>NTHP01000496.1:225026-238137 GCA_003416845.1 Oplegnathus fasciatus | reverse complement strand
TCCTGTGTGTGTGAAAAAGTACCTGTATGTGCGGCAGACACCGTGAAACGCATGCTTCCATGGGTTGTTGAGTTACAGTAGTCAGAAGAAAGTGTCCAGATAAACTCAGGTTCAATAAATCGGTTGTGAAAAGGGTCATGTATTGTGTTCGCTGCAACGAGTGAATAAAGCACCTGTTTTATGAAACGTTACCATGACGTCTCCCAACCATTCTGCAAAGCAGAATTTGCCCGGCCTGCAGAGGCTAGTTACCAGCTAACTGATGAGCCAGGCTAAAGCCAATTGAATTAGCCTAAAGAAACCAGAGGTCTTCCAACTACGGTTCGGAGGACAGAAGCTGGAAAGGTAAGACCCGTGTGCATTTGTTTTCTGTCTCCATCACTAGCAGCTGACTGTTTCTCATTGTCTGAGTAGACTACACAAGGTAGCTAGCCTGAGGAACTCCAAGTTTTGCTGCTGCATCTCGTTGGCTCGTTTTTGGCAGTTTGTCATAAGCTTNGAGGAGACTACGTTTTTCATTGAGAGAAAGTGATTTTCCATAAGTTGTCATGTATGAAAAGACCCAAAATGAACACTGTAAGCGGACTACTTGATTACTATAAGCGAATTATTTAAACAGCATTTGTATAGGAATGATTCTGTCCCAAGCTTTTTGATCCATATAAATGGTTGATCACTGTAACCATGATCACTATAAGCGGTTTCCACTGTATTATCTATCTTCTCAGTTTAGAACCAGCAGCTTTAACAACGTCTGTTGTTCAAACTGACCCATGACGATGACTCTGAGGATCTGGTTGATCTTGGCGGTGCTGTTCTCGGCCGACAGGCTGTAGTAGCCGCTGTCTTTTCTCGTCACGTTCTTGATGATAAGTGTGCAGGTTGTCAGTGTCTTAACGACGGACAGGCGGTCAGAAGTCAGCACGTCCTCGCTGCCCTGCTTCCACTTACAGAAGGGAGCAGGTTTACCGGCCACGATGGCCTCAACCACCATCTTGGATCCGGCTCTGACTGTCACGATGTCGGGCATGATGACCTTAGGGGCCACTGGAAGGAAGAGGAAACACCAAAAGTTACCTCAGAGATTAATGAGATGATTACAACTTTTCCATTTTTATTCATCAGGGAATATTTAATACTTCTGGCTTCAAAGTTAAATATTTGAGTTAATATAGTCTGGGGTAGATTTTTAGGCCAGTCTACTCACTGAGCTGCTCCTTGACCTCAAACACTCCCTCTGCTTCTCGGGCCAGGCTGACTCCCACAGAGTTCCTGGCTGCCACTCTGAACTTGTACTTCTTTCCTTCCTTCAGACCAACCACCACGATCGTCAGGTCTTTGACCACTGAGTAAGGTGTCCACTTGTCCTCGGGCGCACCCTCCTCCTGGTAGTCCACAACATAACCGTTGATCTTGGCTCCTCCATCTCTGAGTGGCTTCAGCCAGCCCAGTGTAGCACTATTCTTGGTGATCTCCAACACGTCCATCTTCTTTGGAGGGTCTGGCTCACCTGAATGCAACACACAGCAGGTGTCAGGAAGAATAAAAAAAGGAAAAAACAACAAGGGCAGAGGAACACAGGGGTTTGACATGCTGAACACTATTCACACAGTCTGTGGTGACACTCACTGATGGGATCAACAGCCAGGTAGGACTTGGGTGAGTCCTGAGGAACTCCAATGCCGTACTTGTTGCAGGCCATGACTCTGAAGTAGTAATCCATGCCAGGCGTCATGTTGGTCACCTTGAAGCTGGTCTTCTTCAGGTCCTCTGTGCACTTGTTCCAGGTCTTCCTATCTACCTCCCGCTTCTCCACAATGTAGTTGAGGATGGGGCTGCCACCGTCATTCTCTGGTGGCAACCAGGACAGCTGAGCTGTCGTCTTGGTTATGTCGGTTGCATCCAGGCCACCGACGGGACCAGGAGTATCTGCAGAGGATGAATTTAAGAATTTCAATCATTCGGTTTCCTTAAGGTGACAAATGTTGTTTTAGGCAAGTGCTGTAAAAATTTAATTTGTCATTATTATTCTGTCTCTCACCAAGGACTTTGACACGGACGAAGATGGCTTTCTCTCCAGCTGAGTTGGACAGAGTCAGCGAGTATTTCCCAGAATCCTCCCTGGTGCTCTCAGGGATGACCAGGAAGGACATGGTGTCAACCTGGTCCACATGGCCTCGGCGTACCACATTATCCACACCCAGGCGCTTCCAGGTAACCTTGGGGGCGGGCCTTCCTCTGATCACAGCAAAAAGCCTGATTGGACAGCCAGCCCTGACAGCCAGGCCTTTCCTCAGACTGGCATCCAGTTCAATCTCTGGAGCCTCTGTTGCCATAGAAACACATTGATGTTGAGATCATTAGAGTCTTGTTAACATTTACATTAACATTTACTTTATAAATGCACAGCCACTGTTGGCTTTTGTAACCTCTTGTTCTTACCTAGAATCTCCTTGGGGGAGACAGCCTCCTTCAAGTAGGCGTGGCGGCCCCAGCCCACCTGGTTTTTGGCTGACACTTTGAACTCATACTCCTGCTTCTCATCCAGCTGGCCAATGGTGAACTCTGTGAGCACCAATGGGCCGTGGGTGTCAATTCTCTTCCAGCCCTCTGTGGGCTTCTCAGGGTCTGCCTCGCTTTTCAGTCTCATGTCCAGGCTGTAGCCGATGATGGGGGCACCGCCATCGTACACAGGTTTAGACCAGGACAGGGTGATAGAGGTCTTGGTGCTGTCGCCTACCTTCAGGCCTGCAGGGGGGCCAGGGGGCTCTGCAGATAGACAGTAAGACAAAGTTCAGTAAAAATACTGAAACACCAGAGGGCACAGGGGAGAGGCCTTGAAGTCCATCACTGACATCTTAAGCTTCCTGTAGTTTACATGTTCTCTGGCCTGAGCACAAATCTGAAGACGATTTTTGAAGACGTAAACTGAACTGAGACAGCAATTGCAAACTCACCGATGGGATCTTTGGCTGCAACAGGTCTGCAAGGTTTGCTGGGCTCTCCCAGGCCGACCTCATTCTCAGCCTTCACCCTGAACTGGTACTCATGGTTGGGAATCAGGTTGGTGACTTTCATGCGTCTCTCAGAGATGGGGCTCTTGGTGCATGGCACCCAGCGCACTGCCCTCTTTTCTTTCCTCTCCAGGATGTAGCCGGTGATCGACTTTCCTCCGTCATTTTCAGGAGGAGCCCAAACAACTGTCATCTCGTCTTTACTTACCTGCATCACAACAATATCAATGGTGTGAGTAACAGAGAAACTAGTTTTTACAACTAGGTTGTACACCGATACTGGTATCAAGACAGATACCAGGCTGACATGCTTTTCACGGGAGCCAGCTTTAGTAAAATCTATACAACAGGAAGTTTTACTTACCTTGGTGACCTCAGGGGCCTCGGGGGGTCCAGGTTTGTTGAACTGAGTCTTGACAGTGACAGGCTTGCTCTCCATGGCGGGGCCAGTTCCCATCTTGTTCTCAGCCCTCACTCGGAAGATGTACTCATTGCCCTCCACCAGACGAATAACGTTGCAGTACGGTGTGACCACAGAGGCTGAGTATGTGGACCAGACCATCCTCCTGGTCTCGCATTTCTCCAGGATGTAGCTGTCCACCTCACAACCTCCATCATCCTCTGGAGCATCCCACACCACTCTGCACTTGTCTGCTCCGATGCCGGTAATCCTGAGGTTCCTCACTGGGCCTGGGATGTCGAGGACGTTGACGTTGGCGTATGCCGTGAAGGTGCCGGCCGAGTTGGTGGCAGTGATGATATACTTTCCGGTGTCAGTGCGTCTCGACTTGGTCATAAGGAACTTGGAGTAGTCTGGGCCAGTCTCATAGCTGATTCTCGGGTTGTCTCCAACAGCCTTGTCTTTCGTCCATTTGACCTCAGGCTGGGGCTTTCCTCTCAGGGCGGCCTCCATCCTGACTGACTCTCCGGCCTTCACTGTCAGAGCTCCGGCCAGCTTCAGGTCAATGACAGGTTTCTGGATCTCTTCCCTCACCAGAATATCAGCCAGTTTCACCCAGGCACTCTCACCTCCTTCATTGACAGTCTGCACCCTGGACAACAAATGATGAGAATTATTATTTAAAAGTAATTTACACTAGATTGAGCACTACTCAAAGAAAACTATTTCTGAGCAATGAAACACCCAGCAAAACAAACAGTATAAACTCTTAAAGTAAGAATGCAGTAACTTACCTGAAGGTATATGTATGGTTCTCCATGCACTTGTCAGCCAGGAAGAAGGTGTCAGTGAGAGTGTCGGTGTTGAGTTTCTCCCACTCCTCAGCATCTTTGGCTTTGCACTCCAGGTTGTAGGAGAGGTTGGGGCTGCCGCCATCATAATCAGGCTTCCTCCATCTCAGATAGACATGGTTCTTACCAATGTCAGAGGCTCTGAAGTTCTCAGGCTCACCGGGCTTCTCGATGGGGTCGATGGCCAGAAGAGGGGTCTTAGTCTCCAAAGAGGGTCCCGGCCCCATCTTGTTCTCAGCACAGACACGGAACAGGTACTCGTGGCCCTCCATCAGCTTGGCTTTGATCTTGCGATTGGTGCAGTTGGAGGAGATCATAGACCACATGCTAATGCTGGGCTCACGGCACTCTACGATGTAGTTGGTGATCTCGGATCCACCGTTGTCCTTAGGGGCCTCCCAGTTGATCATGCATGAGTCCTTGGTGACATAGGTCATGTGCAGATTCTGGCAGTGGCTGGGTCTATCTAGAACATTGACTGTGATGGTGCAAGAGGCCTCACCACCCTCATTTGAAGCCTTCAGGACGTATTTACCATGGTCAGCTCTTGTGGCCTCCTTGATCCTCAGATGGACCACAGGGAAGTTTTGAATGATGGTGACACGTTTGTTGTTCTCCAGAACTGTCTCCTCCTTTGACCAAAGCACTTCGGGGTCAGGACGGGCCTTGATGTAACCGATGATGTTGATGTTGTGTCCGACACGAACGGTGACACGCTCGCGACAGGTGGCCTCCATCTCAATCTCTGGAGGGATGAGGATATCCTGAGCAGTGATGGACTCTGGGACCTCTCTGGGTTCTCCATCTCCAATCATATTTGAGGCATGGACTCTGAATCTGTAGGCCACACCCTCCTCCAGACCCTTCACCCTGTAAGCACACTGCTTGATGAAGTCGTCCAGGTTTACTTTTTTCCATTCTTCAGTATCGGCCTTCTTCATTTCCACGGTGTAGCCCAGGATGGGGCTGCCTCCGTCTTTGTTGGGTTTGGTCCACACGAGGTCAGCAGTGGTCTTGCTGTAATCTTTAACTCTGGGGTTGACAGGAGGGCTGGGGACGGTGAGGGGCCTGCAGGGCTTGCAGGGGTCAGAGATGGGAGAGGGGCCACTGTAGCCGGCAATATTCTCAGCAAACACTCTGAACTCGTACTCATTGCCTTCAAACAGACCCAGGACTCTGTACCTCAGGTCCTTGCAGGGTGTCTTGTTGACACGGATCCATTTTCCTCCCTTGTGCCTGCGCTCGATAATGTAGCCAGTGATTTGGCTGCCACCATCAGACAAGGGCATGGTCCAGCCGAGTGTAACAGCATCCTCTGAGATATCAGAGGGCTGTGGTTTACCAGGCTGGCTGGGTGGCATGAAGCAGTGCTCAGCGACAGTGGGCTTGCTCTCCAGAGGAGCGCCAATGCCCATCTTGTTCTCAGCACGAATGCGAACCACATACTCCACTCCCTTCTGCAGGCGGGTGATACTAAGCTTGGTGGCGAGGCTGCCAGAGCTCACACCTCCCCAGGTCTCCTTCTTGGACTCTCTCTTCTCCACGATGTAGTTGGTGACAGGGCTACCGCCATCGTCCTTGGGAGGACGCCATTCAATTATCATGGAGTCTGGAGTGACCTCCAGGATGTTGACAGGTCCAATGGGAGCAGCAGGAACATCCAGGACAGTGACATTCAAGCCCACTGTCTTGGTTCCAGCTGGGTTGGACACAGTGAGCAGGTAGGTGCCAGAGTGGTTCCTGGTGCACTCATTAATGCTGAGCACAGTGGAGAAGTTGTCAGTGTCGATCTTGATGTTACCCTGGCTGGTGATCTCCTCTCCTTCTATGGACCACTTGGCAGTGGGAACAGGGATTCCTCTCATGATAGCTGGCAGCCTGATGGTGGTGCCGGCCTTTAGAATGATGCCTTCAGTGAGCTTAACGTCCACCTCAACAATTGGAGGCACTGTGGACATGCAGACAGATGAGGTTACCCCATGCACTCATTACGTTGAAAAACACTGAAATAACCAATGTTAACTGACTGATGTTCAAAGTTTACCAAATAGATGACATTTCTTTGCTTTGAACACCAACATTAAGTGAACTGGCTGATGCCAAATACCAAATTCAAGGCACATTAGTGTGCTAATTGATGCTACATCAAGTATTGGTGAATTTCAACTGAGAATGAAACCTGAAGAATTCTTCACTTATTAATGTATTATATATGATCCAACATAAAATTTGTCCGATTGTTGTGATGTACAGTGTTGGGGTTTTGTCCTTTATCTCACCCAGTTTCTCCTGGCAGAGGATAGGCACGGTGGTGTCAGGTCTACTGAGGCCAATGGCGTTTTCAGCCCTCACTCTGAAGCGGTAGGTCTTTCCTTCCTCCAGGCCAGTCACATGACTCTCAGGGATGCTGACGGTCTTCCACTCGTCCCACTCTTTCTCTCCCTCTTCCTGATACTCCACCAGGAAACCTGTGATCTCACTTCCTCCATTGCGGTCGGGCCAGTTCCAGACCAACCACACCTCAGTCTTATCCACGTCGTCATGGTGCAGGTCTTTGGGAGGACCAGGAGGGACTGGAGGGACGGGGAAAAAAAGACATTTAGGTTTAATCTTGTGAGTTTGAGCATTCACAACATAGACTCCACCTTCCTTGGTCCCCAAGGAGATTGATTTGCAATAGATTTGTTTTTTGAGTATCAAATGAGAGGAACAGTCCATGGAAAATTAAAACTCAATATGTGTACTAAAGCTTTGTCCATTTTGTTCTGTTATTGCACCCCCTTGAAAATTATAATACATCTCCAGAGTAATAACTTTGAGTTTCTTCTTTGAATTTGTTTCCTATGTGTTAAAACGCTCTGACATCTAGTCTCAGTACAACATAATACACATTAATTGGCTAAACAAGTGTTCACTGTGCTGTTACTCACAGAGTGGGTTCATTGCCTTGATGGCCTTCGGCGTCTCGACGTACTCGCTACGACCGTACTGGTTCTCAGCAGCAACTCTGAATACGTAGGATGTGCCCTCCATCAGGTGCTTCAGCATCATGCTGCGTTTCTTGGATGTGGAGCAGACAGGGACCCACTGAGTGGATGCAGTGTCTTTCTTCTCCACCACAAAGTTAGTGATGCGAGCACCGCCGTTGTCCTCTGGGTCCTTCCAGGACAGGTAAGCGGAGTCACTCCTGATGTCAGACACCCGCAGGTGCTGAATGGGACCAGGTTTGTCTGAAGAAAACATACGAGGAATGTCACAAAACTGTCAAAAAGATAGAATACAACTTTATTGTCCAGCCAAGGCCGGAAAATCCCCTTTGGTCTCACCAGATACAATACAAACATCATGTTACATCAATACAGCAGATCTCATCACATCACAACAATTGTACAACAAAAGTGCAGATTAGTGCAGTTTGTTCATGAAATTTATTGCACTAGGAACAAAAGACTCCTTGTAGATCTTTTTGTTTGCCAGGGGTACTCTGTAGCGTCGCCCTGAGGAGAGCAACTCAAACTCAGTATGGAGGGGGTGTTTAGTGTCACCAATGATGTACAAAGCTTTCCTATGTATCGCTTGACTGTAAAGGTCATCCAATGACTTTTGTAGGCAGCCTGCTATTTTTCCTGCTGTTTTAATGATCCTGGCCAGCTTGTTTTGGTTTGTTAATGTCAAGTGTCCATACCAGACAGAGATATTAAACACAAGAACACTGTCTATCAGGCTGACATACTGTACACTTTTTCCAAGATGTTATGACTGACCCCAGTCAGTCATAACATCTCTGACATCCCTGACAGGCTTTCTTACATATAGAGTCAACATTGTCCGTAAAACTCAATTTGTCATCCATGTGTGTTCCTAGATACTTAAAACAGTTGACAATTTCCACAGTTTGGTCACAAAGTATACGCAACGGGGTTGGGTCTGCATGGTTTAAAATAAGCTCCTTCATTTTTTCAGCATTGATTAGCAGGAAGTTAGATTTACACCGGTGTTCCAGCTTGGAAACCTGGGCAAAGTAATCTGAGTCAACATCATTCTTATAAAAAAGACCAACTAAAGCCACGTCATCAACGTATTTGAATAGCGTGATTATCCTCACCAAACTGCTCAGAGCAAAAACATATAGAAGTGCTGCAACCACTACTACTATTCAAGCTAAAACATTTTGTGCAATTCTTACTGAGGACCAGCACGGTGCAGGTGGCAGTCTTGGATCCAGCCGGGTTCTCCACAGTTAGGGTGTAGTCTCCACAATCACCACGGTTACAGAACCTCATCTCCAGCTTGGTGCCTGCCTGGTTGGTCTCAATGTCAGCCCTGGTGGGCACCTCAGCGTCATTCTTCTTCCAGGTGACGGTGGGGAATGGGGCGCCTTTGATGGTAGCCATCAGAGTGATGTGAGTGCCAGCCAAGGCCTTCACCTCTCGGGTCATTCCGGCATCCAGAATCAGCTCTGGGGGCTCTGACAGGGCGACAAGGGTGTAGAAGAAGGACATGAGGGACATTAACAGTTGAATTAGTGAGAATTACTGGTCATTAAGATTGTGATATCACATTTGATGTATATAGCACTTCCTAAATCGGTTCAGGTAATACTAAACCACTGAAATGAGGACTCACCAAGTCTGTCCTGTACTCTGATTGGCTCCTTCAAGTTAGCTGGGTCGGACTCTCCGGCAGCGTTGACAGCCATTACTCTGAAGCGGTACAGAGCACCATCATCCAGGTTGATCACCTTAAACTTGGTCTCCTGGCAGGAGTCTGGAGTCTGGTTCACCTGAGGACAGCAGCAGGACAAGAGTTTAATATCACATTTTCCTTAAGATTTAGAGATTAAGAAAATGCAGTGCAAAGGTCATTAAAATCAAAAGGGTAAATCCTCTGGGCAGCAAATTCCATGTAAATAAAATTTACATTTCCTGGTAATTGGACAACTGCCTCACCTTGCACCACTCTTCCTCTCCAGCCTTCTGGAACTCCAGCAGGTATCCAAAGATCTTTCCTCTGCCAGTGTCTGTGGGCGGCTGCCAGGACAGAGTCACTGACTCCTTGGTGAAGTCGATGACGTGGAGGTTCACTGGTGGACTGGGTTTCACTGTGGCAAAGGACAGGAAGGAATTCTTGCAGTGAGTTGATACAGTAATAACAATGAAATGATGTGTTGTTGCAAGAGCTGAACTTACCGATGGGATCTTTGGCGAAGACGGGTTTGGATGGTGGGCTCGGGTCTCCGGCTCCCACCACGTTCTCAGCGCTGACTCTGAACTCGTACTCACAGCCTTGCAGCAGCTCTGTCACCCAGTACTCCACCTTTGGATAGATTCTCTCTGTGTTGCAGCGAACCCACCTGGAAACAGAAACATTAACAGTTAATCTATTAGCCACTGAGAAACATGTCCATACTTTATTTTGCAAAATTACTATTTCACATTTTATGTTTTTTTTAAGGGGTCAGAAGAAAGCCAGGGTTTTTTTCCAAGTTATCTCAATGTAGCAACTTAATTAACTCATTATCTGGACATGACAAATAAAGCTCAGTTTTAGTCTTGTTATCCCGAGATACTGATTTATTATGCGTAGATTAGCAAAGCAATTAATCAATTAATTGATAAGTAAACAATAGGAAATAAATTGAAACAAACAATTTTGATAATCAATTAATTGTTTAGGTCATTAATGCAGCAAAAATTTTCTGGTTGCAATCTCTCCAATGTGAGGATTTGCTGCTTTTCTCTGTTTTATATCACTATAAACTGAAGTTCTTTGGGTTTTGGATTGTTTGTCGGACAAAACGAGACAATTGAAGATGTCACTTTGGGCTAATTTTGTTAAACTTTTTTGACATTTCTGACATTTTTCAAATGATTAATCAACTAAATTTACAGATAACTTGACAATACAAATTTTCATTGTCATTAACTGCAGCTGTAGCACACAGTAGATACCACTAACAGTTTAGTGATCAGGTGGCAACTTTTTATATATTTCAGATGCAACTTTTTCGAAGTCACCTCGTTGTTCCCATTTTTTCTAGATATTTAATTTGTAATGTAGACAAAGAGAGGCTGAGACTGGTGGCATACCTTCACCATCTAAACTGCAGAAGTTTCTAGCGCTGTGTGTTTGTGTACCTGTTGGCCATGGTCTCCTTCCTCTCCACGATGTAGCCTGTGATTGGTTTTCCTCCGTCAGCAGGTGGCTCCCAGCTGATGAGGGCAGAGTCATGGTAAACTTCCTTCACTGTGGGCTGCTTAGGAGCATCGGGCACCTCTGTGATGGAAACAAACAAACACAACCCCACTGATCAGACACTGCAGGATGCGTCATCTTTACTACCTGCTGCTGTTGGTTTAACAACACTTCCAGAATGGACTCCTTGGCAGGTTATGTGTCCCTCTCTGTGTGAATGTTTCCTGGTGTAGGTCTGTCTGTGTGTTCGTCAGGACTTACTGAAGATGTCTCTAGCCTTTGTCTCTGCAGACAGCAGCGGATCGCTGATACCGTAGATGTTCTGAGCCATGATCCTGATGATGTATTCACGACCCTCGATCAGCTTCGGCACCTGAAGCAACAGACAGCAGGAGGCGTACGTCAGTAATGAGGAGTTACTGTCAAGTTTTTGGCTGTGTATTGAAGACCTCAATACTGTTTTGGTAAGGACGTAAAATGTGTCCATAGCACTGAGTATCAATTACTGAAAGTTGATATCATATATCTCTTCATATTCCTAATCAAATAGTTCTAGATTTAAATAAAAATTTCATCAGTTTTAGACTGAATTGAAATACAGCTGCTTGTGTTTAGACAACATTTAACACCTGACAACTTTGAACTCTTTTGCTAAATGAAAAAAGGGTTATTAAAATAAGGTACCAAAAAAGTATTTTTTCATATCATTTCTATAACTCAGGTATTGCAACAAAACTAGAATCGATACATTTTTAAGTCTTAGTTATGTTAAATCATTAAGAATGCAATCATTCACTTCCTCCGTCTGTATTGTAATTCATTTTGTCTTATTGTCATCTCACGTGAGAATATATTGTGATACAAAATTAAACTAATGTCCATTGGATTTTTACCCATTTCTGGAACATGATCTGTGTATGTATGTATGGCTAATGAGCCTGTTGATTCTTTGCGGTCATTTCTAAATTGTTAATGGCTGAAATGAGAAATAATTGTAAATTTTTTCCTCACTTGTTTCTTTTTCTTTTGTTGTCCTTTAATTGTCATTTCCTCGCTCATCATTTACAAATAATGCACCTGGTTTATCATACTGTACCTCATATGTCTTTGCATAAGCCTTCAGCTTGTGTGTGTGTGTCTGTTTGAGTGTATATGTCGTATCTTTCACATCGCTGTATTTTGGATAGTGCATCACAGAATTTATCAAGAATAACATGCGCGTACTAAACTTCACATCTGAGGTTTTGGTGACAGATTTCAGTTGTTGGTGCAAATTATTGAATAGTTGCTCTGCCCACCTTCCAACAAATTGTTTACATTTTCTGTACTTCAACTATCTTTTCCTCTTTCAGCACTGATCTGCCCACCTTGCAGGTGGTCCTGGTGCAGGAAGAGGTGACGGGCATCCACAGGTCTCTGTTGGTGTCTCTCTTCTCGATGATGTAGTTGGAGACGGCGCAGCCTCCGTCATCCAGAGGAGGGTTCCAGGAGATCACCATGTAGTTCCTGTAGACCTCGTTGAACACCACGGGGCCCTCTGGTGGCTGAGGACGGTCTGACAGGAGGAAGCATTCATACAGGTGACTCTCCAAGTTTATTTAATATCAATTTCTTTTTTTTCCCACTCTATTTTTATTGGGTTTTAGAATCTGGAAACGTCTTTGAGTACGGTCCATACCGTAGTGATACAGTTTTCTGTCCATTGCTTGAACTTTAAATTTTGAGTCATACGTAAACCATCTGAGCACTCTTCTTTCCCTCACGAGTTTGTATTTTCTAACCAACTAAACTATTATAAATCCTATTATTGCACCCATTGTATGGTTTACAATTCCCGTCAGTTCTTTGTTTCCCATCAAAGTTAGAACTTGATAATCCTGTACTTTATAATCTGGTCTGAGCTGTGACACGTAGAAATATTGCTTTGGATCTGTAACTTTTGGGAGCTGAAGTTCTGTATATCTCGTCCTACGAATACAAAAACTTTCTTCACAGATGACATTTGAAACACTAAAACCTGCATTTAAGTATATTTGCTGTCAGTCAAAGTCTTAGTGGAGCAGCGACTCACCGACAACGGTGATGGTGCAGATTCCTGTGCGAGTTCCGGCTGCGTTCTCCACAGTGACGCAGTAGCGGCCGCTGTGTTCTCTCTTGGCTTTGCTGATGTTGAGGCTGAGGTGGCGGGTGGTGCTGTGGAGGCCGATCTCCTCGTCCGCCTTCAGCTCCTCCTCGTTTTTCGTCCAGGCGATAGCCGGGACCGGTTTGCCGCTGTAGCGTCCTGACAGCGTGCAGGTGTCTCCCACCTTCACCATCATCTTGTCCCTGAAGTCCAGGTCCAGAGTGGGTGGTTCTGATTAGGGAGGAGGGAAAGTTAATAATTCATTTTAAAATTATTTATACTTATTTAATGAAATTTCAGCAGATGATTACGTCCAATAATGCAGAGCCTTTTTACAATAGCTGCTGACAAAGGCATGCTGGCCGAAACCCGGTTCTGAATGGGGATTGGTCCTAATACAGTAAAAAGTATTTTTAACAGGGTTTCTGCAGCGTTTGACAAATTTAAAATAAATTTAAGACTTTTTAAGCCCTTTTTTAATACCACATAGACAAGCGCATAATCACCACAGAGGATGGGAGGTAACCCC
>NTHP01000496.1:210931-224549 GCA_003416845.1 Oplegnathus fasciatus | reverse complement strand
CCCCCCCCCAATATATGAAAAATGGAAAGATATTTCAGCCTGGACCAAAGTGGTGGACTGACCGACAGACCAACAGAAAATAAACTATGGTGATATAGAAACACAAGTTTATAATAATTAAATGTTTTCTTTGCTTTATGGGGATGGTGAAGGTTCCCTCAACCTTCGTGTTGCTGTGGGAAAATAAACCTCTCAATCTAAAACTTGACATTCTTAATATTTAATGGAAGTTCAATATTGTTGGTTAATGATCGGTATCGGCCACAACAACAATAATTATTATTATCGAGTCTGGAATTCTATGTCGGTGCATCTCTAGTTTTTATCAAATAAATGAGGTTGTGGCGACACTCACCGAGCTCGTCTTTGCACTGGACAGGTTTGGTGGCGAAGGATGGTTTGCCCTGTCCCACCTGGTTGACGGCGGAGACTCTGAACTCGTGGCTCGAGCCATCCTTAAGCCCCGTCAGTGTGAACTTCTTCTCCATCAGCTTGTCCTCTCCACCTACTCGTGTGAAGTTGTCCCGGCCGATCATGCGGGACTCGAGGACGTACTCGGTCACCTCAGCGCCGCCGTCATACTTGGGTGGTCTCCAGGCGACTGAAATAGAGTCCTTGGTAATGGCGGTGATGATCAGGTCCTCTGGACGCTCCGGGACAGCTGGAGGAGACACAAAAGTGATGAGACGTATTAAAGGACACTTCTTACACTTCTTTTATTCAAAAGCTGTTTCACATCACGGTCGAAGGTTTTCAAGGCTTCAGATATTTCAATATTCAGAATACTTTCTTTCTCTGCTTCAGCTCTGTTGAGTAAATATTCTAAACCAAACTCTACATATGACGAGTTCCTTGTAGTAAGAAGACAGCTGCAGTTTAAGACTGAAACAAATCTAGCTTTAGTTTAGTCCAGACTCCGACTTTAATTATACTGTCACAATGAACAGTGAAATGATGGAAAGCATTTCAAACAAATGTTCTAGTATCGCGCTATTTTATGGGTCCCATAGTTTCAAATGACTTTCTGGAAAGTAACTGATATTCAAATGTGAATTAAGGGAAAATGGACACAGTGTGAAACTGGTACACTTCCAATTAACTGCTACTGTTACCTACAGAGCACAGCAGGCCAGCTGAACATCAAATTCGTCTACAGGCAAACAAACAGTTAAATAAATTTCCTGTCTCTCTTCAGCTGTCTCCATCCAATAAAGGCAAAATGGCCAAAAAAAAGAATCTTTAAAAAGAAAATGTTTGAACACTTGTTCAGTTTTCTTGCAACTTGTTTAGAAATAAATCCGATTTTGAACTTTGCGCTTCACACACAGAATTACTACAGTTTGTTTAAAAACAGCCAGTGTTTGGATATTACACCAATTAGTCCAATTCATTACTTAAAAGGACCATTTGAATATTTTTATTATAAATGTAAATTAGCTGACGGATGACTCTTATTTTGTTTTTGTCTTATTTTATGAGATTATTTGCTTAAAGTATTCAGATGGTTTTCTACAGTACTTAAGAAAGAGATAAAACAGTTCCGTTCTTGGCGACCCTAATGCTTAAAAAATGGTTATTTTAAGGGCCATTTTAGTATCAAACAACAGGAAATCTTTGGATAAATTATTCTGGAAGGGTTTAGTTGACAGGTGTAATTCTAGTTTAGGTTTTTTTTTCGGCTTTAGATGACAAATGTTGGTAAAATTTGTGATTCTGCTGCTCAAAAAAAGAAAAATACATAAAATCAGCTGCTTCTTAAGAGCTTCAGATCTTGTAAATAAAAATTCAGGAAAATATGAATATAAGCCTGATGGTTGTAAATATGAAATTCACACATTTCAAGACTTCTTAAGATCACCTGCATCTGTCTGTATTTTTTTATACAAAAATGTTCATTTACTAATTGAAAATTCTTAAAAAGAAATCTACTCCTTCTCCCTCAAGGAAAAATCCAGAATCTCTGACTATACAATACGAGGGGGACTTAAAGATTAGATTATTAGAAAATTAGATCAGAGCTACAAATGAGAGACATTCTGTACAAACACTTCCACAGCCCTTTACTGACTGTATGTTAGATATATAATTTTTTATAATATATATAATTATATAAATATCTATATATATATATATATATATATATATAATTTCAGGTTGTTGTGTGTCTGACTTACAGATGGGGTCCTTGATGAGAACCATCTTGTCTGTCTCGATGAAAGGTCCCATGCCGATGATGTTCTCGGCTGCGATCCTGAAGAAGTAGCCCTTGCCATCGATGAGTCCCTGCACCACGGCATTGTTCCTTGTCACTGTGTAGGACACCGAGGTCCAGCCCATGCGGTCTGACTCCCTCTTCTCGATGATGTAGTTGGTGATGGCTGAGCCGCCATCATCCTCAGGGGAGTACCAGGTCAGCTTGCAGGAGTCGTTGGTCAGATTCTCACCGGCGAAGGGAAGACCGACCGGTCCAGGTACATCTGGAGGGAGGAGGGAGGGAACAGAAAGTCAGAGACTGGTTGGACAGTTGGAGTTTTGAAGAAACCTCAGATTCGTCTGATTTATTTGAGTCGTTTTTTCAGAAACACATTTTTTAGAGGATTCCTCCATCCATTCTGGTCAGGCTGACTCACCCAGGACCTCCACGATGACGGCCTTCTTCCTCTCTCCTCCCTCGTTCTTGGCGCTCAGTGTGTAGATGCCCTGGTGTTGCCGTCTGCAGTTCTTGATGACCAGCGAATTGGAGATGCCCGTTGTCTCCACCACGGCCTCTTTGGGCACCTCGCCGTCGTCTCTGCACCAGGTGATTTGCGGGGCTGGTTTACCGGACACGTAGGCGATGATGCGGATGGTGCCACCAGCGTGGACCACGATCTTCTCCTTCACAGAGGCGTCCAGGTCCATCTCAGGAGGAACTGAAGGTGACAGTTTTTAACGGGGTTTGAATAAAACGTTCATAAATCTTTATTGTCAGAAACACCACTTGACCACAGTTAAATGTAGGGTGGATCAGAGTCTTACTTGTTCTGTCTTTGACCTCGATCAGCTCAGACACAAGTCCCGGATCTCCCACTCCAGCAATGTTCACGGCTCGGACCCTGAAGCGGTACAGACCGCCTTCCTTCAGACCGGCCACCACGAACTTGGTTCCTCTGATCTCTGTGTCCTTCGCCTGGAGAGAGACAAGAGAAAAATCAGCAACACTCAGGGGCTTTGCTTTTGGGATTTGTTCCCTAAAGCAGGAATGTAAAAATATATTATATATTATGAATATTATTTTACTCTCCAATCAGTCTTTAAAAATGGGAGCAATTTAAAGCACTTTCATTTTTCTATATACAATAACATCATTATTTGGAGCCCTGAAAGTGACAAAATGTGGTAAAATATGATCACACAAGTCAAAAAACTCACAAAAGTTTGTTGTTGATCATCAAAGCAGTTAATGTCTGTACAGCTTTACATTTTATTAAAGTATGATTGCTGAAGTGGTTCCGCTCTGAAAGCCTCCGGCCAAAATCAGCAAGTACTTTTTAATAAAACATGAAGCTGTACAGACATTTACTGCTTTGATATTGTTTTGTTATTATATACATTATTTGGATATTTGTTTTTTCTACTTTGATAACTGATGTATATTTTGGAGGTTAAGTTGATATGCTCTATATTAACTGAAAGTTTATACAGAGCATATGTAGTATATATAGTTATTTTAACTTAATGTAAAAATAAACTCTGTACAGACGTCATTCTGCACAGTGAAGCTCAAAATAACGACTCATCTTAAATCAGCATATTTCTTCTTTTGTTACCTTCTGCCAGCTCTCCTCGCTCTCGGGCTCCTTCTCCTCCTCAGCGACACTCAGCAGCAGCATCCTCTGAGCCTTCTTCTCCTCCTCCTCCTTGTCCACCTCCTTGAACTCCACGATGTAGCCTGTGACCTTTGACCCTCCGTCGATTAGAGGAGGAATCCACTCGAGCTCCACTGTCGACTTCGTCCAGTCTGACACCTTCGGAGTGGGCGGCCCAGGAGGCTCTGCACACACACACACACACACACACACATACACACACACACACACACACACACATAAATACTGTAAGTTTTGTATCTCCATTAGCATTAACAGTCGTCATAATTTGCCAGTTTCAAAAAAAGACATATTTACATGATCATGTTCTTAATTGAGCTTGAAGGTTCACTAATGACCTTGGAAATATTAGTTTGACATACAATTGTTAGCAGAAGGCCCACCAGCTTTTAGTCACATCTTGTGGCTAGAAGGAGTAAACCAGCTGCAGATGAAGGCCACAAAATGTGGCTGAAAGTTGCAAAAGTTTTCCAGTACTTGGACCTCATGCTAAGAATTTTTTGCTGAATGTGTACTTTATTTCTGACAGGTGATCGAGGTGATGAGCTTCATGATAAGTTGGTTTGTCCTTGTTTTGATTATGACAGAAACAACTTCATTAAAAGATTAACTTACTTATTTTTCTTTATTGTGTTGTATTTATCCAGTGTTTGATTTCAACTACTGGGCAACAGATCTACTTTGTTTTTTGGGTCCTATTTTTTAATAATTTCCCCAAAACAACAAATGTCACTAACGGAGTCTCTGTTGAATTTAAAGTATGAGTGACTACAAAACAGTTAAATAAATTAACTTGTACAATAATTCAGGGAAATTCAGGGTTAAAGAGTTTGATAATAAAATGAAAGCCAAACTTATCGCGCTCCATTTAACTGTTTTAGCTGACTGATCCACCGACTGTAATGTCCTCTAACACAGTGACAATCTGTCTTACTGATGGGGTCTCTGCAGAGTACGGGGTCAGAGGGCAGGCTGGGCAGACCGCAGCCGGCTGCATTGACAGCGGTAACCCTGAACTGGTACATGGCGCCCTCCAGCAGGCCGGTGACGTCCCAGTTGTTGCCCAGCGGCAGCGCACGGATCGGGTCGCGGGAGACACGGGTCCAACGCTTGGCCGTGGTCTCCTTCTTCTCGATGATGTAGCCGGTGATGGAGGAGCCGCCGTCGTACTTGGGCTCGTCCCAGTTGACGGTCATCGACTCCAGACAGATGTCGGTTACAGTTGGTTTCTCACACTGACCTGGGACGGCTGCAAGAGGACAGGACATCATTATCAATATGTCATTATCAATATATCAATATGGTCATCAATAATCAGTACACCAGCAGTGGGAATTCGATAGTGATGTGCTATTGATCTCTAGAGGTGTTTTACTGAACTCAGCCGAAATGTACCATAACACCACAAATAAGTAAACAATGATTCTGATTCTAATAATGTTAATAATATTAATATTTACAAGGAACTTTTAAGTAAGCAAATATAAAATATTCTATATTATTATATTATAATATAATATAATATAGATAATCTGATAGCTGCAAATGAGATTTGCCTATTTTGTGTATGTTACAGGGACATAGATTTACTACTAGTTGGGAGGTAACATTTAATCCAAACCTTGACAAACATAGTGACAAGTTTACATTTGAGGAGCTCAAAATATGTAGAAAACAATACTTGATCTTTTGCCAGTGTCAGCTGTGTGGTTATAAAAAAATAAATGTATGGTGGGTTTTTACTACGTCTCAGTTAACCGCATGGCTCATTGTGGATTATCTCTTTATCTACTATAAGCATCATATATCATGTATGAAGGATGTTTTCTAACTGTAAAGCTATTCATATATATTATTAATATAATAAAGGGTACAATATGTATAATAAAGTGAATTATGGACTAAAAGAGACATTTGTAGTGTTTAGATGATGAAACTGAAGACAGCTGATAGGAGACTGAGACTGATATGAACTTACTGAAGAGGTTTCTGGCCTTCTCCGGCTCACTGACCAGCGGAGGCCCAACTCCAAACTTGTTCTGGGCCATGACTCTGAACTCGTACTCATGGTTCTCCGTCAGCCGGGTCACCACGTAGGCGCACTCCTTGGGGTCGTTGGAGACGTGGACCCAGGACTTCCTGTTGTCCTCACGCTTTTCAACCACGTAGTTGGTGATCTTGGAACCACCATCATCTGTTGGAGGGTTCCAGGCCAGGCCAATCCTCTCTGCAAACACCTCAGTGAACTTGAGTGGTGCGACAGGTGGGCCGGGAGGTCCTGCAGGGGGAGGGAGGGAAGGTGAGTCACAGGTGTTTTATAATGAAACATTCATGTAGCATCAAAATGGAAAGATATCGATCTCTGGTAAATCTTTACATTGGAAAAGCTGCAACCAACTAATACGTTTAGGTTTTTTACTGGATAAATCACTTCATCCATGTTTGATCATCAAACCTGTCATCAATTAAAATCTCTATTTGTAAATAATTAAATGGTATTTGATTGTTCGCTAACAACCTTTACGTTCTCAGTTCTAACAGACAACAGACAGACAACTGTCAATTTTACTGAGATGAGCAGATTTTATTAGCTGTAGCTAACTAATTAAGCTAGTGTTACAAAAGCAAAGTCTTTCAGCATGAGGACTAACTAAGCCTAAACTCTGCTAACATCAACGACCTACTTCCACACAGAGGATGTGCTACTGTCAAGGTTATTTTTTCGCAACCTGTAACCCAAAATCATGTAGTTAGCTAATGATATGCTAACTCTCGGCTTTGGAAGGCGAGGTACCCGGACATGCTAACTATTGCAGAGCAGATAAACACACTGTTTGTCTGTATCTCTCTGACCACAGCTCCACGTACATCACTTCAACATGTGGAGAAATACACTGACACATCTGCTGGGACTTGTTACTGTTGCTAGGCTATGATTGGACAATCAATGTTGGGTGAGGGGTTGAGCAAATACTAATCATTTCAGCGATAAAACTACAATTTCTTAAATTAACCCCATTACAGTCTGATGTGACAACATGGTAGGTGTTAAGGTTTGTGTTTCTCACCGAGCACGGCGAGCTTGATGTCCTTGGTGGCGGTGCCCAGGCTGTTGCTGGCCGTCAGGCTGTAGAGGGCGCTGTCGAGCCTGCTGGCCTGCTGGATAAGCAGCGTGCACTTGTTCTGGGTCACCAGTTTGTTGATGTGCTGGTCGTACTGGACGGCAGCCTTCTCCTCAGGTTTGGCCAGGTTGGCTTTCTTCCAGGTGAGCGTGGGGAACGGACAGCCGCTCACCTTCGCCACAATGCTGACATCACAGCCCTCCTCGCCCTCCATGGCCTCACGCAGCTCAATGGTGGGAGCACCTTCAGAAAGAAATGAGATGCTGAATGAAAGTGGCCCACAGCAACAAACAAAACTAACCGGTGAGAGTCGAATGCAACACCCTGAGAGTTGAAAACATGTTACAGTTAATATGTTTAAATTCTGTCTAAGGCTCCCAGTTGTCACTAGAACTTTAAGAGATGTTCATGAGCTACTTGTACGTTGGAAACTTAAATTTCCAATTTTCTGTCCACATTGGTATAAAAATGTTTAACTTTAAAACTCAGTGCTTGTACAGTCCTAGCTGAACAAGGTAAAATAGGTTTCTGAGCAGCCTGTGATTGGCTGAGGTGCCTGTCACTCACATGTCTGATCCTTGATGACCAGAGGTCCAGCGGTGGCGGAGGGTCGGCTGGGTCCTGCAGCATTTACGGCTTTTACTCTGAATTCATATTCTCCTCCCTGCAGATCAACGATAAGACAAGTCAACAGTAAGTCCGGATCTGAAGGAAACTTGACTTCATCATCTTTATCACACAGTAATTCATCACAAGTGGAAGAACTAGAGTTCTTATACACCACAGATCATGATATCTGTATCAGAGTGGAACAGTAGTTCTGCACTGGTTTAACTGGTATTTCTCAAGCAGGAAAATATTAAGTGTCCATCAGTAATAACTCTCTGTCCAATTACTTTTAGCGTTCCTCAGGGTTCTATTTTAGGCCCTTTTGGTTTTCAATTTGTACGTGTCAGTAACAATGAAACATAACATAAAAACATAACTTTAAAGCACAATATGATGACTACACACAGATACAGTAGGTAAAAGAACAAAGCAACATAACAACCTGTTTTGCTTAAACACGCCCCCTTCATTATTAAAAAAGTGTATTTGAACCTAGACTCATGCTACCCTATCCCTCCTCCCACCACACGAAGAGTTTTTAATCAAACACTTTAATGCCTTTATATGACACCTGACAGTCATCCACAACTAACAGAATTGTAGTTACATGTTACTCTTGTTTTAACGTCTATATCGGCTGGCAATGGCTCATGTTACACTCACACGTCCTGAAGGGCAAAAGGTAGATGGACTACGCTTTTCTACCCTAACGGAGAGAGCGCCACAGCCCACCCATACGTGGTGGTGAACATGACATTACCAGGGACTGTCAATGATTTTTGTAGGGTTTGAAGGACAGAATTACTTTTCTCTGGAAAAGGGAAAATAACTTCTGTTGTAATGAACACTGCAGAATGGGACCAGGATCACTTACTAAATAAAGCGACTACACGGAATTTACTAACTCAAAAAAGTGGCTTTAGTGTTAAGTTACTCTTTAAAAACACCTACAGACTCAAACTGTCTACAAGGCAGGAAGTAGTAAAGTGAGAGTGGTGGGATCCTTTAAGGACATAGACCAACCTCCTTCAGGTCCTCCACCACAAAGGTGAGCTCCTCCACGTCTCTCTTGTTACACTGCTTCCAGGTCTCCTTCTCCTTGCCGCTTGTGTCCCAGCTCAAGCGCTCGATAACGTAATGCTTCACCGGAGAGCCACCGTTGTTTTTGGGAGGTTCCCAGCTCAGAGTGACGGTGTTCTTTGTCACCAGGTTGACCTTCACCTTTGTAGGTGGGTCGGGTGGGTCTGAGGGGGAGGAAGAGGAGGATTAGCATTAGAATAATTCCAGTAAGGTTTTGGCAGTTTGTGCTGTATTTTTTTAGTTGGAATAGTAGGTCTGTGCTCACAGATGGGGTCTCTGGCCCGGGCAGGATCGGTGGTGACGGTGAACGGGCCGAATCCAAGTCTGTTCTCAGCTCGGACCCTGAACAGGTAATCCTGACCTTCCAGCAGGCCTGGCACCACGTAGGCCTGGCTGGCACAGGCTGCATTCACCTGACATCACAACCACAAATCAGTTAATTGCAGAATGTATGTTGAATTCAATTGATAGATTAAATTAAAGTGAAAATCTAGTATTTTTCAACCTGAGTCTGATTCTCGTAATTGTGGCCATTCTGACAATAAGTCAGGCTAACTTTGTAATATCTGTTTCCCTTTGTTGAAGTACAATTATACTATACTACTATATTAAATGATATGTCATTACTGCAGATGAAGAGGTAGTTTGCTAGTTGGCTAACCAAACACCTAGACTGGTTAACTGGCGTGTTGCCCCAGTAAGTAGATCCCTATGCAGTTAGCCACAATATCTAATCAAGGGGGCCACTATCTGTGTTTTCCTTCGGTCAGACTCAAAGAAAATGTAAATGTAAAATGCATGTTTATTTGTAAAGCTTCAGGAGGCTCATGCTGCTTGCCCCGAAATGAGTTGTTGTGACAGAATCGTGTTCCCCAAATCTCTATAACAAAGGTCATAAGTGCAAAGTGGTGCAAATTGACGATTGGACAGAGCAATGTTTACCTTTGTCCAGGCCTTGTCAGTGACACATTTCTTCTCGATAAAGTAGCTCTTGATTCTCTCTCCTCCATCGTTGTCGGGGAGTTTCCAGATCAGCCTCATGGTCGACCGGGTGATATCAGTGACCCTCAGCTCCTTTGGAGGTCCAGGGACGTCTGCACCCAGGAACAAATTACAGTCAGAGATCCAAGAACAGCAAAACAATGACCCAATATACAACACTCTTCTGCTGAAGAAACTCTTTAGAGAAAAGTGTTTAGAGAAAAACAGGCTCAGGTTTGTAGTAAAACAGTTTAGGGTGTATGGAGGGTTGAGGTCTATATCCAAACAACATAGACATACCGAGGACATTGACTCTGACGTTGACGTGTTTCTGTCCAGACTTGTTCTTGGCGGTGATGGTGTAGCGTCCAGAGTGGCTCCTCAGACTGACAGGGATGGTCACAATGGACGTGTTGTCTGTGGACTCAACCTGAATATAAACAAATAAAAAACAGAACTTGTACAGTTGTAACAATTGTACTTGTAATTTGTGAAATTCTTTCTTTGTATTGGTTGTTTTTCAGGGTTTTGAGCGAATAAGAATACCTAAATGGATTACTGAAAACTGCTTCAAAAATACATTGTTTTATGGTGAAGAAAAAATGTAAAGAATTTACTGGAAAATGCGGTAAGAAAATCATTGTGTTACTGTGTAGGGTCTCACCTCGGAGTCCACAGGCAGCGTGTGCAGTTTGTTCTTCTTGTGTGACTTGGCTTTGCCATTAAATTCCCAGGTTACCTTGGGAACAGGGCGGCCCTTGATGGTGGCGGGGATCCTGATTGGATCTCCAGCACGGATGCACAGCAGATCGTCGACCACCACGTCGATGGTGATGGAAGGACCAACTGTCAAGTAACAAACATCAGTGGAAACATCAGTGAAGGACAGAGAGACATGATGAAAGTTATCATCTGTTTATTGTAGTGAGACTTTAAAGTAAGACATACGCTGGATGTCCTCAACCAGAACCTCGCTGGTACGGGGGCTGGGGTCGGACTCGCCGATGTCATTGACAGCGACGATCCTGAAGCGGTAGCGTTTCAGTGCTCGGAGGCTGGGCACAGTGAACTCAGTCGTGGGGTGCAGGTTGTCGGGGTCATTCACCCTCACCCACTCTGACGTGCCCTCATCCTGGATCTGGATGATGTAGCCCTTGATGGGGCTTCCTCCATCCCTCTCTGGTGGCTTCCAGGACAGTGTGACACTGTGCTTCGTCTTATCAGCCACCTCAGGAGCAGCGGGCATGCTTGGAGGAGCTGGAGTTGGAGAGCAGCAGTTTGTAAAAATAGAATCCAATTTGGGAAAATATACTTCCTAATCTTCCAAAATATAGAGGAACCAGTCTCTTTAAAAAAGGACTGATGTGATCAAAAAGGACTTCAATTAATTACGGTGGTTTTAATTATTTAAGTTTATTTTGATATGTAGGACTTAGTCATTATCCAACGATGACGCCTGTTGTTTTTTACTCACTGAGTGGATCGACAGCGAAGGCAGAGTCAGATGGTCCGCTGAATGGTCCAGTTCCTGCAGAATTGCAGGCAGCAACCCTGAACTCGTACTCTGTTCCTTCGATCAAACGAGTCACCTGAGAGACACAGAAAGATATGTGGATTCAACTCCTGTGACCTTCCTTTCTGAAGGTCTGCGAAGGATCTTCCTAATGGTCTGTGATATACCATTTTTAAGGTCTATAATGGAATTCTCTAAAGGTTTGTGATGGAGGTCTGCGACAGACCATCCTGAAGGTCTACAAAGGACCATCCTAAAGGTTTTTGAAGGTCTGAAACAGACATTTTCTGGTCATTCTTCCTAATTGTCTTCAATAGGCCTACCTAAAGGTCTGCAACAAAGCATTCTAAAGCTCTGTGACACATCATCTTGAAAGTCTGAGACAGACCTTTCATAACGTCTATAGGTCTGTTTGGGTTTACCCTGGGGTTCTATTTTGGCATGTAGGAGGTTGACAAAAGTTGGGATCAAATTCAGATCCTACACTTGCCAGGTGAGAAGTTTCTTTAGCCAGCGAACCCAGAGATGTGAACACTGAAGCAATAATTTACATTCAACATGAAAACTTAATTCTGTGAAACAAAGCTCCACCAGCTCACCTGGTACTCCCAGCCTTTCATGCCCCTCTTGGTGACTGGCATCTTGTTGACTTTAGCCCAGTAGCCAGTGCCTTTCTCCCTCTTCTCCAGCCAGTAGCCAATAATCATAGAGCCACCGTTGTCTCTGGGAGGCTCCCAGGTTAAGGTCATGGAGGTCTTGGAGTACTCTGCAATGGTTGGTTTCTCTGGTGGGCCGGGAAGTCCGAATGGGTCTGTGATCTGGACTTCCTCCGTTGTGCACGGGTCAGATTTACCGTAGCGATTCTCGGCTCTAACCCGGAACAGGTAGTTTTTGTTGGTCTCCAGGTTCCACACCTGCAGGAAAGGGAGGTGGTATTTCCATTAGAGTCAAATAGGGCTTTAAAGGATTATGACAACCCTGTTATTATTATTATTGTTGTTATTATCAGGACATACCCCGTATCGTCTCTCGATGATGCTGTTGGTAACCACTACCCACTGTGGTTCAGGTGGAGCTTCCTGTCCCTCTTCCAGCTCCGGCTCCTCTGTCACCACGTCCTTCCTCTCAACAATGTAGTTTGTCAGCTCGCTGCCACCATTATCCAGCGGTGCATCCCATTGGAGGTAGCAAGACTCCGCCCTGATGTTGGACACAGCCACATTCCTGGGTGGAAGTGGCCGGTCTGAGAGGAGAGAAAAATACTGTTATTATGCATACTATATTATACTTACTATTATGGATCCGATCTCAAAGACTTGGCATCGGGGCCGATCAAGGCATTTTTTAACTGATTGGTATCGGCTATATTGAGCTATTGAGCCCGATCCAATCCTTTGTTTTACGTCGGCTGTCACTCTGGTGTTTTTAATCGCGAAGCTTTCATGTACAGCAACACAACGAGTGAAGCCGTCGTTAACTCTCCGTCTCTCCTACACTCCGCTGAGCTCCAAGTGTATGGAGCCTCGGACTTACTTTCCGTGTCCGCAGACAGCTGACGGACACGCGTTTCAATTCATACAACAACTGAGGGTCCATGTGTGAACACTCGCCAGCCACACTCAAAACAGTAGACTGTAACGTTAGCTATGGCTGGTAGCTACCTTGCTAAGTAGTGGCTAGCTTGTATTGAATGAGGCCACTCGTCTTGTATTCTTTCAAAGACGAATTATAGGCAGTGCCCGTTGAAAAAGATCAGGGCTGAGCCCCACCCACGGCGAAGATAAACACTCAACGGAATACAGTTCATTCAGGTAACTCAGGCAAGGGCTGCACCGAAGCAACAAACACTGGAGGAGACTTTTAAAAGGAGAGAGATTCCCTCGAGACAGCGACAAGGCCAAAAAGATTACAGAGAGGGTTTGTTATTTTATAACATGTTATTTTATAAAAAATAAAAAAACAACAGCTTGGATGCAGGCAATTTTTTTCTTAATGCATTGCAGAGCTGTTCAGCTGTCAAGCATATACATTGGATTGATTTTAACAACTTTAATGTACTTGAAGTGTGCACTGTGCTGCTGTATTATCAAGGAAAATAGAAGTATTGAATTGGGACTCAGTATCGGCAGATACACAATATGAAATGACTCGGATCGGGACAGAGGGCAAAAAAACTTGATTGGGACTCGTGGTCGACCGATTAATCGGGCCGATTAATGCCATTTTGACATAATCGGCATCAGCCGATGCCTGCGCTCATGAGGCCAATTAAACAAAACATGTCTGCATACACAGGCAGCCTTGTCAGTGTGGCTGCTGTGGAGCGATGTTAGCGCTCCCCCTTATGTCAATTTCGCCATTCTACAGGCAAATTCATACTTTCCGGGTCCATGTGCCCGTGAGGGTCCACTTCGTGACCATCCGTGTGCAGTCCAAAATTTGTG
>NTHP01000496.1:177333-204992 GCA_003416845.1 Oplegnathus fasciatus | reverse complement strand
CAATCAATCAATTAATTGTTTCTTCTCTAAAATGTCAAAAGAAATGACAAAGTCTATTATTTGCCAAAAATAACAAGATCTCTGACTTAGTCTGACTGTCAAACTGCATGTTTTTAAAGTGTGTATATATATAACTATACATTACAGTAGAAAAATAAATACAATACAGAACAATATAATACTTGTATTTGGTAAAATTTGTTAAAAATAAAACATTTATACAATTAGACTGTTTTTGAATCATGTATGTGTATGTAATTATACATCTAATACTAAATGACACAAAGAAACCAAAAAATACAGTTGAGAAGCTGGAACTAGACAATGTTTGGCATTTTGTCAAAATAGTTGCCGATTATTTTTTTGTCGATTGACCGATTGATAAATTGATTAATCCTTTCAGCTCTAGTTATGTATATTTAATTCTTATTCCTATGCTTATCTGTTTTTGCAGCATATTCATAAGTAGTCCATATGTATTTGTTAAACAACACATCCTTTTTTCATCTAAACTTGTATATCTATAAAATGTGTGTACATGTAACTATAGATCTGACATTAGACACCAAAGAATTATAGTAGAAAATAGAAAAGAATGAAGCAGAATAGAAAATAATTCTCACTGAGCACGTTGACCTCGCAGATCGCAGAGGCGATTCCGTGATCATTCTCCACCTTCACCATGTAGACGCCATGGTCGGCGCGGATTGAGTCCCTAATGACAACAGAGGACACGCCCCTGCGTCTGTTGTCGATGGCCAGACGCTCGTTTATCGTCGGGTAGTCGGTCTCCTCCACCTCCGGCTCTGCTGCCACCTCTTCCTTCTTCTCCTCCTCCTTCACCTCTCCTTCCTTCTTCTCTTCTCCTTCCTTCACCTCTCCCTCTTTCTTTTCCTCTTTCTTCTCAGCTTCTCCCTCCTCTTTCTTCACCTCCTCCTTCTTCTCCTCTTCCTTCTTCTCCACCTTCTTCTTCAGGGGTTTTTCGGGCCTCTTTCGGAGCGGCTCAGGTCGGATCACCTGGTTGTTCCAGTACCAGGTGATCTGAGGATACGGTGAGCCAGAAATGTTGGCATCCAGGCAGATCTCGCAGCCTGTCTTCACGCTGAGACCGGACTGCAGGCTGCCGCTAAGGAAAACCTTCGGAGGATCTGAGAGAGAACAAAAGTAAAACCAACAAAAAGTTAAACTTTAAACAGCTGCATTATTATTAAAGAGGGAAGTGAGTTATTTTATCAGGTCGATTAAAGCTCACTAATTACATCTACATCTACATCTTGTTTGTTTCATTGGTAAACTGTAAAACTGATTTGAGGTTGTCAGGAGCTGATGTCATCTTTACCGATGGCGTCCGAGGCCTTGATGAATGGAGGGCTACGTGACGGCTCGCTGACCCCGGCGGCATTTTCGGCTTTGACTCTGAAGGTGTAGCTCTTTCCCTCCGTCAGCCCTCTAACGGTGTAGGACAGGACGGGCACCAGGAAGTCATTGCACCTCTCCCACTTGTCCTCGCCCTTCTTCTGCTTCTCCAGGATGTAGCCCATGATCTTGGAGCCGCCGTCGTACATGGGAGGCTTCCAGGTCAGAGTGACAGTGCTGGATGTGGGGTTGTGGGTTTCCACGTCCACGGGCGGGTCGGGAGCATCTGGGACCAGAAACAGATTTCAGTTAGATTTCTCTTGGAAACAAAGAGTTTTTACACATGAAAAAATAAACATTCACTCATCAGAGGAATGAAATATTGTGTTAAAAGCCAACACAGCAACATCATTTTCTAATCCAAAATGTTTCTGTAATTTAAGAGATTTAAGATTTGAATTCTTGTAACCGTCAGAATTTGCCTCCCCCTTACCCCCTAAATGCATGCATCTTTCAAACTCCACATCTCCAGTTTGTAAACCAGGCTTTCTGAAATAAACTTTTGAGTCTCTAGGCCAAAACCCAATATAACCCTGATGACATCACTATGACATCATCAGGGTTATTTTCTCCTCCAGAGCCACAGAGGACAATATAACAGTGACCCCTTAACAATTTATACAAAATCAATTTTCATGCATTTTATCAAACAGGAAATGTTTTTCTTACGTTTCTGGTCCTCAGCGATGACCGGGTTGCGGAGCTCAATGAACTCGCCTCCTCCGATCTTGTTGACGGCCTGGACTCTGAAGTAGTACTCTCCGTTGGGAATGAGGTCTTTGACGGTCCAGCTCACCTTGTTCTCTCCGGACATCATGTTGACGTATGTCCTCCTGCCGGCCTCACGCCGCTGCACACGCACAAACAAAAGAAACATCAGTTTAACTGTCTTTCAGGCCCTGATGTCAGATTTAAAACCGTCATCAGAGCTCAGAAACGAAATCATGCCGCCATCTCAGACCTGCAGGACATAGTGAAGAACTGGGCTGCCGCCGTCATAGTCTGGAGGATCCCAGGACACTTTACAGGAGCTCTTTGTGATCTCAGAGGCCACAATTTCCTTACAGGGACCAGGAAGACCTGAAGACAGAGAGACAAAGACATTTTAAAAAGTAATCTGCTGCTCTGAGTCCAGGAGATTGATGTCTATGTGATGTAAAAACAGGACATGAGTGATTGAGTACCGATGACTTTGATGTTGATGGTGGCGCTGGCGGCTCCGAGTTTGTTCTCCAGAGTCACTTTGTACTGTCCTGCATCAGCGTGAAGGCTGCTGTCAATCTCCAGGTGACAGGAAATATACTCTTTCCTGTTGGACACAAACAATCCCATTAGTCACTGTTGCTCACACTGACAAAGAACCAGACCACCAGACCACTAAAGCACAGGTGTGTTTTAGGCATAGAGAAGTATGATTATTCTGATTAGCCGATTAATCGATTAGTTGATCGAAAGAAAATTATCGCCAGTCAAGTTAAGTCATTCTCCAAGCAAGAATGCCAAAAATGGTCTGGTTCCAGCTTCACAATTCTTTCTAACATTTCCTAGACCGATTTGTCGATTAACTGAGAAAATAATCGACAGATTAATCGATAATGAATTATTACGAGTTTTTGTTTGTGCCCTCTTAGTTTGTGTATGATCTTTAGTTTTAGGAGGAACACATTTACTTCTCATCCTAATTTAGACAGATGGAATGGATGAAACGTGGCGCTGACCTGAAGCCCAGGCGTTCGTCGGCCTTCAGCTCTTTGCCGTCTTTGTGCCAGGTGATTCTGGGTGAGGGAACAGCTTTGAAGGGAACTGGGATGTGCAGCTTCTCTGTTTCCACAACAACCAGGTCCAGAGTCTGGAATTCCAGCGTCGGGTTACCTGGAAACAAAAAACATAGTCATTCACCCATTCGTTTCAATTTGATGCCTAACAGACCTTTGCACAGGAAACGTGACACTTTAAGGACAGTATTAAACTCAGTAGATGTTCTTACAGTCAGATTCTTTGGCGAAGACGTTCTCGGAGATGTCGGAGGGCTCGCTGACTCCGACAGCATTGATGGCCCTCACTCTCAGGATATACTCCTTCTCGGGGACCACGCCCTCCTCCACACGGTACTTTAGCTCCTTTACTGGACGAGAGTTGACCCTCATCCACTTCTCTGTGCCAGCCTCACACATCTCGATGTGGTAGCCAGTGATGGGGCAGCCACCATCCCTCTGCGGAGGCTTCCAGGCAATAGACAGGAAGTCCCGGCTGGCTCCGGTCACATGCAGCTCGATGGGCGGTGATGGGGCGCCTAGAAGCGACAGGACAGATTAATTTAGACTCTTTTTTTACTTTTCTATGATTTTTTTGATGAGCCATTACTCATTACTTAACTAACCTGTTGGATCTTCAATGGTGAGGATCTCTGTGGGTTCACTTGGGTGACCGACGCCGGCCTCGTTCTCTGCGCTGACCTGGAACTGAACCTCTGTTCCCTCGATGACGTCTGTCACTCTGTACTTACAGTCTGGACCTGAAGTCTTCCCGCATTTCACCCAGCGAGTTCCAAGCTTCTCCTTCTTTTCAATGGAATACCTGGAGGGCAGAGTCACCGAAAGGTAAACACACCTTCATACTGCAACTCCACTGACTTTCAACACTGAGGAAATAATTCTGCTGCTGCAGGATGTACCATTGAGTTTAATATGAGGTTTTAAACATGCAATATTGGAAAGAGAAAAGTATTCACATCATTTTTATGTTTTCAGCACTAAAATGCTACCAGAGGAATAACAGAAAATAACAGAACTGATATCTAAAGAGCTACAACAAATACTAGGACATAAGGTCACGATGAGTCGTATGGTAGTTTATCTGATATTTGGTTAAAACACTATTAGCAGCAAGCAAAAAAGTTATTACTGGGGGAGGGTGGCACCCTCTACAAAGGACCAATGCCTATTAATTGTTGAAGAAATCTTCTTAATGGAAAAACTGACACATATCTTGAGTCTACAAGAAACACAACCAGAACATCAGTTGGAAAATAAACGATACAAGACTAAAAAATAGCGACATTGGTATGGAGCTACAAATGAATCCATCATCAGGATGGCATGAAAATTTGTTACTGTTATTATTTAATTAGGAAAATCTCTTGCCAATAAAGATTTAGGTGAAAAAAAAACCTACTTGAGGATGGGTCTGCCACCGTCATTTTTAGGTGCCTCCCACTGCAGGTCCACATGTCTTTTGCTCACACCATGGACAGCGAGGGCATATGGTGCCCCAGGAGTAGCTGTAACACAAAAAAATCTTAGTATCCTCCATCGACAGACCAAACTTCACCCTCCAGATGAAATAATTAATCTATACATGGCTCAAACTACTCTCAACTTACTGAAAGTGTCTTTGGCCAGCACAGAGTCCTCCAGCTCGCAGAACGGTCCGATGCCCACAGCGTTCTCTGCGGCAACACGGAACACGTAGAGCGATCCATCGTTGAGTGGCGTCACAGTGTACTTCAGCTCTTTTACTGTGGTGTCAACAGCCTGCCAGCCTTTACGTCTGACGTCACGCTTCTCCACCACGTAGTTGGTGATGGGTGAGCCTCCGTCGCGCTCAGGGGCCGTCCACTTCAAGTCTGCGCTGTTCCTGCTGATGTTGATGACCTCCAACCAGCGAGGAGCTGAAGGAGGGTCTGAGGAGATTAAGACAAAGATTTCTTCATGCCAGCTCTCAAAGACTTACTGATGTTCAATGTGTCAGTTTAACATGGCGCGTCTCTGAGCAGCAGCTGTTTGACATATTAGCCGCATCCAAAATCACTGCCTATTTACCATATAGTGTTCTAGAGTTTTTGTTTGACATGTCTGCTCTAGAGAGACAGTTTGATATGTTCTGTCTGTTTTAGTTTAATTTGTTTATAAAGTGGAGTTTTTATTAGATGGTCAGTTTCACATGGTGGATATATTCTAGAGCGTCACTTTTATATGTTGTTTCTGTTCTAGAGCATCAGTTTGACAAAGCACCAGTTTTTCTTACTGAGTCTCTCTTTGCAGAGCACTGGGTCGCTGGGCTCGCTGGGCTCGCTCTCTCCGGCCACGTTAACGGCTCGCACCCTGAATGAGTACTCCTGCTTCTCCATCAGGCCCTTCAGGAAGTGCTCCAGGATGTTAATGTTCTCTGCCACGCGGATCCAGTCCATGGTACCACTCTTCAGCATCTCAATGATGTAGCCATCAATCTTTGCTCCGCCGTCATGCTCCGGTTTGGTCCACATCAGGAAGCAGGAAGTCTTAGCCACGTCCTTCACCGTGGGTTTACCGGGAGGCCATGGAGGATCTGGAAGAGTTAGACCATGATGGTTTTAACACTCTGAAAGGATTTTAGATTCTTATACACAACTAAAGTGAGTTGGTAAATGTTTTTGTACCGATAGGATCTTTGACAAGGATTGGGTCTGTCTCCTTGCTGGGTTTTCCAGTTCCAGCCAGATTCTCAGCCAGGACTCTGAATTTGTACTTCTTCCTGGTGGGAAGACCTTTGACTCTGCAGAAGAAAACACGTCACATCAAAACATCGAAATCCACCAAAGAAGCACATTATAAAACTCATTTCAGACTCCTGATAGTAGAGCCATTAGACTCACCTGTAGTTGGTGTCTTTGATGGGCAGCTTGTTGCATCTGATCCACTTGTCGTGGTCAGGTTCGTATCTCTCTACCCAGTATCCGGTGATGGGGCTTCCTCCATCCTCATCAGGCTCGTACCAGGCCAGAGTCAGCGAGTCCTTGGCTATGTCTGAAGCCTCCAGCTTGTAAGGAGCTCCAGGAGTGTCTGAGGACAGAACAGGAGGTATGAGGTTAGTCCTAGCCAAACCTAACCATATGATGATCCACAAAGAGCCCTGGAGGTGTACGGATCCAAAAAATCTTACCTGACCAAGAAAGGACCTATCTATCTGAACCTGAAATGGACCGAGCCATTAAAGAAAAAGCCTAAACAGACAACTGGAATGAAGCCTAGTAGACCCAAAGAGTATCAATCAATCAATAAGCGCATTTTCTTCTTCTTTTCCTTTAAGAATACAAACTCATGTGATAAACCTCAGTCCTATGGTCAGGTGACCTACCGAAGGGGTATCTGGCGATGATGGATGGGTGTTCAGCCGGTGGGCCCACACCAAACTGGTTCTCAGCAAAGACTCTGAAGATGTACTCCTTGAACTTGACCAGGCCCACAGCTTTGTATGTGGTCTGTTTAACGGTGGAGGACAGTCGGTGCCAGATCTCACTGTCGGCGGCCCGGCGCTCTACGATGTAATTGGTGACTCTGGAGCCGCCGTCGTCACGCGGAGGGTTCCAGGCCAGGAAGCAGGACTCGTTGGTGATCTCAGAGATGTCGAAAGCAGCCGGAGGACCGGGCTTATCTGTGTGCAGAGTATATTTGAAATTTAATTAACCAGAAACTATGAAAGTCATTGTGAAAACCTTTTTTATTCCTTTTCTCCGTTGTCAGCTGGTCTTACCGAGAATGTTGACGTCGACGGTGGCAGTGGCACGGCCGCTGCTGTTGGTGGCCTCTATGATGTAGGTGGAGCTGTCGTCTCTCTTGGTCTTGGCGACAGTGACAGTGGAGTGTCCCGGCTTGGTGTCGATGGACACTCTGTCATCTGGTTTGAGTACCAGGTCGGCCTTGGTCCATTTTACCCGGGGCTCGGGTTTACCCGTCACCTCGGCAGGGAGTTCGATCTTGCTGCCGGCCTTGGCGGTCAGACCGGCCAGCAGCTTGGCATCCAGCTGGATCTCTGGAGGCTCTGCATTGACAATAAGGACGAGGGGTCGGTCAGAAGTTTGCAGTTTAGAGGATAATTAACAGGAAGTTTGGGGAAAGCTGAACTATTCACTTTATCAGAAACTGCAAATCCCAGCATGCCACTTTGTGTAGTCCACAGTGGTGTAGATCTCCCCCTGGTGTTCATTGTTGGTAATCAAGTTTTGTTTGTTTGCACAGGTTAAAATCAAAACAAATGACACACAAATTAGGTTTATCTTGATTTTGCTTTGAGGAATAAATCTGGGGTTAAATTTTGAATTATTTTGTCTCAGTTCTGTGAAAATATGGACTGAAAATTTGGACTGAGCACATATACTGTGAATATTTTGACAAAGAAAAACATCCTTCAGATTAAGTTTTAATTTCTAAATAATCGGTATCAATCCTGCTCATTCTATCGTTCCTTTTGTACATGAGAGAATTAGAGCAACATGAATCTCAGGCCTCTAACAGGAAGACTTTCTGGGTACCTTTGGGATCAACGGCTTGGATCTCGTCGGTGGCCTTGCAGGGCCGGCTGGCTCCAAGTCGGTTCAGGGCTCTGACTCTGTAGGAGTACCACTGGCCCTCGATCAGACCAGTCACCTGGCACTTCAGCTCAGGCACCATGTCCCCGCAGGGCTCCCACTTATCGGTTCCTCTCTGGCAGCGGTCCACGTTGTATCCTCGGATGCTGCTGCCGCCATCGTACTTCGGCGGCTCCCAGGTCAGGAAGATGCCACTGGCCGACTTGTCTCTCCACCTCAGGTTCTCTGGAGGGTCTGGGATAGCTGGAGGGAAATGAGAGAAAGTTAGAAAGTTTCTCAGGAAAAGGATGAATATTTTTGGAATTTCTTAAGATTTCTTATTTAAGTTTCATTAATTTGAGACATTTTAATCCCTGGTCTGACTCACTTGCAGGAGAGGAGACATTGACAGGCTCGTCAATATACGCCGGCTCTCCTGGTCCACACTTGTTGCAGGCGGTGACTCTGAACAGATACTCCTTCCCTTCAACCACGTCGGTGACTGTGAACTCCTGATCCTGGATACCTGTGACCACCTGAGAGAGAGAACAGAGAGACATAGTATAAAAATATTATGAGATGTCGGGGTCAAAGAATCATTGTCGTTTCATCTAAAGCGGTTTTATCACTTTGTACCACCCAAGAGGCCAAAGGCAAAAGGCATTTTCATATTCTTGTCCTAAACCTTTCTTTCGTTATTCCTGCAAGGTTTGCTCATACAGTCCTCATAACAAACTTGTCATAAATTGCTTGTTCGAACCTAATGAATGCCGTGTGGAGAGCTATTCATGAGATGTGATCATTAGCATAATCAATGCCCCCAAATTGATCTTTAAGGCTGCTTGTTTTGATGCTTTTGTGAGCAAGTTTCATTCACAAAAGTGTTACCAAACAGTAAAAGGAAGAATTTCACACAGCAAAGCCTCACGTTCTGATGTCAGAAATCAGCAGATGAAAACATGACAGATTTAGTAGTTGTATAAAAAAAAAAATCTTTAAAAAGAATAGTGGTTCATGTTGGGAGGCAGTCAAGGGGAAGTGACAGTATCGGAGCAGAGTAGCAGGTGATGTTACACTGTCAGCTGTTAGAACAAAGGATGTTCACCTGTACAGAGACCTGCATAAAGACTCTGAAGCAGCTGTTGGGACTGTGAGAATTACAGAACTGTATACGTCCAGCCCAAGTTTATTCCTCTCACGTAATCATCATTTTTATATCTGAGACTTGTGCAGAAGTCATAAATATGAAAATGATGGTTACAGTACATGAGAAGAACATGAACTGTAGTCATCAGTTGATGAGCTCATACTGTGGAATGCAGCTGTTGATGTCGTACCTTGACCCAGGTCTTGCGGGACACGTCCCGTTTCTCCACCTGGTAGCCAGTCAGAGGACTTCCTCCATCATGCTCTGGAGCCTCCCAGCTCAGGTGGACGTGCTGCCGGGTCACCTCCAGGACCTTGAAGTCCTTTGGAGCGCTGGGCGCCGCTGGAGGAGACAAAGAGAAAAACAATTATACCGATAATTTTAACAAAAAAGAAAAGCAGTTTTGAACCAGAAAAGGTTTTTTGTATTGTTTATAGTTCCTCGATTTGCGTCACTAATTACAAACAGCTTCAGATCAGCTGTCTCCTCAGATCTGTTCTGGATTAGAAATGAGTCTTTCAAGGCGTACCAATGACATTGACTTCGATCTCTCCGGAGACAGACGTGACATCGTTCTCCAGCTGCAGGGTGTAGGTGCCTTTGTCTGGGCGGACGCTCGGCGTGACGATCAGTTCTGTGAACGTGGACTTGGTCGTCAGGGTGACGCGTTCGTCAGCGGTCGTCATCTCCTTCTCTCCGAAAGTCCACTTGGCAACGGGGGTCGGGTATCCGGTGATGGGGACTCTGATGGTGAGAGGCTGAGGGACGATTACCTCTAGGCCGTCTTTGAAAGCGCTCAGGTCGAAGGTTGGACCGACTGGAGAGGGAAGAGAGAGGCATGATGAACTGAAACATTAAATGCTCTTATACTAAAGTTCTATGTAAATCGATGGGTTTTGAGGTTTGACACATCAACCTGTATTTCATGTTTGTCATTTTCTTTCTTTAAAAATCCACTTTCTTTCAACCTGCCTGTTAGACAGTTAAGGACTTTTACTATGAAGAAGCTGAAGGGCTTTTACTGTGAATTAGCAGCATGCGGCACCACTGCAGTTACTGGTTTTCCTCTTTTTACAAAGGAACAGATGTTAAAGTTACACTTTGGCACAATACACACAATAAATAAGAATAATTAAAATTTTCTTTAGAAGGTAAAGATTTGCTATTTGGTAAACTTAATATATATTTAACTTATTGTTATTTCAACACAACAGTCACATAACTGCTACAAAAAACATTAGAGGCTCATTGATAAAACATCGTCTGTCTCACCATGTGTGTCGTCGGCCAGCAGAGGTCCGATGATGTTTGATGGGTCGGAGACTCCGGCTGCGTTTTCAGCAAACACTCTGTAGTTGTACTTGGTTCCATATTTAAGACCAGAAACCTGAAGTAAAAAGTTAAAATTACAGTGTTAAAATAAGATAAAGTGAAATTTGAACAAGAGAGTGAGTGAATTTTAAAGAATGAATCTGACAAAGGTTGCAGGAAAAAAAAAAATATTTTGAAGCAACTATGCATGCAGCTGCTTCACAGAAAAAGTTCTGTCTCAACCATCCAACACTTCTATTAAAAATTAACAAATATTAATGTCAACAAGCCCTCCCCCACCTCTCCCATCAGCCATCACACACCTTTTTTCATGCTTTGATTTCATTAGATTCCTTGGAAGACTTTTACTGTGAAACATCTGGAGGGTTTTTTCTGTAGTCATTTTTTTGATTGGATAAACCCCTTGAGATGTATCATCTCATTTTCAAGGAGGTCTATGAAGCAGCCGCTAGAAGGCGTTTACTGTGAAGCAGCTGATGGAGGTGGTGTAGCCTTAAATGCTGACATGGTCCTCTGTGAAATGTTGGCACGTGTTTTGTGAAATGATCTGTTATAAACCTTCCGAGTTCAAATGAGGATTTATTTGAATTGTTATGTGTACCTTGTAGAAGAGGTCGGGGCAGAGGCGGGCGTTGCATCGGAGCCATTTGTCGGTACCGTCCTCACAGCGTTCGATGATGTATCCGGTGATCATGCTGCCTCCATTCCTCAGAGGAGTCTCCCAGGTGAGCTGCACCGAGCTCTTGTTCTGGTCCTGCCAGACCAGGTTCAGAGGGGGACTGGGACGTTCTGCATGGGACGGACACAAAAAACACAAATATTACTGTCACACTGTTTTATGTCAGCTTGTGTGGTGGATTTTCCATTTGTTTTTACATATTGTCATGACACGTTTTATGTATTTTATTATGTTTTATGTAACTCATGTTTAAGTCTGTGTATGTTTTACCTGGCTGCAAGACAAATGAAAGTAATTAAAGTAATAAAGCTAATGCGACATTTGATATCTGAAGGCAGCTTGAGAGCGCAGAAAGAAGGGAGAGGAAATAAATATCATGGCGTATTTTTAAAGATGAAGTTACCATTAAATGAGTGACTAAAAAACAACTGACTGAAGTTGAAGAATTAATAATTTCATTAATTGTGTATCAGCTGTTTATGAGGGCAGGGACGAGCCTTTGGGGTAAATTCATGCATAATGAAGCTTCTATCTGTCAGCCAAACTTACCGATGGGATCCATGATCTTGACGGGCTGTGAGGCGGCGCTGGGCTTGCCGACACCAGCTTTGTTCTGAGCTTTGACTCTGAAGATGTACTCTTTGTTCTCGATGACGTCGTTAATGATGGCGCTGAGCTCGTCGGCTTTAGTCATCTGGACGGGCGACCACTTCACCGATGTCCTGTCACGCAGCTCAATGATGTAAGAGGTGATGGGAGAGCCTCCGTCTGACTCGGGAGGCTCCCAGGAGACGGTGCAGCCGAACTTGGTGACGTTTCCCACGATCACGTTCAGAGGAGCATCAGGAACATCTAAAACAACAAGATAAACAGAAGACAATTTCGTAAATTGAGAGCAACGTTCCAGTGTTCTGGGAATTCGATTGGTTCTCCTATCTAAATTGTATATGTCTTCTGGCCCCTTCAGTGATTGAGTTTGACTGCTTTAAATTGATGTATCTCTATTGCTGTGGCCGTCTCGTTGGCAGAAATTAAGTGAAATGACTTCTAGAGGCCAGATTTACTTCAGTTTGCTTTAGTTTTTAGTGCCATTTTATAGTTACAGCAAATTTAACATGCGGCTTTCTCAACAATTACACATTTCTATGGCATAATAATCTTTATATAGTAAAACAGATGTAAAAAAGTCAGATTCAGGTTTGCCTTTGTAGGCACAATAAGATGTAAACTATAACATATGTTAATGTTAACCTAATTAACCCAATCGTGTACTTTGAAAATATCAATGAAAATAAAAGTAATTCTTACCAAACTTGTTCTTGGCCTGTACAGGTTTGTCGGTCTCTACATTTGGTCCGCTGCCGACCCGGTTTCGGGCGCAGACTCTAAACAGGTACATGGAGTCCTTCTGGAGGCCGGTCACTGTGTACTCAGGACTCTCGGCGTGGTCAGTGGCCAGCGTCCAGGTCTTACGCTTCACGTCGCGTCTCTCCACCACGTAGCCAATGACCTTGCTGCCGCCATCGCTCTCAGGCTCCTCCCATGCCAGGCTGACCTCGCCGTCGGCGGTGTCGACCACCTGCAGGTTCTTCACAGGTCCAGGGACATCTAGAAAAAAAATCACGAGGATAACATGGACGATATTTAAGTAATGTATAAAGCAGAGTTACGAAGTTTGTATGTAAAATGAAAATGGGTACCGCACTGACCCTCTACTATTAGCTGGTCTTTAGTAGCAGGTCACTTATTCTATTGACTAAATTAAAGTAGTGTTGAGAAAATGTAGTGAACCTGGTTTTGGTCTGTCTTTATGTAGAGTCAATGAAGCCCACATGATAACAGTTGGCCGATATTTTTAGCTTCATGTTCAGAGAACTCACCGATGACTTCCAGGTTGATGAAGGCTTCTCCTTCTCCATGTTTGTTCTTGATGATGATCTTGTAGCGGCCCTCGTCGGACTTCATGGGGTCCTTCAGCCGGTACTCTGTGCGGTCGGCGGATGTGTGGATGTTGTCTTTGGGCAGACTCAGGTTGTTGTACAGCCAGTCAGCCTTGGCCTGTGGGTAGGCGCTGTAGGGGACGGCCATGACGATGGGCTTCCTGGCGTCTGTGACGTAGCTCTGGTCTGTGGTCTTTATCTGAGGCACAGCTGGAGGAAGAGGAGGGAGCAAAGAGACACTGTCAGAGAGACAATGACAGTGGAAACATCAGGCTGTCATCCTGTTTTAATTGTTCACTCATTAAAGGTTATCAGCAGCAGTCAGGAAGAGCTTTTTAATCACTGTTCACACTTTCTCAGCCACGGGTTGACCTGAGCCTGGACTACAGCTGGTTAATGTATTAATGCATTAATAAACCCAAGGCTGAAATCAGATCCTGAGTCAGGATTCATTCTCGAGAGTCCACTCAACACCTTCTGGGTGTTCTGGGTTTCGTCTCTCAGACTACATACAAGTTGCCCTGTCTTATTGGTGCAGCCTGAGGAGGAAAACCTGCAGACAACGCAGGGCTGAAAAAATTACAGAAAAATTCTCTGCATGTTCTTTGGATAAACATGCATCTATATTTAATCCATACTTTTATTTTATTCACAGTTAATATTGTCGAAAAAAGACACTGGACTCACGCATCAGAGATGAGGCAGTGAAGCACGGTGACATTAGTAATCGTTCTTTTTCATTAAGCTACCATTATTATGTCAAGCACGACAACCGATTTCAGCATCATTTATTTGCTAGATTGATATTGATTCACTTCTGTGTTTCTTTAATCTGATCTTAACCCTGCTTTTTGGGAAAACACTCTTAAAAATACAGTTACAGCACAGCGTCAGAAGTGGTGTTTGTTTCTCGAGGTTCTTCCTGCCCGTCTGAGCTCTCACCTGCCAGCTCCAGCTTGGCCTTGGCATCTTTGTCCTTGGCGATGATTCTGTACTCTCCCTGATCTCGAGGTCTGATCTCACAGACCTGCAGTCTGTGGATTTTACCCTCGCTCATCATCTGGTATTTGTCTCCCTGGACGACCGTCATGTTGTTCCTCAACCACTTCACCTCCACTCTGTCCTTGTTGAGCTCCACCTCGAACACGACGTCCGAGCCCGGAGGTTCGAACACGTCCTGTGGTGGTCTGATGATCTCCACGGGGGTCTCTGCAGGACAGGAAGAGATTCATGAATAAGTCATCCAGAACAGGAACAGAACAGGAACTAGTTTATACAGAGTAAACTCTGAAGAACCTCACCTTCAACAAAGAGCCTGGCTCTGGATCTCTTCTCGTCCACACCACAGGCGTATTCACATTCGTCATCAGGTCTGCACTCTTTGATACGCAAGGTGCAAATCTTTCCATCTTTTTCAAATGTGTATCTGGAAATACAAACAGTAAGTTATTTAAAAGAAAGCATCAGAACTGAGTTCATCCGGTCAGTAACTAACCTGAGACGATGATAAAGCACAAGTTAAGCTGCAAACATTAGCATGTCTGGCTAACTAGCTTACTCCCTACATTAGTAACTTAGAGTTAATTCCAAAACTGAAAACTGGTTGGTTGGTTTCAAATGTTAAATATTTTTCTATAACAAATATTTAAAGTTTAACACTCCAAAACACTCTGCACTCTAATGTGCTCCATCAGGACTTTGTGGTCAGAATTAATTGACAGTGTCGGCAATAAACAAACAACCCAACGACTGTCAACACATTTTGACTCAAATGTTGCTTAACTCTTTCCAACAGAGCCCCGCCCACTTTAAACCAGTGATATGAGCGCAGACAAAAGCAAAAAATGCAGAAAATGTCTCCTGTGAAAAAACTTTTGGCAGAAAGTTCATGTAGGAGCTCATCATTCACAGAAACAGACTGAGAAAAGACCTTTTCAGGGCCTTTAAAATAAAGTTCTGAGGGTTTGAACAAAGTTTGGTCAGAGTTTCTAAATGAAGGTCTGACGTACCTCGGTCCTTCTCTGATCTCACGTCCGTTTCTGTACCACTTGGCTTCAGCTTTCTCTTTGGTCAGCTTGCATGTGAACTCTGCGTCCTCGAACTCGGTGATGGTCTGGTCCTTCAGGTGCATGGAGAAGTCTGTCGGTGCCTCGCTGATGATCAGCTCTGCGGTGGACTTGTTGTCTCCGGCCATGGCGGTGTACTCGCCCTCGTCTGACAGCTTACAGTCTTTGATGGTCAGCGTGTGCTTGTCTTTGTCCACTCTGTAGACGACGCGTTTGTTGAAGGAAATCTCCTCGCCGCCCTTCATCCACTTCAGAGTGGCGTTGGGCCTGTTGACCTTACAGGAGAAGCTGACGGTCTTCTTCTCCTGAGTGTCGATGTCCTCCAGAGGAACCACGATCCTCAGACTCTCCTCTGAGCAACACAAAACAGACACGCGTTCAGCTCACTGTGTTCAGTGTTGTAGAAAGACTTTCAACTGATCAGATACAAAAGAGAAAGACTAAAATGTCATTTGTTTGTTGTCTTTGAATTGGAACAAATAGAGCTCCAGTCTGGCACAGGAAACGGGAACTGGTTTACTTTTGTTTGCACATCATCAAACTGTAGTTTTACATGACACACATGCTGTCCACGATACCTCCTGAGGGGGGGCACGACTTGTGATCCCATCTCTAATAGAGGCCTGTTTCTCTTCTCAGCAAAGCAATTAAAGACTAATCTAGATTTTATTGTATATTAACACTGTTACTGTTAAACACGAAGCGAACCTGTCGCTGCGAATCACTGACCTTTGACGGTGAGGTTGCAGGAGCTCTTGGCCTGCTCTCCTCTGTGATTGGTTAGGTTGATGCTGTAGTTGGCTTCGTCTCCCTTCTGGGCGTCTCTGATCCTCAGGGAGAAGACGTTGTCTCTCTGGACCATCACATACTTGCTGCTCTCAAACACCGTGTCCTCATTCTTCAGCCACTTGGCCTTTGCTCCCTCTGTGTTCACCTCGCAGTTCAGGACGATTTCCTGACTTTCTTTGGCCTCCGTATCCTTCAGCGGCGTGATGATCTTTAGTTTCTCTGAAGGAAAAAACCATCAGAGACACAGATGAACATTTCTGAGCCTCAGTGTGTGAGAGATAAACTTGTGAAGCAACATTTCTTCAGATCATTTTCATTTTTTTGGTGATTAAGATGAAGTTCAAGTCAGGCTTTCAGAGTTAGTTGTTAAAAAATGTAATAAATAAAATGAGTTTACAAGAAAGCAACAATTTAATTTATGTTGATGATGTTAATGACGGAGAAAATGAATTTTGTTTCCATATTTAAATCCCATTAGATGTTTTGTTCTGAGCTGCACGTTGAAAATGACCTTAAACTGAGGCTGAATTAAACAATAAGATCCAAAAATGATGCAACATTATAATTTATAACAACATTTTAGTAACAGTAAACAAATGTTAATGTTTAGGGTTAAATTAGGGGGTTAATAGTTAAAAACACAAAATAAATAGAAAAATAAATAAAACAAAATAAATAAGTTAGCAATAAAGTGAGAACAAAATAAAGTCATGGAGAAAATGTGTTTAATTTCTATGTTTAAATGCTATTAAATGTTCTTATGTTGAAATTTAACTAATCAAAAATATAAAATATAATAAAATTGAAATATATGATAAAAAACAAACAACAAAGAAAACAGAAAGATTAAGAACAGTTTCTTTAAGGTTCAGGTCAGGCTCAAGGTTAAAGGTCAGTTAACAAGAAAGTAAAAACTAAACTTAAGCTAGAATGTGAACTAACTAAATAAATAAAATAAAATAATTGTGATTTCTTTTCTAGCACGAACAAGTTTCAGTACAAATGTCCTCCTGACTCCTGCTTCATAATTGTTACTTTGATATTTTAGGATTTCGAGAAAATGAGTGAATGTTTTTTTAAGGTTCTGTTAACTTTTTTTGTTTAAGGTTTAAATGAGGGTTAAAAACAAATCTTGTTTTTTTTAACATACAAAGACGGTTTCTGTTTCTATATGAACCTGATTTAAAACTTTGTTGCTCCTCTCAGCTGGTATTTGACTTGATGCAGAGAACATAACATGTTCGTCATGTTTGTGGGCGTGGCTTACCGAGCACAGTGAGGTCTGCGCTGGCTCTGGTCGGTCCGATCATCACCACGTATCCGCCCTCGTCTTTGGGCTCGCAGTTCTTGATGACCAGAATTCGTCTCTTGCCGTCGCTGACCATCTGGTATTTGTCTCCCTCCTCCAGCTCCTTGTCGTCTTTCCTCCATTTGACTTCGTAGGTTTCCTTGGAGACGGAGCAGGTGAACTCCGCCTTCTCGCCCTCCACCACCTCCTGGCTGTGAGGCCTGGAGATGAACTCGGCAGCCAGTTCTGAAACACAGGAAGCACCGCGAGAGGTCAGAGGTAAGTGGGTTTCATGTACTGACCAAACTTCTCTGATTGTGGTTCATTTCAAAATAAAATCTGGTTTCAGACTTCAGACTCATTTTGTTTTTGTGCTGACATTTTACATATTCATAAATTAATTTGTGTTTAATCAAATACATTTTAATGCAATTATACTTTATTCCCGTCCAAACTTCAGCTGGTTGAGAGAAGCAGACCACTCCCGAGATCTAATAGAAGAATGTACACAATGATCACCTGTACGGCCCGTATGGATTTGGCTCCTGAACTGTTAACACCATATAAGCCTGCGATCTTCAGGTAGGTCTACAACTAAGTCTAGGAGTCTACAACTCTTTATCTCTGTTTAAACCACTTTAAAAAACATATCATTTGAAGATTATCTCTGTCTGTGCTTTTTATTGCATTTGTTGTTACATTTGTCTTTTGTAATTTGTTTCTGAAAAGTTCTATAAAGATAAAGTTATTTCTGCAGCACAGAAACTGAATCACTATCAAACATGTTTTTCTTTCCATACCACTAATCTTGAGATTTCCGGAGGTTTTGATGCTGGGACTCAGCCTGCAGTTGTACTCTCCGGCGTCAGCCATCTTCAGGTCCTGGATGAGGAGGATCCTCCTCTTCCCGTCTACAATGTGCTCATAGCGGCCGCCCTCCGGCAGCTCCTCGTCTCCTTTGTACCAGGTAACATCAGCGCTGGGTTTGGAGACCTCGCAGATCAGCTTCACGCTGTCCGTCTCTGTTCCCTCCACATTGGACAGGTTCTTGGTGAACCTCGCCTCCTCCTCTGCAACCAGACAAACAGACGCAGCGGTGAAAAACTCCACATCTCAACTCAATGTCACAACTACAGCGACAGATTAGAGAGTCGTGTGGAGCCCAAAATAACTCAAAATACGTAATAAGTTCTGGAAAGAATAAAAAAATATCTTTAGCTGCTTTATTCATCAGGCGTTCATCAGGACAATTCAACATTGTTTAATTCAGTTCAATTAAACGATGAAACAAATGAATAATTAATTAGAGACTGAGTTCAGTCGTCTTGTATAATTTACATACAATTTATTAAACTGACTCAAATTCAACTAAAATAAATTGTGTATAAAACTTATACTCACGATGCATCATGTCATATTATTATTTATACATATTGTACTGTATATTTCATCGTTTTAGTATTTAAATGACAAATCCCCAAATTGTCACAATGAATAATCCTCTTTTCTGGTCCCACTTGTTTGAAACATTTAATTGGATGTTTAATTCATGTATTTCATTTCTTTATTATGCCAAACTATATTTGGAGTGGTTGTTTTTAAGATTTAAGTAGAACAACAGAGCCTGATGATTTCTCAATAATGTGCTTTTCTAAAATCATAATTACATCAATATTTTTCATCAAACCTCTTGGAAAAGTCTTTTGCATTTGAAAATGAGTTCATATACGCGGTTCAGCCTAAAAAGTCCTGGTCATCATCCAGCTAAATGTGAACTTCTGCAGGTTCTGGTTTAAGAAATTGTTGAAAGAACTGGATATTCCAGGTTGTGTCAAATAATCAACAATCAAATCAAGCTAACTCGGTATGAAGAACAGAGCTCTGAGCTCTGAACTGGATCAATTCACGAAGGTCTGATGTTTTATTCTTACCGACGACAGTGAGCATGCCGGAGGATTTGGAGGTCTTTGCGTCACATTCGTATTCAGCCTCATCGTCAAACACAGACTTGTGGATGATGAGGATGTGTTGGCGTCCTTGAGCGATAATTTCATACTTCTTCCCCTTTCTGATTTCACTTCCATCCTTAAACCAGCGGACCTGCGAGACAAGAGGCACGAGGAGATCTCAGAGAGGTGGAAAAATAATTCAAAACCTTTAGTCATAGTTTATCTTGACAGACAGACAAAGCGGGTGTGCTCACTTTGACGTCCTCTCTGGAGACTTCACACTCAAACCTGGCGGACTCCTTCTCTCTGACCTCGACATCATGGAGCGGCTTCGAGAACTCGATATGTGGAGCTGTTGACACACAGAATGACGGCTTAACAGAGCCATTCATATACATCCTTAGTCCCTCAGATCTAATGTGATGTCCCCCCTAACTCTTGTGAGGAGGTTCTGGAAGTCCTATTAAAGATTATTATTTTTTTATCTCTTTAAAAGCCTTTCTTAGTTTTTATGAGGGTTCTTTAGCTTATTGAGGGGTCCTTTACCTCTAATGAGGGGCTTCTTAACTCTAAACTCAGGGGTTATTTTACTCTAACAAGTCTTCTTTAACCTTAGTAAGTCTTATAAAGGGTTCCTTAACACTTACAGAGGATCCATTTATCAGGGGCTCCTTAAATCTTATGAAGAGTTTCTTAAACCTTTCTAAGTTCTCTGAGGTTCCTGACAGAGTGTCCTTCAGCTTTTATAGAGGATCCCTCAATGTTGGTGGGAGGTCTCTTAACTCTCACAGAGGGTTCCTTACCTCTAACAAGTGATTCTTCAAGTTTTTAGAGGGGTCCCTTAACACTCTTATAAATGTTCCTTGAATTTTTAGAGGGCTCCTTCACTCTAATGGGGAGAACCTCTAACAAAGGGATTTACATTGGGAGTTACATGGGGGTTCCTTCAGTGTTATACGGGTTTCCAATTACAGAGGGTCCTTTTGCTTTTATCTGGGTCCCTTACTCTTAACGAGGGGTTCTCTTAACTCAAAGTGATTCTCCCTCTCTTTTTAGGGGGTCCCTTAACTCTAATGAGGAGTTTCTTTTGTCTTATTAAGAGTTCCTTAAATTTTAAGGACGATATTAACTTTGAGGGATCTTTAACTCTAATGGGGGTCCCTTAACTCTAACAAGGGATTCCTTATGTTTTTTGAGGGGTCTACTGAATAGTGTCTTTAGTCTTATGAAGGGTTCCTTAGCTTATGTAGTTTATGGAGGTCCATTTAGTCATTTGAGGGATCTTTAACTCTAAAGAAGTGTCCCCTTACTTCTACAGAAGGCTTAACTTGAACTTTAAAGTGGTTTCCTTAGTCTTATAGAGGGTCCTTTTGCTTCTATGGGGGTCCAAACACTTTTGAGAGGTCCGTTGTACTGTAATGAGGGGTCCCTTGATATTGATAGAGTTCCTTCACTCTTCTAAAACGTTTCCATATCACAGCTGCACTCACGTTCAACGTTGAGGAAGCAGGAGGTTTTGAAGTCTTTGGCGTCACAAGCATACGTCCTTGAGTCGTCCAGAGTGCAGTCGTGGATGACCAGCGCTCTCTTGCGGCCATCGACAATCATCTCGTACTTCTTTGTCTTGCGGATGTCCTGTCCATCCCTAAACCATCGTACCTCTGCGTTCTCTCTGGAAACTTCACACTCGAGTGTGGCGGTGGCTTCCTCCTCCACCGTCTGGTCCTCCAGAGGCTTTGTGAACTCCACCGCCGGCTCTGAACGCACACAAAAACACACAGGACAGTTGTTAAGTTTTTACTCTGCTACGTTAGAACAGCATCTGATTCTCCCTCAGCTCTGTGCTTCACATGAACCTAAAAATGTTTAAAATGTTCGACTTAGATGATGTGGTTGATATCTCAACCACATATTCTGTTTTACATTGAGTTTAACGTAAAGTCTAATGTAGTATAACCTGTGCTCATGTGTGGAGATTATCCTGTTGAACAAAATAAGTAAACATTATTATTCTTTGTTCACTACAAGCTTTTCTTTGTTTATGAAAAAGTCAATGCAGAACTTCCATTGGAAATCTACTGTTTTAAGAGTAACTTGATACCAGGCTGAAACGCGTTTTGCTGCCCTCTCTGGTTGAAAGTTTCACCTGTGGTCAGAAGTGCGCTCTGCTGCACCTGTAACCACACCTAATAGTGATGTCACAGTGTACTGACATATCCTGGAGTACACCTCTACATCACTGCGGCAAGGTGAGAAGTTAAACCACTGGAGGTCAGCAAAAGCAAGATTTTCAGAGGGTGTTTAGTTGCTCGTTAAACCCTGATTGGAGCTAACGTCCAGGCCGGACTACAGATAGATGTCTTCAGCAGAGTCATCAGAGTCCAGTAGAATCAGCAGATGTCGTCTTACCTCTGACGATGAGGTTGGCCTCCGTCTGGAAGTCTTTGGCGGTGAGTTTGACTTGTCCGGCTTCATTCAGCTGGACGTCCCGTAGAGTCAGGCTGTGGACTTTACCCTCCGCCTTCAACACCACCTGTCAGGTTCAACAGAGTCAGTTACACAGTCTGTCAGGATTAACTGTCAGTATGTCAAGGGTTTTACCTTCCCCAAACACCACCTGTCAGGTTTGACATGGTCAGTAAGTCTGTAGGGGTTTACCTTTCCTGAACACTGCCTGTCAGGTTTAACAGTGTCAATAACGATGTGGGTTGTACCTTTCGTGATCTCGGCCTGTCAGGTTTAATAGCATTTGATTCCCAGAACACAGTCTGCCAGGTTCAGAGGAATCAGAAAGCATAATTATTTCATCTTCCCTTACACCCCCTGTCAGGTTTAACAGCGTCAGAAAGACTTTGGTTTTTCCCTTCCTTAACATAGCCTCACAGGTTTCTGACTAACTGAGTCAGAAAGGTGGGGGGTTAGGTTCAGTCAGATTGAGGGTTTTACTGTCCGTGATCATTTGGGTGATTTCGGTTATTAATCTCCAAAACTGCGCCTGTCAGGACTATATCATACGTTCAGGATCAGTCAGATTATTGGTTTTATTTTCCATTAGCACTGTCTGTGAGGTTCAAAGGACAGAGTTGCTAAAATTTTGGGTTTTAATTTCCCTGAAGTGTACCTGCCAGATCTACAGTATGCACTCAAGAATCAGCAAGATTATGGGTTTTATCTTCCCAACACAACGTTCGTGAGGTTCACAAGACACAGAGTTGAGAGTGAAGTTTTGGGTTCAGGTCTTCAGCACTAACAGGGTCAGTCAGCTGAGCCCTGACAGCTAAAATGAACACAGGCAGCTGCTTTCCTACCCCCGATTTAAACTGCATGGCCTCTGACACCTGACGGCTGATTTTACCACACATCCACGGACTGTATGTCACACTGAGCTGTCTGAGCCCACAGCTACATAATTCACTGAAGAGGGATTAAACATATGGTATCTGATATTAAAGTTGTAATCTTTACCATTCCTTGTTTTTTTAAGAATAACAAAAGAAACACGATAAGACTTTTCTGTATGTTTTGGTATTGTAAGATTATAAAAACATTTTACTATATAATTTATCATCATATGCACTTTTTGTTGTTTTTCTTTGATAATCTTTCCGTTTTTCTTTGTCTTTATTAGGTAAACAGCTAAGAATCACAGGGAGTTTCAATCAGTTTAAAAATATGTTTTTGTAGCTGATGTTTCAAAGAAGACACACCACCTGCTGACTGGTGGTTATTCCATAAATGAAGGAGCCATAATATTAAATGTAATCCCATTTGGTTTCTGCACTTTGGAACTGAGAATAATACATTTGAGATGATAGATGCAGCTAAAAGAGCAGCTCAGTTTCTAACCAGCTGAAGAAAATTTAATGTTTTGCTACTGAGTGTAGAAAATAAGTTGTGATTGAGACAGATTAAAATAACGTCATTAAAGGCGATAAAGACAAGTTTCTGCGGGTTTGCAGAAAGAAATTATTTGATTTTTGTAATATTTTCAAATGGTGAAAGACTGAATACCTCGTATTTTCAAAGGTCAAATTGGAGTGAAGTTGAATCTTAAAGTTAAATCTCAGATCAGATTAGTTGTGATGCTGCTCAGGAGCTTGTGTAGTTTTTTCATCTGAAGACTAAAACACTTTTATTTATTCATATGTCACTTTTTGTTTGTTTGTGTGGGTGTTGGGGGTGTTGGGGGGGCAGGTTGAGCTGTTTTATTGTTTTATTGGTCTGCTGGGGTTCTGTTTACTGTTACTACATCTCGTAAACATCAATAAAAAAAACATCAAAATTTCTGTGAACTTCTCACTGAAACAAAACCAACTGCTGTGTTTCATATGTTTTATTACTAACCACGATTAAGCACCAAAGCTTTAAACTTGGTTTTAAAGTAAACAAGATCCATTTTCAAGCTTTATATCGTTCTTTAGCCCTCTCTAAACTTGGATGTTTTTAACTTCTGTTGTTTTAAACTTTTAAACTCCATTTTAAACTCTTTAAACTGACAGGTGAGGAGGTTTAATGAGACTAAGCTTTTTACATTGATATTTATCTTAAAGTACTTTAAATCATATATTTAAATCAATAAAAAAGTTTAACTGAAGGCTCATTAACACTAATCTCAGTTTAAATTGATCCCTGCAGGTGCAGCCTAGACTTTATTACAGAACCAAAGAAAACCAGCAAATACATCTTTGATGTAATTAAACAACTAAACAACAAAACAACTCATTTAGCCTGAGATTTCAGGGAATAGCTGATGTATGCAGCGACTTTAAAACCACTGTTAAACATATTTATGAACTACTTTATAACAGTCAGACAGCAACTAGTGGCTTTAGAGAGAGATTTGATGAAATAGTTGATGTAGCATGTGAATCTCCACCCATGTTGACCATGTAACAAGCAGTAAATCACAGTTGCACAACCCAGAGAGAGATCATGTGTCCTTGGAAACCTCAGCGTTCTCAGGTTACATCCGATAATCAAACTAATCCTGCGTTATGACTGGATATCATTTCAGGGCCTGGACTCACACCAAGCTCTTTTCATCCCTTAATTCAGCGTGAAAACGGAAATGATTTCAATGCCAGCAAAAACATTTACAGCACGTTGAGCGGTTTTAAAACTGAAGCTGTCAAATAGCTCCTGTTGCCACCTGCCCTGCGCCTCAACCTCCTGCAGCTGTTAAAAATAACCCTGCAGAAACGCTTGCAGGGCAGAAAAGCCTCCCTCCCTGCGTTATCTCAAAACCAGGATCGAATGCTCAGCTGGAATCCTGAAGCTCCACAAGCAGGCCCTTATATGAAGACAAGCTGAAGCTGGAGCAGCGCGGTGCAAAGAAAACTGAACACTGTGTACAAATGGAAGGGGAAACACCGGCCCTGGTTCTGGACCTGAACCACCATGAGGCCTGGACTCATGGAGTATCTGTGAAGACTTTGTATGTGAATGTCAACAGTTCTTGTGTGTCGGGAAGTTTTCAGGAAGTGAATCCCCCAGTGAGCCTGTTTGCCATACAGAAACATCGGGTGTGTTGGGACTTACTCTGTCGCTTGGTTCCAGCTTTGTACCCCCCAGGAACCACTCGACAGCGATGCCTTCATATGACAGCTCACACTCGAAGGTGGCGGTTTCCCCAGCAGTCACGGTGACATCCTTCAGTGGCCTTGACAGGCCGATCACTCGGGCTTTGGATTGGGGAGAAGACATGGTTAGTCCCCCCCCCGAAACAGGTCAATAGATCCAAAAAATCCCCAGAGAGAAACGGCTAATCCTCAGTGGCTAATCCTCATGGTGTGGTTGAGCTGAAGGCAGGCCGCTGGAAGCCCTCAGGACAACTGAAGCCAGCCGCCCTGGGACTTGGCACTGGGGGGCCAAGCTCATTAGCATACGACCTGTCGTCAGATGTATATGGCCGTCAGAAACCAGTGAGAGACGGGGTCGTGTCCTCCCCCCCTGCCAATCACTGCAAACCTGCTCTAGATAAGGCATGTGGCTTCTAAAATAACTGAGGGGCCTGATTGGCTGAGAGCCCACCTCTGCCAAACCCATCAGGGGAAGCCAATCTGCTCCTGTCAATCACCAGCCTGAAATTTTCCTGGAAAAGGAGAATGTGGAGCTCCTCGCAGGAGTTACCCAACGTCACACTGCAGAAAATGCTGACATCATGGTTCAGTCTCTACTGGTGTCATAACGCTGCCATGAAACTGCTGTTGTGGAAGTTTCTGTAACGCAGGCCGAGCTGAGGTCCAGGATGTCAGTTTACATTAACAAGCCGCATCAAGCATTTACAACAGGCTTCTTCACATGCCTGAATTAAAGCCCCTTAACAGCCAGTTAAAGGCCGTCAGGCAGTGTCGGTGACAGCGAGTTGAGAGATGGAGTGTTCATTTAATCAGTGAGCTGTCAGTCTGTAGAGTTTACAATCATTATTTGCTCTGCCAGGAAGAAACCTGCAGCTTTAGATTGAGATTTTTAACATGATGTCTGTTCAGGAACATAGACCGTCCGAAAGGACACCAGGTCTGTATTTCTTAAAAAAACAGAGACTGCAAAAAACATCTATCTGAACAAGTGATTTCATCTCTTGAGAGTTCAGTTTTTACAGTCCTACAGAGGCATTTTTAAACTTCCTCAAGCAGAAAACTATCTATATTGATTAAACTGAAAAAATAACTGTTGATTGTTGAAGATAATCCTTTTAAACAAAACATGTAAAGTCTTTGTTCTCTACTGAGCTTATCCTTTATTTATCCTAAAGCAAGAAATCACGTCATCACTAGAACTATTATTATTATTCAATCAGTTGCTGAGATGAATTCACCTCTTATCTCACCATACTGGCTGGATTTTGTTGCAAAAGAAGACAAGTTCTTAAACATGAGAATGAATGACTTGTTAAGAAGGAAGTTTTGTTGCAGTGTAGAATATATTAAATTCCTGAGGGAATGTATCAAACACAACTTCAACAGAGAACAGAGAAAAGTGACTTTACATACGAGGAAGAAACAACAAACTGTCTGGACACTGTTTTTTTGCAGGTGACGTTGGGTAACAGTTCAAACAGAATATATCTTTCACGTTTCTTTTTGGTTGGTTGAGAAAAATTTCTTGTACTTGACGACTCTTGCTGTAAGCTCCTCAACAAACTCCTTTATCTTTGTTTGATAAGATAAAGCCTGTTTGACTAACCATGACAAAACTTTATCTCAGTCTGATAACTCTTTGTTGCCCCCGACCCACCAGAAGCGTCTCACTTGCTGCTCTTTTCTCACTCTGCTATCTTTACACTGGCACTATTTTTGTTGGAGCAGCTCCCGTCTCAGACATGTGACATTTATGTGGAACATGAAGTTAATCTTTAATGATGGATTGTATTTACTACTGACTTCACTTAACTCTTAACAAACAAAAAATGCTTTTTCTTTGTGTTTCTGTCTCTCCTCCTCTGAAGTCTGTGAAGCAGGAGAAGAATGCTCTGGTTTCCTTCTGCTTATATTAACTATTCAGGAAATACAGATACAAAATAATGATCAGATGGTAAAGACACTAATAAGATTTTTCCTTAGTGGGGGGGTGTAATCAGGCTGAGTCATGCTGTGAGCAGCTGCGACGAGTTGAGCCATTCAGGCACAGCGTTTTTCCACAGCACAGCACAGCAAAGTAAAGCTGTTTACCTTGATGACGTGTTGCAGGTGTGCTGCTCACAAACCACAGTGAGAGTCTGCAGCTCTTTTCAGCTCAATGTGGCTGTTTGTACTTTTCCTCCCTGCAATGTTTAAAACTGATCCGCTGACCAAAGACAGCAGGATATGTCCATGCCTGGCTGATTAGACCTGTTTTTCTTTAAGAGTAGCACTGCTAACGAAGCTCCGTTAACTTGGTGACACACACATTACATTTTCTATAACTTCTTCACAATGAAAGCATCCCACCGGTTCACCAGTGGAAAGCTTTTAATGTGAAGCAGCAGCAGCAGGAAATGTTTAGTTTGCATCAACAGTAACTTAATCCAGCTGTGATACAGCTGGAAATGATCAGCAAACAGTAAAATAAGGAAAACAGGAGTGAAACTAAACTCTAAACTACAGAGATTCAGGAAGAAGCTACAACAGAACTGAGAGCTGAAGGCAAAGAGACTTTTAGAAACAGAGCTTTCTCCCTCCAGCACAGACACACATGAGGAGGAGACCGTCACGGCTCGGCCATGGTCAGCTCTGATACCCAACAGGGCCACAGCAGCTTGGCTCTCCCCTGCTGTGAGGCAGTAGTGGACAGCTTGGCTTGACATCGCTTGGCTAAAGCAGACCGACCTGGCCCATGGAAAAACCCTAAAGGTATCCTTTACTGCACTGATCAGAAATGAGCTGCAGACGTGTTTTCAAGTTCATACAAAATAACAGACTGCTGAAGAGGCTTCTAAAACGCTACCATAGGACATGAGGGGACATGAGGACAGGCTAATAATTTAGTTTATTATAACCAGATTAAAGCAGTAGTTTCATGTTTTTCGAAATACACTTATTTACTTTCTTGCTGAGAGTTAGATGTTCAGATTGATTCCACTCTCATGTCTGTATGGTAAATATGAAGTTATAGCTTGCGGCTGGTGAGCTTATCTTAGCATAAAGACTGGAAACAGGGGGGTGGAATGTGGTAAATCTTAGGTAATCTCAATGAGGTAACAGTGTGCATATAAATGTACAGTGCAAGATCAGAGCCGTCACTCAGATCC
>NTHP01000496.1:69642-174634 GCA_003416845.1 Oplegnathus fasciatus | reverse complement strand
CTGTCTGTGATTTATGTCGGTGTTATTTCTGTCACCTTTGACCCTGAGCTGAGCTGAGGATTTGGCATTCGCTGCCGAGAAGTCAACACTTCCGGCCATGTCCATTCTGCAATTGAAGAGGATCAATATGTGTCGGGTTCCCTCCTCTTTGATCTCCACATCCTGAAAACAAAAATAGTCATCAAAACAATCTCTTCATCTCAACAGTGTGCTCATAAAAAACATTTTTTATGGAGCTCCCAAAGTCCTGGAAGATGAATAAAGTTGAATTGATTTAATTGAATGGTGTTAAATTGAGCTTTCCTGAAGAAGAAGGACATCTGCTCTGGGAACAAGTGGTTTAAATAAAAATAATGACGTCTTTATTGGTGTTATCAGTGTTTAATCTTACAGCAGACGGGTGGAGCGTCTCTCCCTTCAGTTTCCAGGTAGCGTGAAGGTCCTCCTCTGAAATCTCTGTCTCAAACTTGGCCACCTCGGTCTCTGTGACCTCCACGCTGTACAGCGGGCGAACAACCTTAATGTCGCGCTCTGCAGAGGTTTAAAAAGATGTTAGAGAAAACCAAACAGAAGGTGAAGCTGACTGAAATCTCTCAGAGAACATCAAGTGAAAACAGTTTCATGTTGTTGTATACAGTAAAAACGACAGATCTGAGTGTGATGATCAGTGGAGGACATACAGTAGACATGAAGACATGTGACAGTTTGGGCCAGCAGCTGACGCTCTCATTCAGAGCGACTTACAGTTTGTGCAAAAGCAGAACACATTGAGTAACTCTCGACAATAACCCAACCCTTATAAAACATCTCTACACTATCAACATACTCTATAAATGTCCTATAAAGCATTATAACGGAATTATTTGTGCTTATGAGGACATTTATGAACTATTTTAATCAGTTTGGTCTTGCTAGAAAGGAGCTTGACTTCAAATGTATCTTTTGTTAGCTGTTAAAAAGAACAAAAACTGTGAAACCATAATTAATATTATTTTATTATTATTATCAGTATTAGTTCTATTATTATTGTTAGTAGTAGCAGTAGTAATAAATATACTGAGCATTTATAAAGAAGCGACAAGTCAACAGTTTACAAGTGTCTTACAGATTGTTATGATTCTATTATAATCGTAAATGAATAGTTATTGACACATGAAACAACTAAAACTGCATACAAAAACCTTAATAAATTTAATAAAGGTGTCATTATCAAACACTCTTATAGACAAAAGTTTATAAGAGCTGTGTGTGTGTAAATTTGACAAAAAAAGATAAACAGAAAAGAAGCCATTTAGACTTTTTTTTGCTTCTAATTTCGTGTATTTTAAGCTTTCATTTATCGTAATAAGGAAATTAGATATCTTGTCCTGGAAAAATAGTTAAAAACTGCACTGTAAATGTGCATTATCTCCTGTAAATATAATAATAAATAAATAAAAAATAAAATAAATAATAAATATGAAAAATAAGTAAATAAACCTTTAAAAATGCCTATATGAATATTATAACATGTATATGAACGCTAATATGGACATCTGAGAGAGGAGACATTGACATGAGAGTTATATTTATGTCTCCATTGTGTCTTCAGAGTTCATATGAGTGTTTCTGTATACAGTTATAATGACTTCCTGTACGATGTGAAGGGTTGGGTTATCCTCAAGTGTCATGATAACAAGTCACAAACATTACAAACATTCAGAATGAGAGTACAGGACACAGGAATGAAGGATGGCGTGGAGGTGAACAGCGGCCCAGAGAGAGGCGGGGTTTCGGTGAACAGCGGTGGGAGGGGCCTGATTCTGCAGTCCTAACCGGAGTCTGGGGGAGGGGCCGGATCGCTGCAGGTATTACCTTCGATATTCAGGTCGGCTGTGGTTTTGTCGGTGCCACAGTCGCACGCGTACGCTCCAATGTTGCTCTTTGCCGCCTTCTTGATGACCAGCAGGCGCTTCTTGCCGTCTGATTGGAAGAGAATGTTCTTGGAGGGAAAGATTTCGTTACCATCTTTGAACCATTTGACCTCGGCGGTGGCCTTGCTCAGCTCGCAGGACAAAATCACCTCGTCCTTCTCGACGGCAGTGTAGTTCTGGAGCTTCACTGTGAAGTACAGGTCGCCCTCTGCAAGAAGGCATACAATGAAACCAGTAGTAACCAGTTAAAAACAGTAGAACCACTTAAACAATGGTCCTGCTGGCTATAATACAGATATGCTAACTTTCTCTGTGACTGTAGAGAATACAGTGTGATAGATTGGGATGTAAATGAAAAGGGGAAATTCACCCTAAGTCACCAGTGTATTATTATTATTGTATAATGTGCAGCTCAATTTAAATTTTTACAAATATGTTGCTCTTATCTGAACAGGATTTTAGAAATGCCACAATGAATCACTCTGACACGTAAACCACTGGATTTGTTTGGCATTTACTGATAAGTAGTTAGTTTGAAGTTCTGTGTGGAAATTCAGCTGGATCCTTCTAGAAAATGACACTAACCGAGCACAGTGAGCATGGCCTCTGAGGTTTTGCCCATGGCCTCGATTTTGATCATGGAGGTGTCATCAATGGTGACTTCCTTGAAGGCCAGTGTGTGGACCTTTCCATCTTCCGACATGTGCACCACCTTGCTGGGGTGCAGACGGATGTCATTTTTGTACCAGACCACCGGGATCTTTTCATGAGAGAGTTCAACGCTGAACTCTGCAGTTTCACGTTCCTTCACAGTCACATCTTTAATCGGCTTGATAAATTCGAGGCGAATACCTGACAAAAAGAAATTATATATATATATATATAGTGTTAAATATAAAGTTGTAATACAGTTGGTAAGACATCAAAACACACAGATTATAGTGTTGATGATGTGTTCAAAAGGCCATTTCTTTATGGAGCTGGCTAAGACTGTTAGACTGTAAGAGGCCTGGACCAAACCAGGAAAAACAGACCTAAACCAACGTACACTAAAATATGTGGACAGGGTGTCTGCATACTTTTGGTCATACAGCATTGTTGAGAGGTTTTGTCATTGAAAGGCTTTTGGCAAACCTTCACTTCAATTAGGGAGCACACGAAAGGCAAGTTTTTTCTCTCCCTTAGGTATGCCTTGATGTACACATCACACCATTCCTATCTAATGAAACTGAAATGGTCTGCCTCCATTTACCTTTAATAATCAACTTTCCAGATGTCCTTTTATCTTCAGCCTCAAACATGTATTTGGCTTCGTCTTCATATCTGGCAGATTTTACAATAAGAGTGTGTCTCTTTCCGTCCACCCGGAGTTCAAACTTATCATCGTTTATCAACTCCTGAGATCCCTTCAGCCAACGGAAGCTTTTGGGCTCTCTAGAAATTTCCAGCTCAAACCTCCCCTCATCCTTTTCGTACACATGCACGTCAGCCAGGGGTGTAATGAATGAGACTGGCAGCTCTGTTGATTCAGACAGACAGAGTTAATATCAAGGCTCAGATGGAGGGCTCAGGAATAAAAACTTCCGATCAGTTGTGTTTGGGTAAGTTAATTAAAGTTAAATGGCAGTGACTTGCCACACTGACAAAACAAAGAGCAATTTGCAATAAAATGGAAGAACAATAAGATTTCAAAGTAAAAAGTGAAACAGAAAGAATACACGTGTGCTCAAGTTTTTCATTTTTTAAGAAAACCATGAGCACAAGGCTGTGCTTGGAAAATGTGTTAAGACAGCACAAGAAGGTAGAGTGAGGAAGTGAAAGCTCACCCTTCACTTTCAGGTTAGCAGAACACTTGGCGTTGGCGGCAGTAAACGCCACCTCGCCTGTTTGAGGCACTTTGCAGTTGTACAAGACCAGAGTGTGTTTGGCACCGTCCTCCACGATCTCAACGTCCTGCAGATGGCCGACAAACTTCAGCATTTCAGTTAAAAGACAAGGACTTAAGGAACAGTGATCAGAGCAAGGCCATGGTCAATTCACTTTCATTTGTTAGCTAACGAGAGATCAAACATTCTCATACTTCATATCTTAACCCTGATGGGTTAGATATGTGAAACTTTTCAAGCAAAAACTTCTCAATACCTAGGATTCTTAATGAAATCCACATCTGGGTTTAGTTAAAATCAAAGTGAATTGAACCACGGGTAAGAGAATATCTGCTGAGATTTTAATGAGACATACGGCAGATGGACTGAGGACTTCTCCGTTCAGTTTCCACTGGCCATGGACATCATCCTCACTGAGCTCGACCTCAAATCGAGCAGTCTCTCCGTCAAACACCTCAACACCATACATCGGCCGAACCACCTTGATGTGGCGAGCTGACGTTTAAGAGAGGGGACAAAATTCTGACTGAAGACGTTTAAAGACGTTTATAGACATTTAAACAAACGTAACATAAATACACATACACACGTACACTCATGTACCAATACGTAGACAAAAGACAGGCACAGATGGAGTAGCCAATATATATTTGAATCATAATTTGAGATAGAGCTTCTGACTTTGGCAACAGACACTATACAGAAACCTTAATTTAAGGTCCTATATAGAAACCATCTTTATTATGCTGTGAGCAACCTCTTCATAGGACCATAAACAACCAAATGGCTCTCAATGTTGGCTCTAACAGTGGTAGTAAAAATGCAGTTTAGTAGGGATTGTCTGTGGGTCAGCAGAGGCGATTCTGGTGCTGAAGGTAGACTCCTACACCAACACTAAATCAATTCATTTGGACACGTCATTGCCAAAAAGGAAGTTCTGAAGAGCCATTTGGTTCTATATGGACCTGCTAGATTACTGAGGTGCCACGGTTCTTCAAAAGGCATTGAAGAAAAATAAAGGGGTTTGTTTCTTCAAAGAGTGATGGTTCTGCTACGAGAACCATGAAGACCCTCTGAAGAAGTGTCTCCAACAGCACACAAAGCAACAAACAAAACCACACAATAAAACAGAACAAAAGACAGGCAGAAGAACACTACAAGAGAGGACTGATTCCCCTCCAAATCAGGGTGATAAGCAGGGCTGAACACATCATAGCTTCAATAACAGCCTTTCTCTGGAGACCTTTAACTCTTGTAGTGTGTTTCTACCATTTTCGCAAGGGTAGAGTGATGAGAGAGACCACGTACAGGTGTTGACATTGGTAATTAAGAAGTGATGAGAGCAAAAAGGAGCTTCAAGTGCAAAAACTGCAAAAAAAACTGGGGACTTGAGGTGTGGTTAGGAGGCGGTGAAGGGTAAGCTTAAGAGGTGTGTCAAGAAGGGGGGAAGTTGTCTCAAAAGTGGTGAGTACCAAAAATCAAAAGCAAATTCTGTGTCTTTACCTTCAATGTGAAGCGTTGCTGTCGTCTTGTCTGTTCCACAATCACATAAGTACTGTCCTTTGTCTTTGTCCCCAACTTTCTTGATAATGAGGGTTCTGCGTTTGCCTTCGGCCTTAATGGCCACCATCTTAGAAGTCTTGATCTCGGCCTCATTGTGGTACCACATGACATCGACATCTTTGCTGAGCTCGCAATCTAGAACCACCTCGTCTTTCTCCACTGCAGTATAGTCCTGCAGCTTAACTGTGAAGTACGCATCTCCCTCTGGAATGGGAACATTTTTGCGTGACTCTCCATGGCACATATACAACACATATATATGGTACAAGGCAAACAAGAGACGAGGAACACAACTACACGACATAGGGAAACAATTTCTTACAACACAGAACACAGAAAAACAATGTCTTATGCATACACATAAGGACCTGTACAGACAAAAAACACAAACACAAATTGTACTAATAGCTGTGGGGAGGAAGAAGAAGAAGAGACACTGGAAGAGGAGGACAGGCGGTTATTCTTGGTTTACCTATGACCGTCAGGTTGGCCATGGAAGGAATTCCTTTGGCCTCAGCCTTAATTTGGCAAGTATCATCTAGAGTCACGTCCTTTATTTCTAGCACATGTTTCTTTCCATCCACATGAGTGACGACTGTTCTGCTCGGATGAATTTTAATGTCGTTCTTGTACCAGGTGACAGGGATGTTCTCATGAGAGAGCTCCAGCTCAAACCGAGCTGTTTTGCCTTCCTTCACAGTTTGGTCCTTTATCGGCGAGATAAATTTGAGCCTGATACCTATAATTGTATTAGTAGAGCATATTCATATGAGTTAGTTTGAAAGAGGAGGCAACCAACTCAATCAATGGAGTCATAATAATAAAGGTTCTGCTAGGTATGTCCAGTAATGGCGGTCCAGCACTTACCCTCAACTGTGAGTCTAGCTGTTGAAGTTTTGCCCAAAACCTCAATTGTATATTCGTCCTCATCATCAAACTCACAGCAGTTTATGATCAGCATATGCTTCTTTCCATCATCGATGATGTCATACTTTTGGTCTGGGGTGATGATGTCAGCCCCTCTATACCACATGACCTTAGAGACATCCTTCGTGATGGTGCATTCAAACTTAGCCTGTTTCTTTTCAGGCACCGAAATGTCCTTCAGCGGGACAACAAAGTCCATTTCGATTTCTGGGTCAAAAGCGACACAGGCACAATACATCAACAACACAACAAAACACAACAACAGCACAACAGTCTACAGTGGCCAGTTTACCATGTACCCCCTTATATGAAGTACTGGGTTGTACCCCTCTAGAAGCACTAGAAGTTTATGAAATCATACCACAGGGACATCAGGGGTTATGGACATGAAAACCCCATGCCAGTGGTGTCGATTAGATTGCGGTTCATTGATGGTATACACAGCTCATCCCATCTTATCCTACAGAAAACCTACTGGAGACATCTTCAGATTGTGCAGGTCATCTAAGCAAAATGACTTCACTTTGCATTCCTGGGATTGTTTAAAAATACGGTCTGCTTTGGAGCATGGTGTTGAAGGACTCTATGTGATGAAGGCTAAAATGCAGCCGTCAAGGAACACCATCTTCCTGATATCAAGGTTTTGTCATGGGGAAGGACCAGTCCATCATCTCGTTCAGCAGGCATCAAATTCTGACTGCAGTCTTATCAGGATGCAACAATAATCTTCATTCTTCGGGCCATTCTTCTTTCTACTTGCTTTTCATCAAGTCTTCACCAGTTACCTCCTGTTTGTGACTGTTGGGGAAAATTTAAACATCTGCTGCTATTCTAACATTAAATTAAACAGTTACTGAGTTCCATTATTTTTGGTATGTGATTTCATTTCTGGTGGAGTGATCCATTCACGAACATTGTGTTGGTGTAACTAATAAACTGGCCACTGTACGTAGATTTAACATAAAACATTTAACCACAGACAGTACGAATATACTGTAGAGTGACATCACTACTGTACATACATTTTCACACAATGTCAAATCTGACAGAACACCAGACAGGTTTAAATTTTCCATTGAACAGACTGTACAACAAATAGAACAACGAAGACAGGACACCATTTCGAAATGGTTGGAAATTGGAAATAGCTGGGATCCCATATCAAAATTCCTTCTCGTCTTCCCTGCATGAAATCTCAGAGAATGGCGCAAATAATGCATTTCACTCGTCAACCCTATTAAATAAAGATCTAAGGTCCGCTCACACATTCCATAAAACTTTATTTTATTGCCCACGGACCTTACGCCTTTATTTTTACAGCTAATATCTGGAAATCATGCTACTTTGTAATGCCGATCCCGAATACCACGAATACTCCTTACCTTTGACATTGAGCATTGCGCTGGTTATAGCATTCAGAGCCTGGTAGGACACTTCTCCAGCCTGATCCAACTGGCAATTTTTCAGCGTGAGCTTACGCACCGCACCCTCCATTTGAATGTCGCACGTCTGATGAATACATTACAGTGCATTTATATATAAAAAGTAGTGAAAGTGAAAATCTAAATGTAGAAATATATGCTTTAAGACTTATGTGACACCGTGACAAAACAAGTCCATCCAGTCTTACCGGGGATCTGGTCAAAACCTCTCCTTTGAGCTTCCATTCCCCTGGAACATCGTCCTCAGAGATCTCTGTCTCAAACATGGCATCTTCCTTCTCAACCACCTCAACGCTGGCAAGGGGCTTCAGGATCTCAGCCTCCCGCTCTGAGAAAGAGGTTGTATTATTAAATATTAGTAAATATCCACCAAATGATAGAAAGACAAGTTAAATATTTGAAGTAGGTTGGTAGATAAACCTCCTAGTGTTAGCTTGGCAGTGTAGATGCGTCCTTCCACTTCCATGGCATATTCTGCTACGTCATCAGGCTGACAGTTCTTGATGGTGAGTGTCAGCTCCTTTCCATCCTTCTTAATCTCAACCTTGTCAGAAGGAGTGACCTCATTCTCTCCTTTGAGCCACTTCCAGTTGGGAGTATCCTTGAAGAGCTCGCATTTAAATATAGCGGCAGCCTTCGGTTTCACGTGCTGGTCTCTCAGTGGTTTCACAATCCAATCTTTGATGATTTCTGTTGGAGTTAAACATTACTGAATCAATGTCCATCATACCATTAAAGACACAATGTGCAGCATTGATATACTAAATATTATGAAAACGTAGTCTGAGCCAGGGCGGAGGAGCTAAAAGGCTGAGGCATAGTCTTAGCTTAGTTTATGTAATTTCAGGTGGTTTTCAAAGATTTCTTCATTTTGAAGTTATTTTTATCAGTGATCTGAATTTAGTTGTGTCACCCCCCACCTTGAACCACTAACAACTAACATGAAACACTCACACAGTCTGGGTCAAACCTGCTATTTATAAGTCAGATATATTGCCAAAGTCAAATCACTCCCCCTCAGTATCAAATCAGCTGAGTCAGTGCCTCAGTTTAAAAACCCACCTGTACAGACTGGCATTTATAAAATATTTTTATGTCTATTCATTTTTTTTTTAAATGTTGATGTTTCTGAATTTCATGTCTTATAGTAACATGTAAAATAAGAAAATAAGAGAGGGCCAAACATGGTGCACCCAGGTACTATGAAAGCCATTTCTTCCCTAATCCATTCCAGTGTACATTCCTTAGAAAGCACCAGTATTGATGTATATTACTGTGTTAAGCGATATGTACAGTGTCCTCATTTGCTTACCAATCACTTTGACATTTGTTGTAGTCTTGACATCCTCCTGGCCTGCCACTTCACATGAGTAGGAACCAGTGTCCTCCTCAGTGGAGTTCTGGATGGTCACAGCGTGTTGCATACCAATGATATTGATCTGAACCTTGCCGGCCTGTTTCTTCAGGACCTCGCCATTCTTCTTCCATACTACATCTCTCTCTTTGTTTAACTCACAGGTCATATACAAAGGCTGACCCTTCAGAGCTGAAGTCTCCTCCTCCAACTCTTTAATCCATTTCACAGGTAGCTCTGTGAGGAGATAAAGAGGCAATGAGCAATTTGACATTGGCGAATACTTAAGCAGGATCATGAGAGATGCTATTTCTGGTCTTCAGGACAACAATATTTTTTAGGCAGATAAAAAATATAAATACCTTCAACAATAAGCTTAGCTGTGCATGATATTTCCTTGCCAGCGTTCTTGGCCACACAGGTGTATTCTCCAGTGTCAGACAGCTGGACATCAATAATGTTCAACTTGCGATCTTTGCCGTCAGAAGTGAACTTGTGCTTGGGGCTCTCACGCAGATTGCTGCCATCTTTCATCCATGAAGTGATGGCAGTGGAAGGCGAGACCTCACACTCAAACACAGCAGCTGAGCCAATAGACTCGGCCTCCTGCAACACAATGTCCTGAAGCTTCTTGATGAACTTCAGAGGAACAGCTTTGAGCTTGAATCCTGCGAAGGGTTCGTCTGGTGGTGGCGGACCTTTTCCGCCAGGCTTTAGGCCGCGGCCCCTGCCTTCTCCAGGGGACGGGGTTTGCTTGGCTAAAATACAAATTGAATACAAACAAATCAATTCACATTTTAATTTCATGAATGATTCATCACCATAAAGGATGTAGAATGTAATGGGGTTTTCTTGCTGATAATTCATAGGCACAGTTCATAGGTTTATTAAGACAACAGACTTACGTTTCAGTCCTCTACCTCTACCTCTTCCTGCTTCTTCTGCTGGTTGTCCCTCTGTTCAGAAACAATTAAAATGAATTTGCTGCACACAGTGTAATCATATGTCAGTGTCTTCATAAACATGCCAGTGCCAATGTAATGTCCACTCGAATGGATAGGGGAATATGACGTGATAGTGATGGTAAATATATGAAATAATGACATTGAAACGAAGGCAGACAAAACATACAATGATGAATAATGTCTGATTCCAACTAAACAATGATGTAGCTTTTACACCAAGAAGAGATGGAATAACGAATAGAAATGTGAAGATGGCATGAGTAGAGAGAAAACATGTTGGACTGACGGGAATGGCATTATACTGAAATGGCTGATACACAAATGATATAACAGAAATGACAGAGAGCAATGAATATGACCAGACAGTTTGACACACAGAATGATAATTAACATAAATACAAGAAAGAGATGGCATAAATCGTGTCACACTTAAGATATGATGAGGTAAAGACGATTTAGATGGAGGCATGATGGTGGGAATGGGTAGAGATTATTTTCAGGACATGAAGGAAGGGTTTTTCTCGGTCACCCAATGAGTTGGGGCCACCACCATCTCACCTCTCCTGGTCACCCCTGGAACCTCCAGAGCACCTTCCTCTCCTTCACCTTCCCAGTCTTCGGAGCCGTAACTCTCCCGGGGAACCAGCTCCCAGCCCCAAGCCTCTTCCTCCTCCTGCTCCGCCTCTTCCTCGGCTTCAAACTCCTCTTCAAATATCTCCTCCTCTGGCTGGGTGGCGACCTTCTTCATCTGCACGGCTCCAGGGGAGACCTCCTTCACAAGGGGAACCTTCCCTATACCAGGCTTTGCTGGTTCTGCAGCCTTCTCCTCCTCTGGTGATGGCTTCTTTGGGACTTTTTTGAGAGTCACAGCTTCAATAGAGTCTTTCGGTGAAACAGTTTTAGGAATCTTTTTGAGTTTGTCAACACTTGGCTTCTTCTCAATAGGGACTGTCTCTGCTTCTTTAAGCTTCTCAACTTTAGGAGATGGTGTCTTTTTCAGCTCAATCTTCTTGAACTGCTCCACAGGCTTCAGAGCCACTTCCTCCTTCTCCTCTTTTGCCTTGGGTGTGACTCCCTTCTTCAGCTGCAGTGGTTTGGGCTCCTCAGGAACCATTTCACGTTTCTTAACAGAAGCTGGCACAGGAGACACCGTCTTCTCTGCTGGAACTGCCTCTACCTCCTTTGGCTTCTCCAGCTTCTTATCTGGAGCTTCTGGGATCTCAGGTTTCTTTGGTCTAGCCTCTGGCTCTCGTTCTTTGGATTTTTCATCTGGGCTTGTGCGACGACGGCGCAGGTCATCGATTGTCTTCCTCTCTTTCTCCTCTGTTGGTTTCTTTTCAGGCTCTGCAGCCTCTTTGGAAGGCTTGGAGATGGGCTTCAGCTTGACGCTTTCTATCTCTTGTTCTTGTGTTGGGATTTTCTTCACCTTGGTTGGCGCTTTGACCTCCTCAGGCTCTTTCTCTGGAGTTTTCTTTTTATCTACTGGCTTTGGCACCTTAGCTGGTGGCTCCTTAATCTCCAGAGGAGCTTTCTCAGGTTTCTTGGGAGGTTCTTTGGTTTCCACCTCTCTGGGGATCGTCTCTCTCTTCTGGAAAGGCACAGTGTCCCTGTCTGGCCTTTCCTTCTTATCTTTCTCTGGCTCCTCAGCTGGTTTAACAGGCTTTTCAAATGGCTTCAGTTTGACTACTTCTGGTTCCATTTCATCTGAAGGCAATTTTTTCACTTTCTTCAAGGCTGCACTAGGTGGGGCAGGTTCCTCATCCTTTGGTGCCTTGGGAGTTTTCTTCAAAGAAATCTTTTCTTCTGGTTTCTCATCTTTTGGGATGGGTTTCTGGCGGGTCCATGCATCTTTAGGAGCTTCTTTCAGTTCCTCTTCTTTAGGCTTCACAATTTCTGGCTTTTTCACCACATCTGCTTTGTCTCGGGGTTTCTTCTCCTCCACACGTCTCCTGGTGGCGACTGACATCTCAACAGCCTCTTCTTTATGCACCATCTCCTCAACAGCAAAGATCGTGGTCTTAGTGACCTTCTGAGGTTTTTCCTCTTCTTCGGCCTCTTTAGGTGGAACTGATGGAATCTTCTTCAGTATGATAATTTCCTGCTCTTCTTCCACTTCCCTCATGACTCTGGTTGTTTTCCTCAAAGTAGGAATCTCAAATGTCCCATCCTCTTCCATATGAATTTTACCTTTTTTGTGCAGAACCATTTCTGAGGCAGCAAAGGTTTGACATTACTTATTAGACACTTAACTGACAGCACAATTTGTACAAACACATACACATACTTAACACTTGGAAAATGAGAAAAATAAATATAATAATACAAAGAAAATAAAAGTTAAAACATACTATCTCCAATAATTTTAGTATAAAGCTAATTAAAAATAGACTACATGTACAAAAAAGATTACAACAGAAACAAAACAGACATAGAAGAAGACAGACACAAGAAAAGACAAGTTCCACAGGCTACTACAGAAAAACATATATAGAGTATATAAATTTAAAATCATTTATCTTAAATCGTTTTAGAGAAAATTTGCTTTGATATGTATGTAATAAGCCAATCAGAGTAAATTAGTGGTCAACCCTGCTTTCTTTAGCGCCCTTTAGTGCCCCAACATCTCCAACTGATGTTTTGAAACGTAACCATAAATCTAGTGTAGTTTTTAGATTTGGGGCCACTATTGGCGCTGTAACAGAATCAGGTGGTGTATCTTTATAGCTGCTTATTAAGTCCTGCAAGCTGCTGTGTACTGTATGTACCTAGGTAAAGTGAATGGTAATCGGTGCTCCTACCTTTCTTTACTCCTCCCGGTGCTTGGACGGGTCCCTTGGTTTCATCTAATACAGAGTATAGTTCAGAAAGTTGTTAATAAGGCCATTTAATTAGTCATGAACAGCAATTTAACTGATTTAAAAAATGGGAAGACCTTGCGAAACTGTCATCAAACATAAAACAGAAATAATAAATATTGTAATGCACTTTGTGGAAGACACGTGATACATTTTTGACTGAGATGCAAAGCAAAGTAGTCCTGTATCACATGATTTAGTCAAATAACATGACAAAATAGTATCATAAGTAAAGATACAGAGTTGAAATGAAGTTAAGTTGTGTCCAAGGACAAATGTAGCATGTGGATAAATGAATTAATGACCAAAAAACAGGACACACAACATGAAAAGACAAACAATGCGACACCACAGCGAGGGACCGTACTGCCGCTAAAGGTCATACCGACCTGGATAAGACAGACTGACAACACAATCAACAACAACAGTGGAAGCACACAAGTCGGTGGTTTTATAATCAACATTTGCAGTGATGAAATGAGATGGAAAGGACTAAAAAACTCCAACAAAGAGGATGTTCCCCTATCAGTCCTTCAAATACCTCTACCTGTCACAGGAGCTGTCTTTTCTACTACGATTGTTTTTTCTTCTTCTGCAACCGCCTTGGTTGGTTCTTCAGGCTTCATGACAGGCTGTGGCCTGGTCACTTCAAGTATAAAAAAAGAGGGAATTGAAGTATTATAAAGTAATACCAAAACACACTGTCTGTCTAAAAATACACAAGGTGTTGGTATGAATTCTTTAAGAATCGCTGTCTGGATACCTGGCTTCGTTTCTTCTTGTGGAGTAATTCTCTTCTCCAACTTCTTGGTTTTGTCAGTGACTTCAGGCCTTTTGGCAGCGTCTTGAACTTTTACGGCAGGTTTGCTCTCTTCAAGTACAAGGTATACAGGGAATTCAAAAGAAAGCTCTCCACAAACACTACAATCTAGATGTGAGTTCATATTGCTATTCTATGTTGTTTGATTTCTTTTCTTTCCACAGTACTTCACTCTCTTTAATGACTCAGAGTGTTTCTTCAGTTTCAAAGATTCATATTTGTTCAAGAGTGACATTCTTTTACGAATGCCTTTAGAAAACCCTCACATAGAAACACATAAACACCAAAACACACTTAAAAGACAAGTTGGGTACCTTCTTGAGGAGCAGTTGGCTTTACCAGTGCTTCTTTGACTTGTGGTGGGGACTCCTTCTCCTTCACAGGAACTTGGAAATGAAATTATATAACAATCAGAACCGTATTAAGACTGATGGGGTGAGCACTGAACCATGCAAAGGCAAATAACACAAAGAGAACAAAGAAAATCTATGACGAAAACATACAAACTTGGAAGACAGTGTTTAAAGATGGAAGAAATTTCCACAGAACTACCTCTCCNCACAACAAACATAGAATTAGAAAAAGTGATGAGAAAAACCCAACATACAACATGAAAGTGTGGTGGTTTAGATATCATGTGATAAGAAACCAAAAGAGACTGTCTCAGTCGACAGCATGACGGTTCTTCACAATGAGGAAGAATACAGTTTGTGCCCAAACAAAATGGGTGATGTGACATGGATGTCCTCTTGAAATGATGACGACAAAGAGGTATGAATCTAATATATCCTTAAGAGGATGATAACGAAGAGGTGCACAACGATTTTTGGTGCTCAGATCAAAAACACGTGCTCGGTGACAAATAACAAATTTCCCTCTCTACCTCTGAAAGATTCTTGAAGGGAGACATGTTCTTTCCCTTCTGGTTTCAAAGACAAAACCCTCGTTTCTATGATGGACTGAAGCCCTTGAACTTCTTCCTCCTTTCTGCTTATGGTTTTAACTTCATGAGGAGGGATGTATTGGGCATCTGCTTTCAGACAAGACTGCTCGACTTCTGATTTCCATTTTCTGGTGGCACCTTCCCTATATTCTGGAGAGTCTGTTTTGCAGTCAGTAGTCTTCTTCCCAAACATCTTTGGCTTGGTTTTATCTGTTACTGAGGGTTCTCTGACTGTGGGCTCATGCCAAGGCATCACATCAACATCAGCTTTTAGCTCTGTCGCTGCAGGTTTGTATTTTTTGGAAATCTTCACTTCTTCATTAACTACCTCTTGTTCTTTCACAATCAATGGGTTTTCATATGCAAAATCCATTACAGGTGTCCTTGAAGCCTTTCTTTCCATCTGTTCCGACTTTGATTCCACATTTGGAGTAACACTGAGAAATACATCCCTAACTGTGTCTGCTTTAGACTGAATGCCTCTGACTGTAACCCGTCCTTGGTCTTTTAGAGTGTCTGGTTTCTTTGGAGATGCACTATCATATTTAACTTCCTCATGTTTTGGGGAATGGTCTCTGCCTGTCTTCTTCTTTTGTTGAGTTTGTTTCTGTTTTGTTGCTATTGTACCATCAACAAATGCAATTTTGTCAGTTTTTAATTGACTTGTGGTTTCTTTTAACTGAGTATCTTCACCTGTAATCTGTTTTTCAGCTAAAATTTCCACACTTTCCTTGGCGGACTCTGGGCTTTGAGAATGTCTTATGAGAGAAACCTCACCAGATTCATGAATGTCCTCTTTCCTCGATGCAATGTCCTTTACAAGCTTGTCAGGTATAATAAATCTTTGGAGGGTGTCTGATTTAACACCTTCATCTTTAACTATGAGGTGTTCTTCAGATGCAACCTTCATGACAGGTGCAAAAGAAACTGTTCTTTCGACTTGTTCTGGTTTTGTTTCTGTTACTTCAAATGGAGTAACACAACCAAATTCATCCTGAACAGTAACTGTCTTGGACTGCACTTCTTCAAGGGACATTTTTGTACCTTTGTCCAACCTCTGTCCTTTCTCTTTTAGGGATTTTGATTTTTTTGACTGAATGTCTTTAATCTCTGTGTCTGTTACCTCTGTTACAGGAGTAACAGCTGTCTTTGTTTGCTTTTGTCTGGTTTTTATCTCTTCAGGAAGAACTGTGGTGGTTTTGTCCATTACTGTATGTTTTTCTGGAGCTTCTTGCTGTACCAAAGAGTGCTTATCTGTTACTTCTGGTTTGGATGCAACTGAGACATTTTTTTTAATTTGTTCCTGTCTTTCAGGTAATTTCTCTCTTATGGGAGTAACCTCCTCTGTTTTATCTTGAACTAGGTCTATTTTTGACTTGACTTGTTCAACTCTAATCTCTTTCTTGTCCCTTAAAGACTCCTTTGTCTTGAGAGAAATGTTGTCCGACTTGAAAACGTTCTCTTTTCTTGACGCAATATTTTTTACTAGCTCATCAGGTGTGATATACCTTTGGTTGGTGTCTGATGTAACATCACCATCTTTCACTATCAGAGATCTTTCTGATGCGACCTCCATCACCGGTGCCACTGAAAACTTTATTTCGACTTGTTCCTGTTTTGTATTTGTTACTTCAAATGGAATAACACTACCGTATTCATCTTTTACTGTGGCTGTCTTGGACTGGATCTCTTCAGCTGTTCGTTCTTTAGATGGTTTGTCTTGTAGAGCTGTAACTGAATCCTCTCTTTCGATTTGTTTTTGCCTTATTCGTTTTGCTTTTACTGTTGGAGGAACTTTGCCAGTTTCATCTTTAATCGCTTCAACTGTAATCTTGTGAGTTTCGACTAATTTCTGGGCTATGTCTTTTTCTTGAGAAATGTCATCTGACTTCTCTTTTACTTCCACCTCAGGTATACCTTCTGCCTCTGTTTCAGTTTGTTCTTGCCTTGTTTTCTTCTCTTCAAGAGGAGCAAATTTGGCTGTTCTGTCTTTCTTTGTATCTTCTATTGACTGAATTTCTTCAACTGTCTTAGCTGACTTCTCTTTTCTCTTAGTAAGCGATATTTCTCTCTCTGGATGAACGGTTTCAAATTGACTAATGTCCCCCTTTCCTATTTCTCTGTCTTTAACAGTTCTTTCTGTTACAGTATATTTTTCTGGAGCATCATAATCTTCCAAAGACTTTGCATAGGTTACTTCAGGCTCAGTTGCCTCTGAGGCTGTGCTGTCAATTTGTTCCTGTCTTTTTAGGGTCTTCTTTTCAGTGGCAGCTACTTTGTCTGTTTTACTTTTAACTGGGACTAAGTTGGACCTGATTTCTTCAACTGTAATCTTTTTTTCTTTTCTTAAGGTAATGTCTTTGATCACATCATCCAACGAGATCATCTGTTGTGGAATATTTGTTTTAGCATCTTTATATTTTATTGTTACAGCTTTTTCAGCTGCCTCCTCCATTACAGGTACCACTGAAGTCATTCGTTCAACTTGTTCCTGGTTGATTTTTGTTGTTGATTTTTGTTGTTGTTGAATACTGCCTGACACACGAAGTTCTTCACCAGCTGCTGCAAATTCAGTTTCTTTGATTTCTGTATGTTTTTCGGGAGCTTCTTCCAATTCTTTCGAAGTTTCCTCCATCATGGGTGTAACTGAAACCTTTCTTTGTTCCTGTGTTGTTTTCGTTTCTTTACGGGGAGTAACTTTAAAAGTTTTATCTTTAACTGTGCTGACTTTTAGCTGGTCTTGGTCAAATATAATCTCTTGAGGTTTGGCAAGTTTCTGTTGTGCTTCTTGTGGAGATATTGATTCGGCCTCTGATGTATCAATATCAATTGTTTTGTCCATCACAGGTGTATCTAAACCTTTTCTTTCTACTTGTTCCTTTCTTGCAGGTTTCTTCTGTCTTGGTTTTGTCTTTTCTTTTGGACTAACTTGGGCATGTTTGTCTTTAACAATAGCTGCCTTGAATTGCTCCTCATCTTCAACCAATGTCTGACGTCTCACTTTCTGAGTGACATCTTTTAGAGTCCTGCCCTTTGATAACATTTCAGGTTTTTGAAGAGTATTATCACTTATGGTTTCTCTGCCTGACAGTGATTCTGGATGTTTGGCTTCTCTTGCAGGAGTAATTGAGGTATCTCTGTTGGGTTTCATTTCAGTTGTTCCTTCCATAGGACTGACTTTGACCAATTTGTCTTTAAGTGTAACTACTTTGGACAAAATTGATTCAGGCAGAAGCTTGCTGGTTGACTCAGGCAGTTTTTCAGATGACAGCTTTTCTTTGGTTAATGTTAACTCCACCACAGGTTTAACCGAGGCCTTTCCTTCCTTCCTTCCCTGTTCTTCTTGTTTCATGTCTTGGTCTTTTTCTGTGACAGCCCTCAACTGAAAGTCATCAAATTCTACGTCTCCTGTTTTTTCAATGGTCTGTTCTTTTTGTCTGGATGATTTTCCAGGAGTGTCTTCCTCCAGTAATTCTTTATCTGTGACATATTTTTCCTGTATCTCTGGTTTCTTGTCTGATGTTTTCTTTTTCAAAGAATCAACTTTGTCCTTTTGTATTTCTTTCTTTGGAATATCTTTAGACACTGCTGACTGAATTTCCGCAATCTTATTTTCATCCTTATGTGATACATTTTCCAAAGGTTTCTCCTCTTTGAATTTGGATGGTGAATCTGTTACGTGACTGAATTGTGAATCTATTTCTAGTCTGATTGGTTTCTCAGCAAATGCTGCTGGTCTGGCAGACTTGGGAGTCACATTCAGCTTTTCTTCTGCTTCCTTAGATTCAACTAGTCTAGGTTTGGAAGATACCTTTTCTATTGGTTTAAAGAGCTCAGAAGAATCAGTTTCATGTCTCTTCGAGGTCGTTTCAGTATTTTCAGCCTCTAAATGTTCTTGGTCAGTTTGCTTTAATTTTTTCTGGAGACTGGTTTTCTCTAAAGGCTTACTGTCTATTGTACTGGGTACTTCAGGTTTTCTAACTGATAATTTAGATTTATCTTTGAGCCCCTGTGTGATCATACCTTCCGCCCTTTTAGCCTCTGCTTCAAAAGTCACTTTTTGTGTATCTATGAACTGTTTTTGATCAGACACAGCTTTGACAGAAATTTCTGGAATCACAGAAGAAGAAACTTCCTTAAGTTCTTTAGTATCTTTTTTAATGTCTTTTATTTCTACGCTCACTGTTGGGGAATCCGTTTTTTGGACAGAAAATTCTTTGTCTTGAGATTTTTGTTTGGTACGCTCATCCTGAACTGCCACAGCCTTTTTCCGCTCTGTTGTAAGACCCTGTGTCTTTAAACCATCAGTAACAGATATATCACTACTTATTTCAGACACTTCATCAGGTTCTTCCATCATACTTAAAATCCCTTTTTGCGGAAAAGATTTAATACTTTGGCCCATAATGTCTTCTTCATCCTTGTGATACATTTGAGCTTTTTCTTCAACCTCTTCTCTTCCCATGACCTCTTCTGCAGAGGATGTTTCCTCTGATGTGAAATTTTTCAGGATCTTCTGAGCTCCTGTTCTTTTCTCAGCCTTTAAAAGACTGGCGGTGGCCGCTGGAGGATGGAACATTTTAAGAGGTGTGAAGAGAAAGCACCATGTAGCGGTGCCAAGATATTAGGGGGGAAAAAAACAACAAAAACACAGACACAAACATTTGAAGTTAAATAATACAAACACAGAGATAATAAGAAAGCAGTGGGAGGTGACAATCAAGGACAGGGAAATGTGCTACCTCTCTCTGGTCCTTTTCCTTTTATCTCGACTTGTGTTTCAGGAGACAAAGCAGCAGGAATGGTTGTGGGAATCGTCTTGGCCTTGGCCTCTGTTTCTTTAAAGAACAATCAGTTTTTGTTTAACACAAGATATTAATATTTTTAAGAGAAGAAAGAAGAAGAAGAAAGACAAACTTAAAACCACAAAGGGATAAAAAAGAACCCCTTTAAAAAGATAAGATACAAAAACAAAGTAATAGAAGGGTAATGTCATATGAAGACTATGGGGAACACAATGAACATGAAAATGTGGAATGAAGAGACATTATAAATGAGGTGAAAAGAGACAAATTGAGGTTGATCGTGGACTGAGGCTGAAATGATGACTCCTGCTGGTCGCCCAAGATTTTGTATAAAAAAGAACAATGACTGTACCAGACAAGGAGTCATGTGAAAAAGTTAAAGATGAAAATGATCATGATGTTAGATTTTCTGTCTGTACCTCTGGAAGCTGTTTGTAGGGAAATCCTTTTCTTCTCCTCTGGTGTTGAAGGGACGGAAGGTTTTGTCTGAACGGTATCCTCAATTATAAGACTTGTTTCTTCTTTTTTCTTTTCAGTATCATCTCTCTGAGGAAGGACATCTTTGGATTCCTCTATTTTCTTGTATACTACTTCAGTTTTTGAAGCGACAAAGTCAAACTCAGTTTCCTGTTTGATCACTTTTGGCTTCTTAAGCTCGATATCTGTTACTGACTCTTTTGGTTTTACCTCGGGGATCACCTCTACTTTAGGTTTTGGTTTTTCAGCAACTTTCTCTGTCTTTGTACCAATTATCTCATCAGATTTAACCTTCTCCTCTTGTTTCTTTTCAGCTAGCTCATCTTTCTTTAATGACACTTTACCTGTTGCAGTAGTTTCATCTTTTTTGGATTCTGAAATGACTGGTGGTTTAATCTGAGTTACATCCTTTCTACTTGTTTCCTGGTCTACCATTTTCACTCTTGTTGGTTTGTCTTTAACTCTTACTTCTCTCGACTCGATTGTAATTTCTGTAATTTCCTCAGTTCTACTATATTTTTCTTCTGGAATAGTTGACATTATCCCGACATTGTGATCGACTGATTCCTCGTAGGTGACATCTGTCAAAGCCTTTCCCTCAATTTCCATCTTTTCAGCTTGTTTTCTTGCTTCTGTGCTGATAATAATTGGAAAAGGTTTGGTTTTCTCTGCATCTGTCACCAATGGGATATGTTTTACTGACTCTATTTCTTTAACTGTAGTCGTTTCCTCAGTTTTTCTGACTTCCTGTTCTTTCACTTGTCTCTCTTTGCTTTCTGTTTTAATGGTTATCTCTCTTCCCTTTTTGACTGCAACACTAGTTTCTTGTTTAGAAACATCCTTCTTGTCTGGCAGGTGTTTGACTGATATGTCTTTCCTCTCGTCTGTAATTTCCTCTGTTGCCGTCTTGATCGTCCTGACAAAAAACTCTTCAATTTTTTCTTCAGTAGGTTCATCCTGCAGTATTGTGACCTCCCTGCCTGTGTCTGATTCAGATTCCTGGACTACAACACAGGTTTCTTGAGTTTTCGGGACTCTATGTTTAGTCAACCTGGTTTCTTTCCTCTTTGAAGTGTCAGTAACAGATATCTCACCTCTCAGTTCAGACTTTTTATCTCTTTGGCTGGTCTCTTCTGTTATACTTAAGACATCTACTTCTGATAACGACACCACTGTCTCGCCCAGAGGAGCCACTTTGTCCTCGTACAACACTTCGGCGTGTTCTTCCACCACCTCTTCGTGTTCCCACACCTCCTCTGTGGGGGACACTTTCTCCGTCACGTAATAAACTTCCTGTATCTTCTGAGCTTCTTTCCTTCGCTCAATCTTGACAAGACTAGTTGCTGGAAGATTTAAGAGATGTTGAAGAAGAGGCGTCATGTGGCGGCGCCAAGACGTGATGACAAAACACAAAGACAAGCATCAGTGTTAGAAAGAGACAACACAGAGACTGATTAAAGGCCTAATGCTTGAGGTGATAATCCACCTGTTGTGTATTATCATCAAGAGTTAAAGATTAAGATGTGGTTAAAGTACTCCATCATGTTTTCAGGTGGTCGGTACCTTTTCCTGGAGTAGAGACTTTTTTCTCTTGTTCGACTTCTGTGGGCAGAATCTTCTCAATCATCTTAGTTTCTATTTCTTTTAAAGAATGAATCAGTTTTTAATCCAAGATGTTGCATGAGTAGAGGATCATTTTAAAAGAAGACAATTTAGACAATTAACAAACAAACATACAGAAATAACCAGGATACATTAAAATAACACATAACACAGCAAGCAATAAGACATCAAAGAGGGATGTAAGACGTTCTGAAACCCTTTGAAGAAGTGGCAACAGTTCAGTTTGTATTCAATTAACACCTTTTCAGCCAGTATGATTTCATACATCTGCTGTAGACTCAAAAATATGAAATCGTTCTATTCATTGTTCAGTGGAATTAGTCAACTGATGCTTGTCTGAAGGTGAAATTAGATCAGTTACTTTGACTTAAAGCCTTCTAATATGATTACTATGATTATTATTATGTTTATTATTGTTATTTATTACATTTCAAGTTTTTGGAGAAAAGAGACTCTTCTGGTGTGTGGCTTTCTTGATGTAACAACTACAAAGTGCAAATGTTGGAAATGTTTTAATTTTATACAAAGTGGCTTTGCAGAAATAAAATATCTTGAAAGTTTCACTACGTTATTGCTGAGGAAAGAGGTAGACGGAGGGTGGCCTGAACACAACTTCAGTTAAAGTTATACAAAATATTTTCGTGTTAAAAAAACTAACTTCACTCACTAGCTTTTTCTTGAGGCCTGTTGTATACTAAATATATAAAGAAAATATTAAATTATTAATGTACTAAAAGGCTGTTCTTCATCATTTTATTTGGTAGTTTATTTGATATTTGAATTGATTCTACTTGCGTAGAATTTAGTTGTGATTATAGACTCTTCATCCTTTACACACAATGAGTTTAAAAACGTAGTTAAAAGTAAATGCATGGAATTTCTCTGGAGAGCTTTTGTGACAATTTAAATGACGGTGGGGATTCTTGCTTCCTTTGGTCCTCTTTACATCATCAGTGAAGCTGATATAATCGCCTTTAATTGTCAACGTGGAATAATTATTTGCATCAAAATGATACAACATTTTGAAGTAAAACATTTCACATTTCATTTTTTTTGAGTGTACGTTCAGATGCTGCCATAAAGCAGACGAACGAGTGCTGGACTGTAACTGGACTGTTGCCGATGGTTCACATGCATGAAGAAGACAAAGAAAGATATAAGGGGTTGAGGTCTGCCTCAGCTGTACCTTTAAGGAGAGTTTCTTCTACTGCTCGTTTAGCTTCAGGCACCTTCTCAGGTGTTTTATCGGGGGTCTTTGTAGGAACTGTTTTATCTACAGAGATCCTCTCTGTTTGTTTCTTAGACACCCTTTCAGGTTTTACTTCCTCAACCCTTACAGGAAGCTCCTCAGGTGGCTTCTTCTCAGGAGTCCTCTCTTCTTCAGCCACCTTGTGAGGGACTTTTACAGGCTTCCTCTCAAGAGGAGCCTTCTCTGGCACTTTTTCCTCAGCTGTTTTTTCTGGAACCTTCTCAGGTACTTTTTCTGGCACCATTTTTGGAATTTCCTCCACTTTTCTCTTAGGTGCCAGTACCTTCTCTGGGACCCTCTCAGGGGGCTTTTCCTTCACCTCGACTTTCCCTGGAGGCTGTCTCTCAGGTACTGCTTCAGGTATTTTATCAGGCAGCCTCTCAGGTTCAGTCTCCGACACAACTACCTCATCACACACCTTCTGAGGTACTTTTTCAGGCACCTCTTCAGGTATGAGTTTAGGTTTGGGCTTCAAAGCTTTAAGAGGGTTTGACACAAAAACATGCACAAGACATGACTATAAAGAACTGGAAAATGTGCTGGCGCACAAATAAGGGTACATGAAACACAACAGCGGAGACTCTACTCAAATTATCTTTCTTTAAGTGGAATGCCCTGCAGTGCTGCTAGTTTGTCCAGAGGGTGGCAATAGAGGAAAGATCATGGAGTCGCTAAAAATCTATATTGTTTATCCTCTGGAGAGCAGAATGAGATCAGGGCATTTTATTGTAATCTAGCTGTTAGATTTTTTATTTTACAAGTGAAAATTTTGGCCAGATGGTGGCACGAGAGGAAAGGTCACCACATTTCTGTTTCATAGAAGTCTGGCCCGTAGTTGCTGAGAAATCTGTCATCAGACCTACTGGTACTAATATATAATACATCATTTAATTCCTGGTAATTTGAGTAACTACCCCGCTTGTTTAAAACTTCAACAGACTCAAAGGACAACAAACAAAACAGGAGCTAACAAAGGCTGGACTTGTTACTGAGGAAAGATTCAACAGAAACATAAAAGTACCTTTCTCTTTCTTTGTTGGCTCTTCTTTTGGAGGGACAACAGCAGCTTCTGGTTTCTTGGGTGCTTTTGGAGGCTCGGGTATTTTTTTTTCCACAGGAACTTTAAAGAGTACCATTCACATACATTAGAAGTCTTACAATGATTTCAAGCTGAAGAGTGTTGTTAGAGATGAACAAACCGCAACACTCTATCGAGTGCAAGACAAGAACACTCAACTTAAAGTGACAAACACAATGTGCAGCCCCATCGTAATATCACAGTAACTCTGTGAGCCAGAAGTTACACAAAAACAAAACACCACAGAAGCTGAAGAGAGTTGAAGATGACTGTAAGAGTTTTGGTTTGAGTATGAAGGGTTATGGTTAGATTAAGGAGTTTGCTTGCACAAACTAAACTAAACACAAAAAGGATCAATAAGCACTCATGGAAAATCACTCCAGATGAGTTAAAGTTGGATGGTGAAGTTAAGAAGATTAAGAAAAACTCCGGAGCCGCATCTCAAGCAGAGCCATTGTATACCTTTCGTTGGAGGTTCCTTTGGCGCAGGTGTCGGTTCTGGTTTGGTCTTTGGAGGTTCTGGTTTTGGCACTTTCACTTCAGCTTCAACTTTTTTCACTACTGGTTCAGGTTTGGGGACCACTGCAGGTTCTGGTTTTGGAACTGGAGGTTCTGGTTTTGGAACTGGAGGTTCTGGCTTGGCGACCACAGGTTCTGGCTTTGTTACAGGAGGCTCTGGTTTACGGACCTCTGGTTTTGGTTTTTCTGGTTCTGGTTTCGGTTTTCGGGCTTCTGGCTCTGGCTTTTTTACTGCCGGTTCAGGCTTGATCTTTGCCGGCTCTGGTTCTGCAGCCTCTTCTGGGACTTAAAGCAACAGTCAGAGTGGTTTAGATACGAGCAAAGACATTCAGGACACACAGACAGTCAAAGATTCGCTTCCATACTTGAAGCTACGCAAACACAGTGAAGACACCTTAATACTGAAGACAGAGAAACATACATACAGTCAGACTTAACAGTCCTAAGAGTCTTTAAAACTCACACACACATCCAAACAAAGCAGGAAATACCTTTGGATGGTGGTGTCGGCTTCTTTACCGGCACTGGCTTAGCTTCAGGCTCTGGCTCAACCTTCGCCACAGGTTTGGCTTCAGGTTCTGCTTTGGGAACCGGTGTGGGCTTAGGCTTTGGTTCAGGTACTGCTTTTGGTTTGGGCTTGGGTTCAGGCTCAGGCTTAGCTGTAGGTGCCTCTTTTTTGGGCTCGGCTGGTACCTGAGGCTTGGGCTCATCTTCAGGTAGGTAACACAGACATTAGCTAACGTTAGCATGAAGTCATGGTAGCATTTAAGAGTTATGAAGAGGCGTTCAAAAGAGTGAGATGACACGGGACAGGGAGACACACTGAGTGAAGAGTGAAACTAGCGACAGTATTACATGGAAAATACACAGAACACCAATCACAGAGTACAAACAGTAAGATTAAAGTCAGAATAAAATCCAGACAAGACATTAAGAGGTGAGCACAAGTAAGGTGCTACTGAGGACGCTTGATAAGATGTCAAACAACAGGAAGAACAAAGTGAAGTACCTTTCTTTGGCACGCCAGGCTTCTCTGCAGGCGGCGAGGGAACAGCAGCAGGCTTCTTAACCTCCTCTGGTTCTTTAAGATACATTCAAACACATGGTAAGCCAGAAAATCAAAGACAACAAGAAGACAAAAGGAACAGAACTGAATCTTAACAAGTACAACAGTCAAACCACATCATAACAGAATAGTTAAACATAAGGACAGTGTCATCAGCAAAGAAGATGTTCAGTAGAGAGATGTTAGAAATCAGACATCTCTACCTTTGGGAGCAGGAACTTCCTTCTTCTCTGGGACAGAAACTACAGGGACCTTTTCCTCCACTGGCTTTTTGGCCTCTGGTACTTCAAAAGTTCAGTAAAATGAAGTTACATTTCATAAAAACATGAAAACATTAAGAGAGGTTCCGGACTGAAAGATCACACAGACACAATTACATTAAATACACAGGAAGTATTTTAAAAGTGTAAAAAACATGGATAGCCATAGATGAATGTATTATTAAACAGGTACATGCCAACATCAAAGGCATGTTGGTACCTTTTGGTGGTGATGGCTCCTTCACAGCTGGTGCTGGCCTCTCTTCAGGCTTTTTCTCAGCTTTGGGAACTTAAAAGACACCGATTGTGTTAGCATCACAAGAAAGATGCTGTGCATTTGCAGGTGAAGCGATGTAGCGCAGCAGAGGATAATAAGACAGAAAACACAAAAAACAACTACAGTAGATAATGTAATAAGTCTATCTGTAGCAAAAATAAAAGATTAAGAGACCAAAGGAATAAAAAACAGGAATGACAAAGCAGACAGGACAAAACAGTCAAAGATTTTAGTAGCGGAGGACGAATAAGTTTGCATTTTTTGCAGGACAGGGCGCTGAGCTGCAGCAGGAAGATGTGCAGGTCTGTGGTACCTTTCGTTGGGATTCCCTCTCTCGCTTCAACTTTCTTGGTCTCCACTGTCTCCTCAATGGGAACTTTGGCAGCTAGTAGAAAAAAACACAGGAAAACATCCAGAATCATCATCAATGTCAGAAAATAAACTTTCTGAAGTCCAGAAACAATCAATTATTGTATCAAATGGATGAAATCTAATGTTTTTATTCAAATTGTTTAATCAATTGTACCTTGAAGTCTCTAGAAAAAGAGCAATTATCTCTAGTATTTTGGTGGGGTACTTTGTTATGTTGAGAACACAACAGAAATACAGAACAGAAATAAACTGTTGAGTGCCGACCTCTAATCAGTAGACCAATTAGACGTTCAATGCACAGGAAAATAATAACCATGACTGATTATCCATGCATTTGGGGTAAGAAATTAAAAGTTTTAGGAGGTAAGCAGAAGACAAACAAATGACCAAATTGACCTCAGGCTGCAGTTAAGGAACCAAGAGAGGTTATTTTGGGCAAAGTAAAGACAGAAGAAGAATGATTGTGAGACAAACATAGAGAGGAAAATGGGTGAGACAGGAACTCAAAAACTAAAAGAGGTAAAGGACATAAATCTCATAAAAAAAGACAAACAGTAAGAGAGAGCCATGGTTAACAGCGTCTCAAACACACATGGGTATAAACAGACAGATAACCGACTTCCTTCCTGCGTGTTACTGTGATCTGATACCTTTGGTTGTGGACACCTGTTGTGTTACCGTCTCTTCTGTCCAGCTCTGATACTCGACTGAAGGTGTGACAACCACAAAGCGACAGAAGACAACAAACGTGAGGAAAACAGTTTGTGCTCGGTGACGAAAACTCATGACGTCATTTCACAGTTTAACAAAGTCACTGTCTTACTGTCTTACTCATGAATGAGATACGACTAAAACAATTGGCTAAACTTTCACTTATAAAAATATGCTCCCTGATTTCATCGATGGATTACTGAACTGGGCTAAACCCCAAACACAGGTCTAACTTTGGTCTATAAACCCCAAATTTTAGCCTTTACAGTTATAAACTATTCTAATGAGTTTAAATTTCCTGATAAAGCTCTGCTGAGTTTAATTTTCCTGATCGACAAGACAAGACTTTGACTGTGAAATAGCGACACAACTGGAAGTTAGTGAGTGTGTGATGGGGGGATGGAAGATGGGATGAAAGTTAAAGAGTGAAAAAAGAACGCATCCTCAAATGTCGGACACAAACAAACAAACAAGAAGATGTAAAATCAACAGGACACAGACTTTCATATTAAATCTGCATGTGACTTCTTGTTAGCAATAAAAACAACTTTTACAAAGCAGAGATAAGTCAGACGACACAACGATGATGTTATGTTGAACGTAAAAGGCAGATTTGGGTAAATTCCAATTTTGAGTTCCTTTCAATTGTTCAAAAAAAAAAAATCAATGACTTCATTATTATTAGTAACTTTAGACCGCTTAATGTTAACTGATATTCAATGTTTTTTTAGATTAAACCAAATTGCATTGTTATCCATTGGTCCATGTTTTGATAGAGAATGACTTTTTATTTTTGTGCTAGAACATTTCTTACAGCCATTAACTGTGTACTTTCTGTGTAACTGTGTAAGTTCCTGTTTAAATATGGAACAAATGTTCCTGTCAACAAAGATTAAGATTCAAGATTTACAAGCTAATTTTCAGAAAACAAATAATTTCATCAGAATTTTCTTGATCTTTATTGTCACTGATCAAAATCACTGTGATGCTTCAATTTTGTGAGAATTATTTCATCTTCTGTTTTTCCCAGATCTGCTCAGATGGTTTGATGGTGATGGAGAAGATGAAGTTTGAGTGAAAAAGAAGAAATACAACTTGTTATACCTCTCTGCTCCACCTTCACCTCTTCTTCATAGTGATATGAATATTCAGCTGATTCTTGATGAAACAAAAACATTTTTTGTTTCCATTATTAAGAACAAAGACAGAAGAGTTTTCAATTCATGATGAGACATATGATAATCAGTTTAATGCTAAATCTCATCAGGATGGAGGATGTGAGCAGATGAAGTATAAAAATACACAGTAAATACCTCGATGTTCAATCTCTTCTTCATAATGATAGAATTCAGCAGATTCTTTAAAAGCAAAGAAACATGTTGGTTTCATTATGAGGTTAAATTTGAATCAAAATGTTTTATTATTATATTATTAAAGTGCTGTCTTTAAATTAAAGAATTTAGCCTGAGATCCACAAAGATCCACAGAGTCAGTTTTCTAATTCTTTGAAACTTTATGGAAACAAAAGCTTTGGGGATTTGGTCTAAACTCACATGTAAGAAAATGAACTTCTTATACAAAAGTTGTTTTTGAATCTTAGTGTATCTATCTAAGTGAACTGAACCCTGCTCCTCATTGCAGTCTTACCTTGAATTGCCACTGATGAAGGCACTTCAGGCCTCTGAACTGAGGAGTCTGGGACATCTACAGAATATGGAATATGGTTCATACCAAAACTTTATTTAAAAGAAACTATCATAATACAGTCGTTATTTAAGAAAAAACAGGACTACATATACAGTAGTATAGAAAAAAATATGAATAGTTGATAACTGTTCTGTAATTAAAGGAACATTTTGGAAAATCCTCCTGCTTCACAGCGAGCTGTTGGAAGGTAAAAGACACAGATACAAACCGTAACATCAGCCAACTACAAACTGCCAGCATAATGTTGGATATCCAAACTGTTTGCACCTTCCATAACACTCATTAGCTGTAAACATAATGTTAATTATGCTTGCTGTTTGTAGGTACACCAGCTAGCAATTTCCCCCAGCTTCCAGTCTCTGCTAGGCTAGGCTAAACATGTCTACACAGCTGAAACTGAAATCCATCTTCTCATCTGGTGAAGGTGGAGAATAAAAGGATTTCCCAAAATGTTTCTGATAAAGTTGTTGACGAAATAAAATACTTACCAAAGGGCACCATCGCTAACTCAATTTCTGTAAAAAGGGGAAGAGTGAACAATGTGTTAAACACTAAAACAGACAAAAGCTGAACAGAAGCATAAAAGGTGGCGCCTGACTGGGAACTGTACCTTTGCCAGACAAATAAAGCTCAGCAGTGCTCTTAGCCTCTCCTCTGGGCTCCAACCTCACAATCACTGAGTACACGCCTACACGGGATTATTAATGAAGACGTTTAACACTCAAGTCATAAGAACAATGAGAAAAAAAAATCTATAGGGCTTTGTGACGGGCCTTTGGGGCTCCATGGCGCTCTACACACCTTCATCTTCAATGGCCACGTTTCGGATGACCATGAAATGTCTTCTGCCCTCGCTTCTGAAGTTGTACTTAGGGCTCTCTCTCAGTTCCCAGGTGTCTTTGTACCACGAAACAATAGCGTTGTCGAAGGACACCTCACACTCAAAGGTGGCCGACTGGCGCTCGTTGACTTCAATGTTGTGGATGCGTTTGGTGAAATGAATTTGTTCAGCTAAAACAGATAAAGACGTGAATGGGTAAACGTGTTTGTCATCACAACTGGGAATGTATGACAATACTTGAATGGTAGTTTTCATCGACACAACATCCACATGGTTAGAAATGATGATCAGAGGAATGTTTATGGGGCGGTTATGATGACGGGTTGTTGGGAGGAGGATGGATTTGAGTCAAGACGGACGTAAGAAGACAACGAATGAGATGGCGGACGTTTTTGCAAGATAATCCAGGAGAGGAGAGGCGTGAAGAATGTTAAGACAGATGAAGACACATCCCAGAAGAAAGAGAAAAAAAGAGGGCAAAATCCAAATCTCCAACATTAGTCTCAGAGTTTGATGGGGGGAGTCGAAAGAGGTTAGTAAATGGGCAGAACATCCACCACGTCTAGAAGGTTGCAGGATTGTTTCCAGGTACAAACCTTCTACCCAGAGGTCGGCCGAGGACTCCAGGTGCTGGTACCTGCAGGTGTATCTGCCCTGGTCTTCAGGCTTCAGGTCTCTGATCAGAAGCTTCTGAACCTTGTGTTTCACCTCGGACGTGTACCTGCCCTTCATCTCTAACTGCTTGCCATTTTTAAACCACTGAGCCTCTACGTGAGGAATGGACAACTGACAAGACAGAGTACATGACTGGCCTTCCTTACCCGATGTGTCCTGTAGGTGCTTCTCAACCTCCGCCTCTGAAACACAGAACACATAAAAAAGAAAATGCATCATCTGTTTGGCAGGTTTAGAGCTCACTGAGCATCACAAAGTGGGAAGAAATGACTCACAAAGTAAACCAAAGTTTCTAAAACAAGAAAGTTCAGCTCTATGTGCAACACTGACACAACTGTTATGACTAGTTACTGGTGTTTGTTTTTCCAGAACTCTAGTGAACTCTAGTGGACCACTGGAAATGACAGATGTGATCAAGCTGTAATGATGGTATATAAATGATGATGTGACATATGACTAACAGATGTTGTACAGCTGCAGGTGTACGGTATCAGTACTGACCCATGACGGTGAGCTTGGCACTGGAGATGTGTGGGCCACAGACTACCCGGTAGTTGCCCTGGTCAGACGACTGGCACTTCTTGATCTTGAGCAGGTGGCGGTCGCCACTGATGCTGATGTCGTACTTGTCGCTGGTGTCCAGCTTCTGGGTGCCCTTGTACCAGGACAGGGTGATCTCTGGGTAGTTGATCTTGATCTCACACTCAAACACTGCTACCTTGTTGGTGAAGACGGACTGATCGGAGATGTCCTTCACCACGGTGACAGGCTGCAAGAGCGACAAGAGAATCAACTCTCTGAAGTCCAGAAACAGATCGATTGTCTCTGGTGGTTTGGATAAATATCGATGTGAAACTGTGACTCATGCTAACAGCAACCTTTAATAATATTTTATATACAGTAATGTATCTCCTAACAAGTATTGTGTGTGTATCACAGCCTGATTTCTCTTCTTCCTCAGAGTCATAAAAACGATTAAAACTCATCAATGAGCCACACTGTTGTACTGGGTGACATGTTCCTTCATCACCATGAACACACACACTGTAGCTTATTTTGACTCAGTCCCACATACACCGTCCTGCTGCCTCAAATACTCACTAGAGCACCAAATGTGGATTCATCCACCGCTGAAAATAGTCCCCAACAAATGCTCTATTTCCTCCTGTTTGTTTGATAAAAACTACAGTGAGCAGCTGTTTTAAATTACTGAGACTTTTTAAACATGAAACCTATATATTTGTGTTTTTAAAGATTTACGTCTTCAGTAGGAACCAATGGGCTTATTATTAAGAAAAATATAGAATAAAACTACAATTATCCTTTGATGCTGCTTTCAAATAAAAAGAGTTTGTATTTTCAGTGTGAGAGGTTGAGACACAACACGCTCAGTTTTTATGGGGTAATACTTCCCAAAAACAAACTGACACAGCGTCAGTTTTTTCAAAAAACTGGTTAATAAAGTTGTGTTTTCTGAATTTTTACCTGCCGAGGTACAGGTACAAAGTTACGTAACTGTCAGGGGCTCTATGGCTTTTAAGTTGCTGTCAGGAAATGACACTTGTAAAGTTGTGGACACCACAGCACTGAGAAGAGTGTGTCTCACAGCCTTTATTGGCAAAGTTAGAAAAGCTAGTAAGTGGACCTTAAGTTTTTAAGCATTTTTAAATGTTGTTATCATCAGACTGATAAAAAGATGATTTTTGTGTTGTAGTTTGAGGTGTTTGGTGTAACAATAAAGCTTTGGTTTTCCAGCAGCCAGTAAACGTGTCCTGACCTCTGTTCGCTCCATCCTCTTCTGCAGGTCGGCCACCAGTCGGGCCATGTCCTCATCAGACTCTCTGTCTCCACGTTCCACTTCCTGTCAACAACAACCACATCATTCAGCACGACGTCTACAGACACAAACACATCAGATGAGCTAACTGTGCAGAGTGTTACCGGTCTTCCACTTTCTTCAGCTTTCTCCTTCTTCAGCTGCTCAATGGCCTGCAGCAGGCCTCGGTAGTCGGTGATGCCATACATTCGGGCGTATTTCTCATACTCTTTGGGGTCCACGTTCCTCAACAGCTCAACAATGTCAATGTCCTTTTCCTCCTGTGGACTCTTCTGCTTCGATGGTGTCCTGAGAACAAGATAAAGGAGTCAACATGAGTTTGTAAAGATGGAGACACCAGAGGAGAGATTAGAAATGACTGTATATTCAGACAAAATACAAAGACCCAGATGGATTAAAGAATATTTCAATGCTGTCAGATTAATGTCTGAAAGCAGATAGACAGTGTGAGCACAGAAACATCCGGCACATTCTCAGATACACTCACTTCTTCAGTTTGGCCCGCAGGTCTCCCTCCAGCTGCGCCGCCTCTTTCTTTTCGTCCACATGCATGTCGGAGCTGCACTCGATCTCTCCGTGCTTGTTGGAGGCGACACACCTGTACTGACCCGAGTCCGACTTGGTCACCTCCCTGATCTCCAGTTTGGCCTCCTGGCCCTTCTGCTCAATGGAGATCCGGCCGCCGTGCGTGATCTGCCTCCACTTTCCCTTCATCCACTTTACGCTGGGGATGGGGTCGCCGCCCACTTTGGCGATGAAGGTGGCGGTGCCCTCTGTGGAACAACAGGTGGGGAGTTAGGACAAAAGTCTGATCGTAAATGTCTGCAATGTATTTGAACGCCACCTTCAAAAAAGAACAAAAGGAAGTCTAAACTAAGAGGAACTAAAAGCTGTGCAAGTGTATCATGTTGTGTATAGTGTATTATGTTGTGTTGTGTGTTGTCTTCCTGTTGTGTGTCTTACTCTCAGTGACGTGTGCAGTTTTGGGCTCTTCGATGAAGAACAGGTTTTCCAGTCTTTTGGTTGGAGCGGCTGCTGGAGCTTCAGCAGGAGCCGGAGCTGCTCCTGGTTTCTCTGCGACACAACAACACAGTGCAACATTAGGTATAAAAGTTGATCTTTAAAAATAGTGAAATGAAGTGCCATTATCTTATTAGATATGGTCAGTACTAATGCAGGATGTTCTCACAGTTTTTACCTTTGACGGTGACTTTGGCCTTGCAGAACTCACTGCCGGCATTGTTGGTGGCCTTGCAGAGGTAATCGCCGGCGTCGTGTCTGGAGGCCGGACTGATCTCCAGACAGGCCGTCCCGTCAGAGAAGCTGATCCTGGTGCTGCCGGCCGACGTCAGGTCCTTCCTGTCCTTCATCCACTGGATCTTCAGAGGAGGAGACCCGCAGACGTGACACCTGAGACTCAGCTTCTCGCCCTCGTCCACAGTCACCGGTTTGAGAGGGACGTCAAACACCGGAGGCTTCTTGGCCTCTGCAGGAAAGATACATGTAAAAGAAATTAGTCCAGGAGGCATCACAAGAAAATATCTTAACCTGTGATTCAGAGACAAAACCAAACTGTCCATTATAATCGTCCACAGCAAATACAGCCGGTCAAACATGAACCAGTTACAACCGACCGTTTGGATAAAAACTTTCTACAAAAGCACATTGAATTCATCTGAAGAAAAAGAAACCATGTTTTTCTTAATCATTACTTCCCATCTTATAAAGATCTCATAATTACAAGATCTGTATCTTGTAACTGTGAGATTGTTTTTCTCATTATTATGGGATCCATAAGTTGTAAACATGTCTTAGCATCTTATAATTACAAAGAAAAACCTATTACATGTTTACAAAATTAATCTAATTATTAATAATAATTTGCATTATTAGATCCATAACACACAATTACAAATTTTGATCTTTCAAAAAAGAAGATTAATATTATGAGATAGTTATGAGATGCTAATACATAAAGATCTCATAATTCCAAGATCCCTAACTCCTAATTACAAGTAAACTATCACATATTATGAGATTACATGTTGTGATTAGGAGAAAAAGATTTTCATCTTTTTTCTCATAATTATGAGATCCTTGTCTTGTAAGTACATCTTAGAACACATATGGATCCCAAAAGACTATTTTTATTGATGAAAAGTGGAAGAATAAACAGTTTATTAGATCTCTGTATAAAATGACCGAAAGTAGCAAAAAATGTTCTCAAAGTGACGTCTTTTAATGGTCTTCAGTTTACTGTGATATAAAACACAGAGAAGCAGAGAATGTGAGCGACTGGAGAAACCTGTGATATACTAATGATACTACTCAAATTAATAATTTCGACAAATCAATTAACTGACTAATTGTTTCAGGACTGCAGTATATACATATATAAGTCCAACATGATGTAAACTCTGTGAGTCAACCCCACCTGAGATGCCCACAGTGACGTCGCATGAGGTTCTTCCAGCTTCGTTGGAGGCCTGGCAGGAGTACCTGCCGCTGTCCATCACCTGACTGCTCTTAATGCACAGGACGGCTACGTTACTCTTAAAGCTGATGTCGTATTTGTCGGAGCTGTAGATCTCTGTGTTGTCTTTGAACCAGCTGACAGACATGGGCTGCGAGCCGGAGACTCTGCCTTCGATCTTCACCAGTTTGCCCTCCATGTCCTCGATGTGCTCCGAGGGCTTTTTGGTGAACACTGGAGGGTTCTTACGCTCTGAAAACAAGAGAAGAAAGTGACGGTGAGGTGAGGACGTTTGTTACTTTCACACAAAGAAACGCCCTCAAAGGGGGCCTGAGTGTTTAAGAAGAGAGCGCCGAGATGACATGAGTGTGGCCCGGGTTAAAGTACCTTTGACAGTGATATCAGAGGAACAAGAGTCCTTCCCCATGTCATTAGAGGCATGGCAGAAGTATCTCCCCGTGTCGGCTTTATCTGCCTTCAGAATGGTCAGGTGGGCTGTGTTATCCACACAGCTGATCTTATAATTCCCCCCAGTGCGAATATCTTTATGGTCTTTGGACCATGTGACTTTAATGGGGGCAGAGCCGGTCATGTGACACTCCAGCTCAATGCTGTCACCCACAGTCACCTCCTGTGGTGACAACTTCATGTCAAAGACTGGAGGGTATCTTGGTTCTGCAGGGTCCGCCAAAGAGCGGGAGGAAGATAAAACAACAACAAATCTTTAGATGGAAATACTTCAACAGTTTGGGCATCAAACAGCCAAACACCATCTGACAGAAGCTGTGCTCACATCATTAATGTCACACACACACACACACAAACAACATGGTTTTATTTACCATCTCTCACCAAAACACACATCACACAGTCTCACTGCACTTCCATTATAAAGTGTAGAGTTTCTCAACCTCAGGGTCGGGACCCCACAGGGGCTCAATTCATATGCAAATGAGTTCAGGAGATTCCTACAACTGACATATTTCATGCTGTCACAAAGTGGTAATGAAGTTGTTGTTTTTTACAAAAAGTTTCCATTAATTGATCTCCTGAATGTGACCGAACACAGAAACTCTCCTGGATGATGAAGTTTGTTTATTTACACTTCGTTTGGACAGCTCTAAATACTACAATACCCATGAGCCTCAGTCAGAGGCGTGAATCAGAGCTGTGGTGAAATCAGAATGCTTAACCCATCGTCATGGTTACTGAATTCATCCCACAATGATCCAGATTCAGACAGTGAATTAAGTTAAACTGCTGCATGTTTAATCAGGTTTCTACAAAGTGTAATCTTAAGCTTTAACATCAGAGATTTAAGTTCTGTGATTGGATGTTTGATAGTGAAATGCACCCTGGAAGTCGTAGTTGACTTCTCTCTTTCACTTTTTATGTCCACAGGCTTCTTGTATCAAAGAAACAGATATTTTTTAACACAGTTGTTCTGTTCTGATCATTCAGCCAACTCCAGGTCTCCTCCTGTTTCAATAGTTTTTTTTTCCTTCTGCAATACAGACTTTACATACAGCCTTTACAGCTTTTCAAATTTGCAGTAAGTATAAAACTGCTGCCATCTCAGCTTCTGACTCTGGTGGAAGTCATGTGATTTCAGCTATTTCACCACCTTTAATATTTAAAATGTTTTAAATAAATTAAAGTAAATTTTTTATCTTGGAAATTATTATTCCTTACATATTAATAGTAGGCAGACACATAGCAAAATAGAGACACATTTAATTCCTACAAGCTATGGACACTGTCTTAAACAAACTAGTTCAACTAGAGCAGAAAGCTGAAAAAGCACATTTTGTTGGTAGATACAACAGTTCTCCCTCACAGTCCAGCATGTAACCAGCATGAAAAGGAATAAAATTAGGCTAAAACAACAACCTTTCTATCTTTTCTCAACTTCACTGCCTCTGTAGTTACGGCTCTCTGCCTTTGTATGGCAGTATTGTATGTTGTGACGTCTATGTGTGTCTTGTTACCATGCTGTGCCAAAAGCACAGCCCACCCAGTAAAATGAAGTGACTTGAAGGTCATTTTGGGACCTAAAAAACTCGATCACAGGCCAGAGAAGGTTGAGAAATTCTGCTTCAGTGTCTCAAACTGAACAGAAGAATCTTTTTGATCCTAAAACATCATGTTGTTCATTTCCTAAACATGCTTTGGTATTTAAATCCTAATCATTCGATCAATCACTCTGCTGTGCTTTACAGACCTTGCAGAGTGAGCTTGGCTCTGCAGGAGGCCGAGCCCACGCTGTTGGTGGCCACGCAGGTGTACTCCCCTGAGTGCCTCATCTCGCCGCAGCCAATCTGCAGCACGGCCGTGTTGTCGTCATACAGCATGGAGAACTCGCCTCCCTGCCTCAGAGGCTCGCCGTCTTTCAGCCACGACACGTCGATGGGCGACGAGCCGGCGACGCGGCACTCGAACCGGACCGGCTGACCCTCCGTCTGCTGCAGGCTGGTGATTTTCTTGGGGAAGGACGGTGGCGTTTTGGCCTCTGGAGAAGATAAAGAAGTGACAGTGAATACTACAAACTACTATGTAACTAAGTACATTTACTCAAGTACTGTACTTAAGTAAAACTTTAAGCTACTTTATACCTCTGCTCCACTACATTTATCTGACAGTTGTAGTTACTAGTTACTTTACAAATGAAGATTTTACATAACAATATATTTTACAGTATATAAATGGTTGAAAATAGGCTCCACCTCAACCAGCTACAACAGTAAAATGACATATTGATGCATCAGCAATAATATTATAACATTTTACAGTATAACACTCCCAAGGGGCCTTTTCCTGCTCTTCTACTTTTACTTTTGATACTTTAAGTACATTTTGCTAATAATACTTTTACTTAAGCAACATTTGCAATTCAGTATTTTTACAGTGTGGCACTGCTACTTTTTCTTAGTAAATTATATATAAATACTTCTTCCACCACTTATGGTAAACTGTACTTTTCAAATAGGATTTAACCCTGTAGAGTCCAGGTTCATTGTGGTTCATTTTTGTCTTTGTTTATCATCTTCTAAACTTTCTGTAAGTTTGATTTTTCATTTTGTCAATTTAAAAAAGTGTAAAGCTGCCAGGAACCCAAAATACAAGAAAAATAACACACACACCTATAAAAATGCACAAATATTTAGTGAGATATTTAGATTATTATTATAGATCAGTTCAAGGTTGTAAAAAATATAGTTTCACTATTTATACACACAAATACATCAGAAAATGTAAGAAATAAAACTATAATACAGTCTGTTTACAAGTTAAGAAATGTTACCCCAACTTGTTTTGTGACTTTTTCAATGAAAGTCTGTGTATGTCTGTAGATCACTGAAAATATTAATAATCTAATGCTTTAAAAATTTCTTCCAAAAATGTTTATTGTTCTACAGACATAAATGAGAAGCTGCGTGAAAGCTCCACATCAGCAGCTTCAGCTGGTTTCCTGTATTATGGTGAAAAATAGACATTTAGGAGATGAAAATGAACTTTTAAATGACACATGTAAATGCAGTAGTTTGGAGAGGAAATCAGTTGTTCACCTAGTACACTGAGTCTGCAGGTGGAGGAGGTGGAACCTATCCGGTTCTCCGCCTTGCAGGTGTACTCTCCGATGTCGGCTTTGGTGGCTTTGCTGAGCTTCAGACAGGAGATGCCCTTCGAGTACTCTAACTTACAGGTGGGGCTGGACCTGACTTTGCCGTCGGCCTTGAACCAGGATACCTTGATCTCAGGTGTGCCCGCCACCTGACACTTCAGACACACAGCGTCCCCTGATGTCACCTCCATAGGCTCCAGGGACTCGACAAAGTACGGTGGCTCTGCAGTCACAAACACAAACTGTTCAAACACCAGAAAACTTCTGTGTGAAGCCTGACATCTGCTGGTCTAAACAGGTACTGCACCAACTCTCTGTGGACATCACTGTCACAACACAAGATCTTTCTTCTTACCAAGCAGGTTACAAACTCATGAAAGTCTACATAGGGCTCCCTTTAATGACGATTGGACAGATTCGAGGCTCTGATTGGGGTACCTGGTGTTGGAATATGGCAACACTGGCCACAGGGGGCAGTAATGAGCAGATTCCCACTTGGGGCACAAGAACTAGGCAACGAAGACAGCGCACTCAAAAACATACTTGGACAAGCTGCACAAAGGTGAACTTTTACCTTTACTGGAAGCGTTTTCAAACATTGGATTTCGGGTTTACAGCAGAAAAGGCTTCAAGGATGTAGACTAACTGGTTGGTTTGGTAGATTTACACCGAGTTGACTTCCTCACCTCCAATAAAAAGCACTGCACAGCCACTTCTCTAAACGGAGCTAAGCTCTGTTTAGTTCAGTGAGTGGATAATTACAGAATCAGTATTGGGTTGAAGCCAACCAGATGTTTTGATTTTATGTCATTACAACTTGCACTTTAGTACAATTACAACTTGTACTTTAATCCGAGCGACCATTGTCTTTGGAGACATTTCGACGCTTTGAGTGGAGCTGCTACCGATCTTGAGCTGCACTAGGCTACTGACAGCAGTTGATATAACTTTAAAGTACATGCAGAGACATTCAAAAGGTATCCATGAGTTTGTCTTTAGTCTGAAAATGGTCAAATCTCTCAAAACTGAGGTGACCTTTTCTTTAAATCAAGTCTACAAACATCAGTTTGTAAATAATAAACAAAAACAGAATGAGCCAAGAAAAGTTGAACTAACCAAGGATGGACACGGCTGCCTCACACGTGTCCTTTCCAGCATCGTTGGACACTTCGCAGGAGTATTTTCCTGCTGCCTCCTTGTCGTCGGTGCTGAGACACTCCAGGATGCAGGAGCTTTCAGTTGTGGTAATGTTGTATTTGTACGAAGCAAAGATCTGCTGGCCGTCTTTGTACCAGTTCACTGTGATTTTAGGAGTTCCAGTGTACGAACACTCCAGTGTTAATGGTTTGCCCTTCTCAACTGACACGTCCTTTAGCTTCTTAGAGAAGGCTGCTGGCTCTGAGTGACACAATCAAACACAGTGTTTAGTTTACATTCGAATCAGCACATTATCAGAAAAAAAAACACAGTCAGATGAGACAAATATTGGGTTGGTACCAATCAAGTCATTGTTTCCTTCACACAGTGTGATTATCATTCTTATCCCATGACCGCTCGCCAGTGTTCAGCCCTGATCCAGAACCAGCATACAACATATGACGGTCCAGCATTTCCTCTTCACTCACTGACTAGGATTTAATCGGCACTTCAATCAATGAACGAGGAAGAAATTCTGCCCCATGTTTTATTTTACATTGTGACTTTAATGGAAAGAATGTTGGGAATAATCATGTTTTTTGTTTTTCTTAAACCCACCTGCCTACAACCCAGAGGGCTTGTATTTTAAATTAACTATATGTAACAAATTTTATGAACATCTGAGCGGATTAAATATTTTGGTTCCCCGAGAGGGATACAGGACCTGGATCAGGACTGGCCAGTCCTCAACATCTAAATATGTTATAAATATGTCTATAAATGTTTCTTTAAATTTTCTGGGTCAATCTTAAATCTAACATTTGTGTTGTCACTGTCTATATTTAATTTACTCCTCCGACCAGTAGGAGGAGCTGTAGCTTAGAAGCTAATGAGGAAGCTGCATCAGAGTTTTCAGAATGCAGCATTCTTCATCGCCATGGTTTAACAGTACAATATACCATTGCCAGTTACTCAAGTTCAGAGGTTAAATTCTGAAGTATTTACTCACTTATTTGAGTATTTCAAATTAATGGCACTCTATACTTTTGATCTACAACATTTCAGTGTAGTTACTTTGCAGATTTTACCCACAAAACACATGATCAGCTTCCAGTATGCACTGTTTTACTGAACTACTATCCAACAGTACATAAAGTATTTTAAATTAGCTCCAGCCACAGTGCAATGCATCAATAAAATTAATTCAGTAATATAATATGTAATAAAACACACATATTCTGCTGCATTTTGCCAGTAATACTTCTGTAATTTTACTGAATTGCAAACTTTCTTAGGTCAAGTATCTAAAGAGTTCTTCCACCACCCTTTAGCAGACGTAAACGTATATAAAGTGTTGTGTAGATCTGACTTTTTGTGCAGGTGTGTTATTCAGTATCACTAGATGCTCTCCTGACAGAGCGAACTACAGTTTGTGGATCTACATAATGGTGCAAAAACAAAGACACTTAAATTATGTATTAATGGAGGAAAAACATAATTTCAAGTCAGACTGACCTTTGATAGCGAGATTAACTGGGCAGTTTTCCTTTCCAGCATCATTAATGATCTGACAGGTGTACTCTCCAGCATGAGATCTGTCCACGTTAAAAAGCTCCAAAATAACTTGGTTATCCTTCAGGGAGAAATTGCAGCCCCGTCCAGCCAGAATCTCCTTTGTTCCTCTGAACCACTTCAGTTTGAGGGGGGCGCTGCCTTTCACCATGGCTGAGAAAGTCACGTTAGAGCCTGGCATGGCTTCCACCGGCTGTGGTGGAACCACGAAAGATGGAGGTTCTGTATAAACAGACAGTGAGAGAGATCAAACATGGTGGAATCTGACTATTAAACTAATTACGGGACTAGAAGTACTTCAGGAGTTGAATTTTTATTTTTCCATTTGACTTTTATTTAAGTGTGGTCACTTGAGATCTCAATCCTTGGCCAAACTGGAAGCACAATAATGTGACAGAAACCTACATACAGCCAACATTTCACTAAGCAAAGAAGTGTTGACCTTTACCCAGGAAGTCAGAAAGGTCAGTGACATGGTTTGACTTCTGACTAAATGTTGTATTAAAAATAACAACATAAACTTCATCAATTTCCACCTGTTTTTTTCTTGGTTAACGGCTGTTTTAAGCAAATGGTTGTTGCCAGTTTCACCAAAAACCTCATAGATTTCACTAATTAGTTGTGTTAATGTTCTGTCATGAGCTGTCATATTTGACAACTTCAGAACTCCAATAAAATGCATTTTGTAACAGAACATTTCTAGGCAAACCTAAAACATACATAGAAGAAAATCTGTCATAAACCTTTCAAAATCAAAGCTTTCATCATTTTCAAATAGCACTGATCATCTTAAAAAAAAAAGAAAACATGCAATACATTCATATTTGAAGATAATATAAAATTTTGAGAAATAAATGCAAGTAGCATAATAACTAAATTTTTGGCCGGAGACTGTAAGGCATGATTGAACACGTAATTAAAAAAAGAAGCAAGTGCAACACCGAGTCTTTCTCTGTCTGCAGTTACTGACCTTTTACAACCAAGGAGGCTGTGGTTTCACTGGATCCTGCCTTGTTGACAGCTTTACATTTATACACTCCAGAGTCGGACAGTTTCAGCGTGGGCACTTTGAGTGTGCAGCTGTTGTCACTGAATGAAATCTCATAATTTGGTCCGCTCTGTATCTCCTCCCCATCGTGGTACCATGAGATGGTAAAAGGTGGGGAGCCTGACACTTTGCACTCCATCTCTCCAGCTTTTCCAACAACTGTGTTGAAATCTTTCAACTTCCTTGAGAATGTTGGAGGCATGATCTTATCTGTCAGGGAGGGAAACAAGGACTTAGTAGTGCATCAGGACAAATACAAGTGTAAATGTACTGTCATTAATAGGGCTGAGTATGAAACCTCAATGCTTTTTTGGAACAAAACAAAAGGTGTTGCAAGTATCAAAAACTGTCAAGTACTGAGGGCTGGCATTGAATGTTTGGTCAGATTAATAAGCATGTTGACTCATCCTTTAATCAGATAGTTTTGATTTAAATTGTGCCAATTTTAAATAGGGTTTTATTAAGGCAAAGTTCTTGTATGGCTGCTTGTGTTTAGACAACATTTAACATTTGAGAACTTTGGCTGCTGTTGTTAAATTTTATAAAAGGTTTAGTAGAAAACCATTTGTATATTTCTCAAAGTAAGGTATAAAAAAAGATATTGACAATTGTTTTGGTATTGGTACCAAATCTCAGGAATTATACTGGCACTAACTTGAACATTTTCAAACAATACCCAGTCAGTAGGAAGTAGGAAGAAGACACCAACCTAAGACAGTGAGATTAATTTTACTCAGGTCCTTCCCGACCTCGTTCATAACCTCAAATGTATATTCTCCAGAGTCCATTTTCTCAGCAGAGAGCACGTTCAGGCTGGAAATCATACGAGAAAATGAGATTTTGTATTTCCTCCCGGAGGCCAGCTCAACACCATCCTTGAACCACTTAGGTGTGAGCTCTGGGGTTCCGCACACTTTGACCTCTAGGGCGGCAATATCGCCTGCCGTCACACTCAGAGCATCCGGCTTATCCACTATCTTAGCAGGTTCTGGAATCAACAGAGAAGGAGCAGAAAATGTTTTTAATCAAACCTGCAGGGGAAGGATGAAAAAACACTGCTAGAGAAAGAGAGAATTATATGATTACAAACCTAGAACAGTCAAGTTAGCGAAACACTCCACACTCCCAGCATCGTTTCTGAGTTGACAGGTGTATTTGCCTGCCGTGGTTGCATCAGCCTTAAAGACTTTAAGAGCGACCTGGTTGTTCTCAAAGGTGATTTTCCTGTTGTCACCGTCCCTGAGAATGTGATCCTTGTCTTGAACCCAGGACACAGTAATGGGTTCAGACCCTTTAACAGTGGCCACAAGGGTCACCTCCTCTCCCAGTATCACTGTCATGTTTGACATTTTCTTCACAAACGACGGCGGCTCTGAAGAGAGGAAAAAAACAGCGCAAAAGGGAAAGTCAGCAAGGTGACAAAGTAATTTGAAAATCTAATACTTATGATTTTCATTTGAGACCATCGCAATTTCTACTGACCTCTGAGTTTAACTGACGTCTGGCAGGTGTCACTTCCTACACTGTTTGACACTTTGCACTCGTATTCGCCGGCATCCAAGGGCTCTATCCCAATGACATGCAGCGTAGCTGAGCTGCCCTCGCTCACCATCTTATACTTCCTGCTCTCCATCAGAGGTTTCCTGTCTTTGAACCAGGTGATCTGGAACGGAGCTGTACCACTCATCTCGCAGTACAGACTCACGTCCTTACCCTTCAGCCCCTCAATGGGCTGAGGTACTTTGACAAAAGATGGGGGGTCTACGAAAAGATCAGGAAACTGTTAAGAACTGTTAAGAAGAACACGGGAAAAGAATCCATGACGAAATCTTAAAGCTGTAATCCGTAACATTCAATGTGTTGTCACGCTCTGCAGTGGCAAAAGGCCCACAGCCAAGATGGCGAAGTTGTTTGTTGGAACTACAGCTAAGGTGGTGGAATTATTTTTTTTTTGAGGATGCTGAAACTGCGCTCAAGATGGAGTTGTGAATGTTTGTGCGACTATAGCCTACATGGCGGAATTTTTGTGACAATTTTAAACTACAGCTAAGATGACTTAGTAATTATGACAAGTTTATTTATCTCTGTTTATTACAGCTAAGAAAGCGAATTTTGCTGTGGGAGGTTGTTGGGACTACAGCTTAGATGGAAAAGTTGTTGTGGAAGGTTGCTGGAACTGCAGTCAAGACTGCTGAATTGTGAATATTTGTTGAAACTAAAGCTAAGATGGCAGAATTGATGTGGAAGGTTATTGTAATTCAGCTAAAATGGAGTAGTTGTTGTAGGAATTTGTTGGAACTACAGCTCAGATGGCAGTGTTGTGAAAGAGCACTGGGATGAGTTGAGATGGTGGAGTTGTTGTGGAAGGATGATCAAACTACAATTAAAAAAGCAGACTTGTGGAATTTGTTGGAACTACAGTCAATGCCGCTGAGTTGTAAATATTTTTTGAAACTACAGCTAAGATGGCAGCATTTATGTGGAATTGGTTAGAATTACAACTAAGACGGTGGAATTTTTTGAAACAATGTTGAAACGACCAGACAGCGGACTTGTGAATGTTCGATGGAACTACAGCTAACATGGCGAGTCATGGGAATTTGTTGGAACTACAGTTAAGATGGCACAGTTGTGGAAGTGCACTGAGATGAGCTGAGATGGCAATGTTGTTGTGGAAGGATGATGGAACTACAGATAAAAAAGCGGACTTGCGGAATTTGTTGCAACTACAGCCAAAATGGTGGAATTTTAGGGAAAGGATGTTGGATGTTGGAGCTACAGTTCAGATGGTGTTGTGGAAGTGCACTATAACTACTGCTGAGATAGCAAAGTTGTTGTGGAAGGATGATGGAACTACAGCTAAAAGGGTAGACTTGTGGAATTTGTTGGAACTACAGCTGAGATGGCCGAGTTGTACAGCCTATTTTTATTTGCGTTGCCCTAAAAAAGGTAAAGGTGCTAGCCTGAGCATTTGACGATACTCCACCATACCGGATGGATATAAAAAGGACGTAAAACTGTTACGTATTCCAGCTTTAAGCAATACAACAAAACTTTGACTAAAACGTCAACAACACACTGAACAGTCAGTGCATCAGAAAGTCAGACCATGAATAAGAAATTATGATTAGAAAGTCAGTGAGAGGCTGACCTTTAACAGTAAGTGTGGTGCTGCAGCTGACACTGCCAGCATCATTCTGAGCTTCACAGGTATAAACTCCATCATCATCAAAGCTGGCGGAGAGCAGTTCCAGGACTGCTACTGAGTCAACAAATGATGTCCTGGAGTTGCCCCCGTCCGTGACCTTGGTGTCGTGTTTGTACCAGGTCACTTTCAGAGGGGCTGTGCCACTGACTTTACACTCCAGGCGGAGTGACTCTCCCTGCTTCACAAACTTAGTGGCAGGGAGTTTCAGCACAAACTCTGGTGGTTCTGGAAAGCCAAAATACAGACATATTAGCTGTTGGAAGCATGTAGGGTCATGAAATAGATGGTTATGACAAGCAGGAGGCGAGCAGATGAGATAAGGTGAGGAGATGAGATGACAATGATGGGTTAGGAGCAGAGACAGGATGTCTGTGGAAAATGCAGGTGCAACACAAAGGCAACAAACAGTTCTTGATGAGAAGCACTGAAAAAGCTTCAAATAATAACAATGAGCGCTGCGAAGCCAGGAAAATGTGATAGAGAATCACAAGTTTTAGCCAGCGATGCAGATGTGAGATGAATACAGCCACGCAAGAGTTGATTTAAAAGATGTAAATCCAACCTTTGACCGTCAAGTCTGCACTACAGCGTACAGAGCCAGCATCATTGCTGACTTGGCAAGAGTAAACTCCACTCTGGGTGACACCCACTGAAAAGAGCTCTAAGAAGCAAGACTGTCCATCCAGCCCGGTGAAACAAGTGGGCCCAGTCATGAGCTCTGTGTCTTCCTTGAACCATTTGACCGTGAAGGGAGGCGTTCCCTTAAATGCGCCTTTGAAGCGTACAGTGGCATTGGGTAAAGCCGCCTGGGACTCAGGCAGCGTCACAAAGCTGGGAGGTTCTGAAGAGAACAAGATGGACCAGGTTAAAGATGTACTCACCTTTGATTTAGGACAGCGTGACCAATCACGTTGGAAAGCAAGTCTAACCTTTGACCATGAGGGATCCACTGCATTCACAACTTCCTGCTGCGTTGGTCAGTTTGCACGAGTAGGATCCTGCGTCAGATCTCTCTAGCTGTTCGATTTCGATGGACACAGAATTGTCCTGCTGAATGAGTTTGTGTTTTACACCACTAGAGATTTTGGTCCCATCTTTCTGCCATTCCACAGAGATGGGCAGGGAACCAGATATTTTGCAACATATCTGAACAAAGGAGCCCAATATCTCTTGCATGTCTACCAGGGGTTTGATGAAGCTTGGGGCAATTACTTGTTCTGTTACCAAAAGAATAACAAGAATGTAATTAGATTTTATTCAACATGTCACTATGTACCATAGGAGTATTGTGTTTTTCACACCAACCTAATACGATCACTTTGACTTTGCAGGTGCAGCTACTGATGTGGTTTGCCACCTCGAAGACATACTCTCCTTCATCCTCTCTCTGAGCAGACTGAATCTTTAGGCTGCTGATGTTGTTCTCAAAGATCAGCTTGTGCTGCCTGATGGACTGAAGCTCCCTGTTATCTTTCATCCATTTCACTTTGAGCTCTGGGGAACCCGTTACTTTACAGTCAAGACTGACTGGATCTCCGACTGTAACCTTTATCACCTCAGGTTTCTCTGTAATCTGAGGAGGCTCTACAATGCAAAACAAAGTAAAAAATTCATACAGTTTCTAACCAAGTTAGGCTCATGGAAAGATCTGATACGCATGATTAGTTAAGCACTGGTATACCTTGCACCGTGAGAATGGCAAAGCACTTATCCTGCCCAGCCTCATTTACCACCTGGCAGGTGTATTTCCCGCTGTGTGTCGCCTCACAGGCAGGAATCCTGAGAGTGGCCACATTATTCTCAAGTGTTCTCTCAATCTTTGGATCCTCCAAAATCCAGTTCTCATCTTTTTGCCACTGCACAGAGAGAGTGGGAGAACCCTCCACAATACACTGAAACTCTGCCATTTTACCCAGAACAGTGGCAGTATTCTCAATCCTCTTGGTAAACGTTGGTGGTTCTATTAGAGAAATCCAATGAAATGTTAAACAGTCAGTTACTACCTCAAAATATAAAAATATGTTTTTTTAATTCTGATTAGACCAACCTTTGAGGTTTAGCGTAGTCTTACAAGTACAGCTTCCCACCTCGTTAGCAACAGTACACTGGTATTCACCGACATCTACAGCGTCACATTTGTGCACCTCTAGACCTACAGTGCCATTCATCTGGGTGAAGACGTGTTTAGCACTGGGTTTGATCTCCTTGGCATCTTTGTGCCATGTTATCTCAAATGGACCAGTCCCAACAATCTGACACTCAAAACAGGCATTGAAGCCCTTCACAACATCAGCTGGAGCCAGCTCTCTAACAAATGATGGTGGTTCTGAGATGAGAGAAAACAAACTGTCACCTACCTTTTTCTCAAGAGGTAATTCTTTTCTAAACATTTTAAGCCACAGACACATACACTATCAGCATTTTCAGTACATTTGGAAGCAAAGTTTCCCACAGAAATGTTTCTTGCAGGTTTGTGACTGAATTTGAACTTTTCATTAAGCAATTTGTTAGGCCAGCTAGTTTACGGAAGATGACATTTTTAAAATGGTGGTTCTCAATTTAATCTATTAGACTTTTTAAAACTTTTAACTGAAATTAATGCCAATACAGTTCTTTCAAACAGAATGGCAGATAATCTAGGAAAAGCAGCCCCTTCAGTGCTTGGGAAACCACTGCCTCCAATCCTATATTCTTAAAACTCCTGCACAATGAGCATCATGTCTTCTGACTTAACTAACCTTTGACCTTGAGCTCCATGCTGCAGCTCTCACTGCCAGCCTCATTGCGAGCCTCACAGTAGTAAAGCCCACTGTCCTTGGTATCAGCCCCACAGACTTCCAGAGTTGCCACAGAGTTAACAAAGGCCATCTTGTACCGATCACTAGGGCTGATCTCAGAGCCTTCCCTGAACCAGTAGATGTCTATCTCAGGTGTGCCGGTCACCTGGCACTCAAACACTTTACTCTGACTGGGACGGACCACAGACACACGAGCCGGGGTCCGTGTGAACTTAGGGGGCTCTGAGAAACAAAATATAACGATAAATGTAACCATCAGACAGACAACGAGGGGACAACTATGATCTCTATGAAGTTGACAATGTATATGTTTCCATCCAAATGTGGCTTAAATTTTAAGCAATTCTGTCTTTTTCCATCAGTTGTTTTGTGAATATCCTGAAGAGGTGAAACAATATGACATTTTTGGCAAGAAAGTCTGAAACGGTATCATCAATCACAGAATTATATTTCCATCAGCCTTTATTGCATCTTCTCTTTGACTGTCTTTTCCAGCTCAGGGAAGCACAAAACCTTTTTGCAATATTTAGGATTTGTGGAATTCCTTCCTCTCCAAAAACAGAGCTTCAAAGGGCCATGACACATATATAAAGAGCAGTGGTGAAGGTATGGAAGACCTTTTTTTCTTCTTCCTGTATTATTAAAGGGCAGAGCCCTTTTCTATTTAATTGCACTTCACCTTGCTCCCTGCTGGTCATATTTTTTCTTGGAGTGGAGGGTCAATGTGAAGTCAAAGGACAGAAACAAATTCAAATTCTGAATTCAAACGTCTATAAGAACAGATGGATGGAGACATATTTATTAACTTGGTTTCACATAAAGAATGATAACCTTTGACAAAGAGCGTTGCCTGGCATGAAGTGGAGCCGACATCGTTCTGTATTTCACAGACATAGTCTCCAGAATCTGAGGTTTTGGCAAAGAAGAGCTCCAGTGAGCTTGAGGTGTTGTCTTTGATCACATAGCAGTCAGCACTGGATACAATCTCTTTCTTGTTTTTAAACCATTTGATGGTCAATGGCGGCGTGCCAGAGACCAGTACGTTAAACTGGACCTTTGAGCCAGGCAAAACATTCATGGATTCAGGTTTTTCAAGAATGCATGGTGGTTCTGGAAGAGAAAAACAAATTCATTCTTGTGAAAGCTGCTCATATTACAAAGCTCCTTTTAGTTCTGTAGCTAAACTTTGATTAGACACATTCACCAACCGATAAATACTACAAAAAAAATTGTGTTCAAACCTTTGACAAACAAAATCCCAGAGCACTGGACAGTTCCCGCTTTGTTTTTAGCGATGCAGGTGTAGCTGCCACTATCTTTACTGTCAAGATTAGAGATTTCCAGAAAAGCAACATTCTCAAAGAATGTGCATTTGTGTTTCTCATCACTCTGGATCTCTTTCTCATCTTTGTACCATTGTATGGTTATCGGCAGGGAGCCAGATACAAGGCACTCCAGATGAGCAAATGATCCTTTGATACCTTCCGTCTGCTTCAGTTTTCTTGTAAAAGACGGTGGAATTATTTGATCTAATATAGACAGAGGAAAAAAAGAGGTGAGAAGCAATGTTCAAAGTAAGATGTGATTAAACAAAACTAATTTTAAGTTCTAGGGTACACATTAAGAACTGACCAAGAATGGTGAGTGTGGCCTCACAAGAACTTTGGCCAACATCATTTGAAACCTCAAAGGTGTATTCCCCACCGTCATTTTTCTCAGTTTTAATAATCTTGAGCACAGAGCTGGTGTCTGTGCCATGTATTTTATATCTCTGGCCCGTGGTCAGCTCCTTGCCGGCCTTCAGCCATCTGGCCTTCAGCTGTTTTGTGCCTAAGAACCTGGCCTCCAGCATGGCCGGATCCCCCTGAGTCACACTGATAGACTTGGCCTCCTCTGTGACTTTAGCTGGCTCTGAGACATCAAATAAAACAGTAAGCAAAGAATCTCTAACCTGATGTACAACAACACAGTGACGGTCCAAGAATTGAAGTCAATAACAGACTAAATATTCTGAAGATGCATTTGGTCCTTATCAACTCATAAGGTCATAAAATGACCGTGTGAAAAACCCACATGTTTGTGTTGAGGTGGTCATAGGTCTATGGTAACTCCATCACTAATGAAAAGGGCAACCAATGAAAATTCCCTGTAGGATGTCAATAAAGGAGGCCAAACATGAAGTCCACCGTTTGCTCTTGTTAGCAGCCTAAACACATCATCACTACATGTAGGCTTTATAACACACATGTGAGTTAGATGGAGAGGATTGATTGCTGTTTGAAAACTGACTATATGTAAACTTAGGGAACTTGTAAACTCTGGAACTTGTCTCAGTTTACCACTGGGATTTAACACTTTGTTTGCCATTTGAGGCCATATGTGATTTCACAAGTTGATAAGGACAGCCTGAACAAACCATTTGAAAGATTCAAATTTGGGTACAAAAAGAGTTCAGTTTCAAATTAGTGTTCTCGAGTTTCTTAACCAACCTTTGACTGTCAACACAGCAGAGCATGTCTGGCTCCCGGCCTGATTCTGCGCCTGGCAAGAGTATTTGCCACCATGTTTGCCCTGTAAGTTGGTGATGAGCAGCAGAGCAGTCTTGTTCTCATATGTAATCTGAATGTGTTCAGCCTCTTTGAGCTCGTGGTTGTCTTTCATCCAGGCCACAGTCATGGGCTCTGAGCCCTTCAGAGTGCACTGCAGAGAAACCTTGCTGCCCACCAACGAACTGAGGTTCTCCAGCTTTTGTACAAATGTCGGTGGTTCTACAAGGAAAAAATTTATATGAATATTATTGGCGTCTCTACCAAATATTAGCCTCGCAAAGTCAGACTTCATCCCACAGGCTCAGTCTTTGCTACGAGATTTATGTCTGGAAACCATCCACTGAGGATCAGCTGAGTCTGACACATCTTGGACCAATCAGAGAGCTTTGGTAAGATGTGAACAGCTGCGTCTCCAAACTCCTGATCCAAGGGAGCAATTTTAATTATGCACAGTATACTATATATATAAAATAAAACCTGACTCATGTATTTCCATCCTCAAAATTATCAAGAAACTGATTTTGTTGGTGTTCAGGAGAAATCTACCAACATTTCTGGAGCAGACACCCTGTTTTTTTCATCAGAAGCAAAAAACAATGACCTCCCAGAGATTGAGCATATTTGTCCAGTCAGGTGTAGGAAGCATACTGCTGTCTACCCTATATATGCAACAGATATTGCAAGTATTTTATAAAAATGAAAGTGTGTTGCCAGATCAGAATGAGCAAAGAGGGAACTGTGTGCTTTGCGAGGCTATCCAAATATAGGTATGGAGCAGATTTAAAATGTAGGATTTTGAAATGGCAGCAGAAAAGCTGATTTAAAGATATGTCCGTAGCATCTAAACCAACCTTTTAGTGTTACTTGACAATCACAGGATGCCCTCCCCACTTCATTCTCAACAGTACACTGGTACAAACCGACATCTCCAGCTTCTACTACCAGCACCTGCAGGGCTATCAGGTCATCTTTCACAGTGATCCTGTGTCTCTTGTCATTCCTAATCAGCTTTGTGTTTTTATAAAATGACACAGTGAAAGGGGCAGAACCAGAGACTTGGCCCTCCAGCATCATCTCAGAACCTTTCACCACATCTCTGGGCTCCAAGCTACGCACAAACAATGGCGGCTCTAGAAGAAAACAATGGACAGCGCATTACATCAGCGCATTACACTGGACTGGAAGTATGACATATGATGATGCCTGATGAAAACAGATAATGTTTCAGTGCAGGGAGAAGCATTTGTAAACGTAAACTAAACCAACCTTTGACTGTAACTGTACTGCTGCAGCGGTCAGTACCAGCCTCACTGGAGGCCACACAGACATAATCTCCACTATCCTCTACTGTACAGTTGACTATTTCCAGAGATGACACTAAGTCAGTCAGGGCCATTGCATATTTAGGACTGGAGCTAATCTCCATCTCATCCTTGAACCACTTAAAACTGATGACGGGGCTGCCCGACACTTTGCACTCCAGCCTGGTGGAGTTGCCACTGGTGACGAGCTTGGTCGCCTCAAGCTTCCTCACAAACACAGGAGGTTCTGAGAGAAGAGGTTAACATTCATTATAGAAGACATTCTATTAGTATGAAGAGAGATATTGATGTCACTCAAGAATGTGAAGACATTTTCATGCAGCTGCACACGATACTGAAGACAAGCACCTTTCACAAAGAGGACTGCGGTGCAATCCACTTTCCCAGCATCATTGGATACTTGGCATGTGTATTTGGCAGAGTCACCGGGTTTCACAGAGTGAAGCTCCAGAGAGCTTGAAGAGGCATCTTTCTTTATGAAACATGTGCCTCCAGTTATAATCTCTTTTTCCTCTCTGAACCACTTAACAGCTAAAGGAGCTGTTCCAGTGAAGGCTGCTCTGAAGGAAACAGTGGTTCCTGGTATGACATCTTGGTTGTCTGGTTTCACGGTGAACACTGGGGGCTCTGGAGGCCATAAACAAAACAAAGTTTGCATTTCATGTTAGCATGAAATCATTCAAGGATTGTACACAACAAATAGAAGCATAAGATAAGCCAAGCATTCATAACCTTTGACATATAGCGTGCCGCTGGTTTCTTTAAAGCCAGCTGAATTTGTGGCACTGCATTTGTAAACTCCAGAGTCAGTCTTCTCCAAGCGAATAATTCTCAGTGTAGCAGAGCTGTCTTTGAATTCAGGCTGGAATTTGGATCCAGACATGATCTCCTGGTCATCTTTGAACCAAGTTATGGTCATGGGTTGGGATCCAGACACTTTACAATCCATGGAGACGTCATTACCAATGTTACCATCAACTCTTTTCAGGGACTTGGTGAAAGTTGGAGGCATTATCCGATCTGGTTGTTGAAGAAAAAACATCTCATGCATTACACAGTTTCGTACTGTTTTTGAAAAGAATCATTCAACTAAAATCCAGCAGCAAATCACACTCTGCACACTCTCTTTACTTACAATTAAGTCTATTGCAACATTTCAGTTATAAGACCTTAGCTTAATGTAAGTCCCAAAACGTTTGAATATAGTGTCGAAGTTTGTTTCCTTGAAGTTATACATAATCAACTATAGATTTTGGAAGTAAGAAGTTGTTAGTAAGTAAGACTTATCATATTTTCATTACTTGTAAAAAAGCAAATGTTAAAGAAGCAGAAACCACGAGCTAACCTAAGACAGTGACTGAGCATGTGCACTGGTCTTTCCCAACTTTATTCGACACCTCCATCTTGTACTCTGAAGTGTCTCCTCTTTCTGCTGTAAGAATCTTCATGGTGGCAATATTGTCCTTCAGAGTCATCTTATATTTACGGCCACTGATCATCTCCTTCCCGTCTTTAAACCACTTTACTTTGAGGTCTGGGCTTCCAGAAATTGTGCACTCCACTGTGGCTGAATCCCCTGCAGTCACACTAATGGACTCTGCAGGTTCTACAATTCTGGCGGGTTCTGGGATAAGACAAACCCATTAGTTATTAAGATATGAGTTTACTCAACATACGTGCTAAAATCTGTACAAGTAACTCTACATCAAAGATGTCATCTGACCTTGCACAATCAAGGTAGCTTCACATTTTTGTTGGCCAGCCTCATTCTCAGCTTGGCACGAATACTTGCCGCCATGGCTGATGGCCACTGTTGTTATCGACAAGCTAGCAACATTGTTCTCGAACACCATCTTGATATTTGGATCATCATCTCTCAGTATTTCAGTGTCTTTCATCCATTTAACAGTGATTGGAGCCGAGCCCTTAATGGTTCCCTGTAGTTTTACTGCATTTCCCAACACTGCTGTGGCACTCTCAACCCTCTTTGAGAAAGTTGGTGGTTCTACAAAACACATTAGGAGTCAAAAACTGAGTTTAAAGCACAAGATTAAACCTCAGTCAATAACACAGTTTTATTGAGCTCAGGTTTACTAACCTTTAAGTTTAGCTAGGGCTTTAGTGGTGACTTTCCCCACATCATTGGATATGACACACTGATAATCTCCAACATCTGCACTTTCAAATGTCTGGAACTCCAGCCTAGACAAGGAATCTTGGGAAATTATTTTATATGTCTCATCACTGGTGATAACTTTCTTATTTTTTAACCAGCTGATTTCAAAAGGAGCTGTTCCTGCGATCTCGCACTCCAGCTGAGCTGGTGATCCCTTCACCGCCTCTACTGTCTGCAGGTCTTTTTTAATGGATGGTGGCTCTGGATGTCAAAAGGGTAAGTAAAACGTATGCAGTTAATACCAAAGGTTTTCTGAACTGAACAGTGAGTGTAAAGTAAATGCAAGATTTGACAAACCTTTAACAGCTATAAGGGTGTTGCAGCTCTCGCTGCCAGCATTATTTGACACCTCACAGGTGTAACTCCCACTGTCTGTGACCAGAAGGTTCATTATCTCCAAAGTAGCAACTCCATTCTTGAAAGAGACTTTATATTTTTCTCCATCACTAAGTTCTCTGTCATTCCGGAACCAGTGTATGTGAAGTTCGGGCGATCCTTTAACGGTGCACTGTAAGCGTGCAGCTATACCTTGTTTCCATGTAATCTTAGGTTCCATTTTCTTTATAAAGGCGGGGGGCTCTGAAAGGAGTGTTTAGTTAAAAAACACCAAGATTTTTAGACATTGTCCAAAGAGATAAAAATAAAATAGCCGAGACAGAAAAGTGCAACAAAGAAATGCAAGGGAAAAGACAAGAAGATAGCAGTGCATAGTGTTAGCATCAGCTTGCAGTTGACTGGAAACAGTTGTCAGCAATAATCCACTTGCTCATAGAGATATACGTTTTCATCAAAGCTAATGGAAAGATCATCTTTAAGATCTTACCTTGAACTGTTATCACAGCCTCACAGGATGAGCTCCCAGCCTCATTTGTGGCTGTGCACACATATTTCCCAGAGTCCTTCAGTTTGGACTTGGGTATCTCAACAACAGCCACCTTGTCCTCAAAGGACAGTTTACATTCCATGCTCTGGTGGACTTTTTTGCCATCCCTTGTCCAGGTGACAGTCACACCAGTGTCCTCGTCCACCTGGCACTCCAGCCTCAGCGGGTCATTGACAGCGGCTGACGCTGGCTCAATGGTCTTAACAAAGCTGGGCTTGTTGATAACCTTGAGCTCTGTGGTAAAGGTAGCAGTGCCAACACTGTTGGAGGCTTTGCACAGGTACACTCCCTGGTCAGTCAGCTCAAGACTTTTAATGTGAAGGGAATACTTGTTCTTTTCACATTTCATGACATAGTTCCCTTCGGAGGAGATGGCTATGTTGTCCTTGTGCCAGACAACTTCCATGGGTGAGGATCCAGTAAGTGAGCACTGGAACACAGCTTGTTTGCCCACATATAAAGTCATTGGGTCTGGTTTTGATACAAATACCGGTGGGTACATTTCTATGGAGAGCAGGTAGAACATACAAAAAGTTGAGCAACTTTTAAGAAGTGGAAAAATACACCAACATAAAAAATAAACTAACCTGTGCAATCTCAACGTGGTCACCGATGTAGGTTTAAACATGACAAAATTTGACCTTCAACATCATTATGTCTTCCCAAACATGACACCAAATCCAGTTTATAAACAAATCATCACCCCCACAGTACACCATAATGATTGAGGGTAAAACACAGTGCAAATATGTATATAATTCTCTCTCTCTCAAAGAAACACATATGTAAAGCGATAATTTAAAAAAGGTCCCAAAGGGGTCTTACCGGTGACAATGAGTGAGGCAGTGCAGCTGTCTGTGCCATGTTGGTTTGAAGCCTTGCAGGTGTATTCAGCGCTGTCGGTTTTGACTGGGTTCAGGAGCTCCAGGGAGGAACTGGTGTGGCGGCTGAGAATCCTATACTTCTCACTCTGTCTGATTTCAATGCCAGACTTGTACCATTTGAAGGTCACGCTTGGAGCATCCTCGATTTCACATTCGAACTTGGCGTGGCTGCCGACGTTTATATCCAGAGGTGTGATTTTCTGCCTAAAGACAGGTGGCACTGAGGCACACATAGACAAATTAAAAGGCAAATGTTAATAATGGAATCCATGAAACTCTTGTAAATAAAAACTGACAGATCAGGAACATGAATGGTGGAATGTACAACAATGGTGGAAGGCAATTCAGGAGTGACTGTGGAGGAGAAAAATAGCAAGAACATTAGCCCCATGGTTTCACAAAAACCTGCCCGAAAGAAGGTCATTGTACGTGATTCTCATGGGGCTAAGATTCCGGCTAAAAGGAGGAAAAACAAAGAGTTTGTGAAAGATGAAGCAATGTAAAGTTGAAGCCCTGAAAGCATGCAGAGAGACACTGGAGATGTGGAGAGAATGGACCTAAAGGAATATGACAGACCATGGGTTTAAAACAAAGGAACCTGTTGCCACCAACATGCCAAAGTTACCATGGAAAGACCATGAAAGTTGCCTGAAGGCCAGGATCATGACAACCATTATAGCAAGATGCCTATCAACTACAGAGCCTTAAGCTAAACTTGTATGGCTGTGAGGATTCTGGTCTTTAGGCAATTGTTGACCATACAGTGATGTGGAACAAACAAAAGATAGTGAGTTAGTACCATCCAGTGTCCTGGTAAGGGTGCTCATGCCGAGCTATGAAATGAAGATAGAGACCAAAGTGACAAATGTATAATTATATGTGAGGACAAAGATCTTGAATGAACCAACTTATGTGAATGATTAGATGCTCTCAGAGAAAATGGATGTATGAATGAATGATACATTGATTTTTGTTGTTATCAAACCTCTTGAGACCACAGTGAGTCTTGAAGATGTTGTAGTCCTGCCGGCTTCATTCTCAGCCTCACAAACATATTCTCCTTGATGCTTCTCCTTGACAACTTTGTTGATAACCAATGTATATGTATCGTGGTCTTTGGAACACTTGAACTCTTTGCCAGATTTCACCAACAGTCCATTGAAAAACCAGTTTACCTTTGTGACATACTTAATGGTGGTGCTAAAGGTTGCTTTACTATCTTCTTCGGTGGATAAGTCTTCGAGGGAGGTGACTACTACAGGATATTCTCTCTGTTCTGGCCTGGATACTGTGATCTCCTCTTTGAAGGTCTCCTCCCTGTGCTCCCTCTGGATGCTGACATCCACCACCTGTTCGGTGGGGATGGTGGTGGGAGGCAGGGCAGTAGTAACAATAGCCGCCCCTACATCTTTCTCTTGGCTTTTCACTGTTACCGACCTCACCTCCTGTCTTGACACCTGCACCGACTGCTCAAAAGCCACGTGAGCCTCAGTGGCAATTTTGATCTGGGATGTGATGGACTGTTCCATCTTTGCTGCTTTGGATTCCTGCACTACAACCTGTTGCTCAGCTGCAGCACACTCAACTGCCATTTTAGACTCTGTCTTGAGTGCAGCAGCCTGAGATTTAACAGCAGTGAAATCCACTGCACTCTCTGCCATGCTCACTGTCTCTACCATGGAAGACAGCATTTGCTTCGAGCGGGCCGAGGTGACCTGTGCCCTTTGAGGTTTGTCTAGCTGCATAGTGCCTGGCTGTTCTGAAGAAAGAACATGAGCTTCCTGGTACACTATGGAGTGGAAAGCTGCCTGGAGTTCAGTCCTGAGGTCAGCTGTCTGAGGGTATTTACCCTCAAAAGCCAGAGTGATCTCCATGGGGGCACCAGTTGTTGTGATCAGGTATGTAAACATGGCCCGCTTGGGCTCTCTTTGAACCTTGACTTCCTGTACTTCTATAGCCTGTAACCTTCCTACGACGTCAGCCAGTAACACTGGCTGGTCGCTGGCCACAGCAGACTGAAGGGCGTCTCTGAGCTGACGTCGTATATTCAGACTGGATGGTTTAGGGATCTGAATCACAAACATCATCTCTTTGGGAAGAGCTGTGCTGTCTTTCGATTCTGATACCATAAGGGACAGTTTCGGCTGTGTGGTGACGACAACTTTAGTCGACTCAGACTTCGTAATCTCTTGAGAGAGCTCACCCATCAGCACTCGCTTCTCGTCCATAACTATTGACTGCCTGACTGACTGTCCCTCCTGGATCTGAACAGCAAAGTCCTGTTCTGCTGCCTCTAGAAGGGCAGTACTCTCAGTTGAGATTTCCTTCTCCTCAATCTGGATTGGCTCAGTGGGAACTTTTGGCTCTACAGCCATCTGGCAGGTGAATTTATCCACAGCTGTAAGACTGTCAGTGTGACCCTCCTCTAAGGCCTGACTGTCTGTCACAGTGGTGACATGCATCACGTTCAAGCGATCCTCCTTCTGTACCAAAGCGCGCTGCTGTTTGACATCAGTTGTGACTGGCGTCTCCTTTGGCAGCTGCATGGGCTGGAAGGAGAGCTGGAGGATGTTTTGAGGCCTGGGCTCAGTTCGAAGCTGAGACTGAATGCCAGTCACGGACAAATCCAGCTCTGTATGATAATCTGCTGTGAGCTCCCTTCTCTCTTCTAAGATGGCTGCATGACTCCTTGTCTTTTCTTGTTTCTGCGCTGCCACCTGCTGGTCAGGCTTCTCAATTATGAGAATACCCTCTTTGGGTAGCGCCTCCACAGGCTGGGTTGACTGGAGATGCAGCAGAGTATGGGCCTCTTTCTGGGGCTGAATGATTATGGTCGTAGCCTTGGCCTCAAACTCTGATGTGTCCTCACAAACTACTGTCTTCTGCTCATCCTGGCTAACAGTGTGCAGCAGAGTGGGACTCTTTCTGGTTACTGCCTGCTCTGGTGCTGGTTTCTCACAGGTGAAACTCTTCTCAGATGGAAGGAGGTCCTGGTCTGTGATAACCTGCAGGTGCAACAACTGCTCTCCTTCTACCTGTGACTGAATGGACATGGCACTGTCCAGACTTGGCAGCTGCTGAGTGGGCTCAGCCTGAAGCATTTGCTTCTCTTCAGCAGTTAGAGCTGCCTTCATCATTTTATCCTTACAAAGATGGGCTGTCTCCTCAGTGGGCCTCTGCATGGAGAATTTAGTCTCCTTGGAAAGAGTTTGTTTAGACTCACTGACTGAGGCCAAGACAGGTCGGTGCTGTTCTTTCCCAACGGAAGACTTCACAGCAGAATCTGCTGTTGCTAGTTCAGTTGTGTGGCCCTCTGTAAGCACCCGTTTCTCTGCAGACTGGGCTGAGTATAAAATCTTAACACCTTCCTTAACCTTGTAACCCTTTTCCTCCTGTGGTTTGGGGATATCCTGAGACTGCTCTTTTAGGATGGACAGTTGTGACTGGACTTGATGCCCACTGACTAGATGTTTACGTTCTGAAGTGGGCCTGACAGTAGCAGAATTCCTATCGGCCAGAGGCTCTGTGCTAACAGTAGAAAGTGGGGTGAGCTCCTCAGCAACAGCTGACATCACCTTTGACCTCTTTTCTCTAGCCACCTGAAGCTCAATGACCTCAGGGCTTTGAATGCGATCACAGTGCTGCTCTGTGAGGTCCTGACTCTCTTCAACAGACGATGTAAATGCTGCCATATGAAGCTGTTTTGCAGGAACAGCTGAAACCTGAGGTGGGTGGGTAGGAACCACAGACACCCTCTCTTCTATCTCATGAGACTGAAGCACTGCTGCCTGGTGGGTCAGCTGCTCGCGATGAACAGTGGCAGCAGAGATATCTAGTTCTCTAAGGGAACCCACTTGCTCACTGGGAATTATCTGCCGGTCTTCAGTGCCGATGGTGTAAACCATCTGATCTGACCTAGCTCTGTCCTGGCCTGGGAGACTGACCTGGTACAAGCGAGACTCTGTTGCCTGTTCTGTCATTGAAACCTTATAGCCTTTCTTCTGAACCACTGTCAGCTGTTCCTGTTTGCGAGAAACAGAGATTGATTCTCGGAACACAACAAGCTCAGCACTACAAGACACCTCCCCAAATTGGTTGGAGGCCTTACATGTATACAGGCCACTGTCTTCCTGTTTGACACTCTTAATATTGATGAAGCCAGATCCATCCGGGCTGGCTGTAATGATGCAGTTTCTACTGGGCTGGATCTGGAAAGCTCCCTTGAACCACTTCACATCAGGGATTGGATCACCCCTGGCTTTGTAATTAAAAGAAACCTCTCCTCCTTCTGAGCACCTCACAGGTTGGATCTGAACTGTAAATGTAGGAGGCTGACCTGTGACCTTGAACATCTTCTCAACCCATCTCTCCGCCTGGCTAACATCAGGCTTTTTCACCTCGAGGTATGTGGTGCATGTTGTCTGGCCAAATCTGTTGGTGGCAGTGCAAGAGTACTCGCCCTCATACTCAGATGTGACTTGGGTGATTACTAAAGAGTATTCCTCCTTCTCCTCTATCAAGTTGTATATAGAGGAACTCTTTATCACTTTTCCATTGCGAGACCACTGAACAGTTGGCTTTGGAAAGCCGGACACTTTGACGGTAAACCTGGCTGTTTCCCCATTGGTTACAGCTGCTGGGGAGAGCTGGCTGAGGAAAACTGGCTTTTCTTTTTTCTTCTCTAAAGTGGAAGAGTAACGTTTGGACTCTGGCTTGAGTTCAAGTGTTTTTGTTTTCTGTGGTAACTGGACACCAGTGTAGTAGGTTTCCTCTTGTTCTTCCACAGTGGTGATGGTGGTGCTACGCTCTGTCAGGAAATATTGAGCAAGACTGATAACAATATCCACGACACAAAAGCTATGATATTAACAATGAATTCATAAAAGCAAATATTAGGGCTGTCCTTGAGAAATTCTTCTTGACTAATAGTCGACTAATAGTCATAGGATTTTTTCGAATCAATTGATAAATTGACGAAATAAAGCATTTTCACCAGCATTATTGTCCCTCAGCTGCAAAATCTCCTGAAATCTGGTGCTCAGTAAAGACAAAAGCACATTTGTGAATATTGATTTAGATGTTTCATTTCACTATTATTACTAATGACAACCAACTCATTCCCAATCCCAATTGGAAAAAATCTAAATAATATTTGATCAACATGAAATCTCTCAGTTTACAAAGACCCCAATTACCTATTAGTTGATTAAGTGATTAAGAGGGGACAGCCCTACTACAGTATATATATACAGTATATATATGAGTATATATATACTAAAAAATGTGAGAAGAATATGAAAGCCTTCAACATAAACATGCAATGTTTACAGCGTATCAGTTTATGTAAGAACTCTATACTTGCTAAAAATCAAGAGAATGACAAAAAAGAAATAAATAAAGGTTTATTCCCCCAAATGGAGAAATAATTATCTGGACCTTTTCTCGGCTGAAGAAGATGGTTTATACTTTTTTATTGTATTAATATTATTAATTATTATTAAGAACATTTTTTTGCCAGGATGGAGCGCAGGAAAATGTAATTATTTGGTATCGGTCCCAAAATCAGGTAATGTATTGGCACTAATATCAAAAAATTTCAAATGATACGAAGTCCTACACAACATAAGAAGTTTTTGATACCATGTTTTTTCCCCTGTTAATTTGACGATTGACAAATGGCACCATTTGAATACTGGCTAACCGAAATGCACCCATGTAAATTGTTTAAAAAAAAAACAAAAACAAAAAAAACAAGCTCAGACTTTAAACTTTACATCGTCAAATATTTTATTATATAAACTCTGAGACAAACCAACATTGTGTCTGTACAAATAAACCATAAATTTCTATCTCAATGCCAGATTTTTTATTTTATTTCACTGGTAAATACTACTCATACACTCCTAAAATTACACATATTTACAAGACATCAAAACTTATATTTAAAATTTTAAAAAAGTTTCACAGTATTATCCATTTTTAAAATTTGATCAATCGTCTTATTTTACTATGAATTACCAGCTTTCTTTAAAATCCTAAAAATGTCATTCACACGCAGCAAAAACTCTTTTACACACAAAAAATACTGCAACAAAATTGCTAAATCACACAAGCAACTATGAGTAAGCAACATGACAATATATTCTTGATAGTTTCCAGATTGAATTTTGAAGCTTTTGATACTTTTGATACAGTAAGTGACGTAAGATTTTTGGTTGATATTCTTCAAATTCTTCCAGCAAGATATCAAAGATATCAAAGTTTGCTTTCTCATTTAATCGCAATTGTAGAGTTAAATCCTTGTTTTGTAACAACAGCTTATACATGGCATGCACTTTTCACTGCTGAAGATATGTTATTTCACATGTCAACTCATCATAACTACTGCTTTCTGGTCAAACCAAAACTATGTCACCATACTGGCATGTTTAACTGAACTGTTAAAACACAAACAATATTTCTCAATATCTCTCAATTTGTCCTGATTTATTGATTCCTTAAAGTCCAGTCCCAGCCCTGATAATTATGGGCGGTACATGAATTTTATTGAACTGTGACACATAAAGAAAACTCTCTCAGTTAAATCATTACTTCGCTTTGCAGCTTCTCACAAGCACTTGTTGTCACTAATTTAACTAAAAAAAGGATTTCAAAATATCAATGTTATGTATTTCTGTGAATGTTTTGTGTATATGAGATGTTTGCTTCACAATCCCTTGATATTCCCAGTTGTAGTTGCTAGCTACAGGGCAAACTGATGTGAACAGCACAATGTTAAAATCAGACTGGTAGCATTTTTCTGTGAGATGCTTGACTTTGGATAAAACACAACAGCTGCAGTTTGTTGTCAGTGAACTGTAAAGACATTACTTCATAACGTCATCACTGAATTTCAAAGTTACAGCAGCTCACTTTTAAAATGCTACCACATGACAAAAGCAAACATAAACCCAGTTTTTTCTACCAAACTTTTAAATAAAACAACTGTTGCCTGAAGTTTTACACAACTTGCAATAAATAAAGAAAATGTATTCAACCGTTTTTTTCCCCCCCAAGTTTATGTTTTTCATCACTGACACACTACGACAAACATGTACACACTGTTTTTACGCACATGACTATGGGCTGGTTGCCCAAAGATTATTTTAACTTTTGTACTGTGTTAGGGCAGTCTTAGCTTTGCTCTTAGACAAGTATAACATGGGTTAGACAGCTATACAAAAATAAAAACTGACTAATTTAAGCCAAAGGAGTTAGCCACTCAGCCCCCAGGCTATCTCCTAACAATTGTGTTTCAATGGTAATAATAAAGCACACCTGTTGCAAAAATGTGAAAACATTTTCTGTTTAATTTAGGCTTCGCTCATTATCTCTGTTTCCTAGTCTTGGTCAGCCATATATATTATTTATAATTTTCAAATCTGTGTTAATCTTAGTACACAGAGAAAACACCCTGCTTAAAGTAGTCAAGAATTATCAACATATATAAAAAAAGAACATGGACAGTAAGTTTATCTTTGTGCAACCAGCCCCAGACCCTTCAACCTCTAAAACACCTTTAGCAGCGCAGTAGTTTCAATGAAACCGGCTGTGTTTTGGATTATGCACTTATACTCGCCAGCATCACTCTGGGTTGCGTTAGTAATGAGCAGATTGAAGTGGCCTGCAGTTTTCTCCTGGATTATACACCTGCTATCTGTGACGTGGTCTCCATCTTTGTACCACTCTGCGGTGGGGTTTGGCTTACCACTAACCAGACACTGGAGGATAACTGGTGTCCCTACTGCCGCTGTAACGTTAGTCAATGGGATGACACATTTAGGGGGCGTCTCAGTCACCTGGAACTGGAAGCTACACATGTCAGAGGACTTCCCTTTGAACTCTATCTTGTCATCTTTTGCTGGCTCAGCAAATACATCAAAGTTAATGCTAACGTATTTCTCCCCCTGTTCGCTCATTTCGTCGTCAGTATTGGCCACCAGCCTGACTGCCCGCTGTGACTCATCTGCCTCTTGCTCAAACTCAAACTCAAGCTCAATTTCTGACACCTGTTCGCCATCAAACGACGTGTTGCCAACCATCAAGTCAAACTTCTGTGGCTGGACTTTGGCGCTTCCGAGAGACACAGCGGTCAACTCCCTGCCTCTGGTCTTCCCTGAAAAAGCTTTGGCATTTAACACTACCAAGGAGGCCCTGCACAGAGTCTCCCCAACAACGTTAATGGCTCTGCAGGTATACACTCCGCTATCCTGTGTTGTAACTTTAGAGATCTTCAGGAAGTGGTTGTCTCCATCAGAATAGTGCAGGTATTTTTTGTTATTGTGAGGAATTTTTTTGTCACCTTTGAACCAGGACACGATAGGAGATGGAATTCCCATCAGTGAGCACTCAAACATGACAGTGGTACCCTCTGGGGTTTCCATATCACAGATGGGATTGATGAACCTTGGAGGCATCTCAGTGACCTCGAAAGCTATTTTCAAATCATCATGCTCCTGGGTTACAAAGTCCACAGCGCCCTCCTCATAAATACTTGGTAACACATCCAAAGATATGATCATGCTCTTGTTGTCGGCTGTGTACTCAGGAATGGTGATGATCTTAACCTGTTTCTCAAATTCTTTCACCTCGTTTTCATCCAATTCTACTTCGAGCAGAATCTCCTGAGGGGAAGGAGAACGAGAAGAGTCATCTTCCTCCACATCAAACTCCATCACATGCTGATGGGTGACAGCAGGTGGGGCAGGCATGAACCTCACTTCCTGCGATACAACTACCACTAAAGCAACACTTCTGGCTTCCCCAACATAGTTTACAGCCTCGCAGATATACTCTCCCTGATCGGCTTTAGTGACATTGTGAATTGTCAGCGAGATGCTGTCGCCATCTCTCTCCATTTTAACTCTGTCATCTGCCACCAGTTGGGTTTTGTTGCAGAACCACTTCACCTCAGGGGAAGGTAGGCCAAACACCTCAGCATTAAACATTAGCAAGTCATTTTCAAACACTCTTTTCTTAATGAGAGGTTTGAGGAAGGCAGGAGGGATTCCCTGCACTTTTTCCTGAAGGGTTGCCAGCCCTAAAGACCCTCTTCCCTTGGTGAGGAATCGATTTTCATCCACGTTTATTCCAGGAGGCGTTGTTTCAATGCCCTCATCAGCAGGAGATGTCAGGAACTGAACTGGTGAGAAGAACCTCTCGCTGGAGTCTCCTGTCGAGGGTCTCTTATGCTCTACCGGGGAGAAGGGATATTCCTGAGGGGTCATAAACCCACCAGGTGTATCAGAACTGGGAGTATGGAAGGACATGTGAGACTTGGGAGTGTGGAAGGACTCTGCAATTGGCTGCGAGACCTCAGTAGACGAGCCTGGGGTGTAGAACCTCTCAGCTACCTCGGCTATCTCTTCGCTAACAGTGCTGCCAATCTCTATGGACATCTCAGACTCAGGGGACAGTGGCCTTCCCCAGTCTGTTGGAGGGTTGTAGTAGTCGTACACAGCACCAAAAGTGACCTCCTCTTCCTCCATGGAGCCAACTGCTGCTGCTGCTCCCACCCCTGTCCCAGCTTCAGCTGTTGAGGCTTTGTCCAAACTACCTCTTTCCTGTATAGACAAAACCAGGCTCTGAGGTCCCTCAGCAACAGCAGCATCCTCAGGCAGACCAAGTGGTTTAACTCTGCTGTCTACTTTAGGTTTGACAATAAGCGGTTTAGGTTCCCGCTTCACATGGACGTCAATCATCTCATCTTCACCCTTGATTTGTGTATGAGGCTCAACTACATCACCAGCCCTTTCCGTTGCTACTTCTGTTGCATCAGCCTGGGAGTCTGGCATACTAAGGAAGACACCACTGTCCAAAGAGGGCTCCGGGATGGAAATCAGCTCCTCCGTGTAATCTTTGTCCATAGAGGGCTCTGAGATTGAAATCAGCTCCTCACTGGCAAGTTCAGCCTCCTCACTCACATGCTCCACCCCAGGCATAAAAACATATCCCTCACTAATTCCTTTAACCTCTTGTTTCATATGTTTTTTCACTTCTGACAAGTCATCCCCAACGCTAGCCTCCTCAGCATAACTTGGGACCTCCATACTGACAACTTCAGCTTCACTGTGAATAAAGGAAGACCATGCAGCTGCACTTGGTCTGTCAGGTTTGAGAGATTCAGAAATTATTTTAGGCTTAACAGCTTCTTCAGCTGGAGCTAAAGTTTTAACAGAGCGTTTTACTGCGGGGACTTTTTCGGACTGGAAAGGAATGAAGCTACTAGTTCTGTCAAATGTACGCACAGTCTCCTCTGTCACCATCTCCACTTCACCTGCCTCCGTTTTTTCGGCAAAACGAGCAGCTTTCTGTGGCTTAGGCCTCACTAGCTCTGGAGACTCCTGCACTTGCTGTACAAACTGTTTAACTGCACCATGGTGTTCTGATAAAACTGCTCCTTCTTCAACATCACCAGATATCACACAGATCTCACTGTCTTCCTCCACGGAGGACGTGGGCTGGGAGGTCTTGGAAGAGATGGGCTTGGGTGCTAGAGGATTATGAGGGGAAACTGATTTTCCTGAAGCAGGAATAGTTTGAGTGAAATCTGGTTCTGCTCTAACAGGTAAAGCTTTGGGAGAACCTGGATTTACTGTCGTAGCAGTAGCTAGTCTATCACCAGCTTCTGCATGCATGGTGTCAGGTTTAGTTGCAATTACTGGTTCCTGCTGGTCAAGGGAAAAGGCCACTGTAGGTATAAACTCCTCAGGGAAAAGTGTTTCCTTTCTCTGCTCCTCAGGAGAGGGGGGTGTCAGTAATGCAACTGGTGAGTCTGATTCAAAAGCTTGTTTAATCTGAGAAACTTTTATCACAGCGGCAGAAGCCTGTAGACCACAGCCGGATATAGTCTGGGGTTCTCTAAAGACATCAGGTGTGGATTTTGGGGCTTTGGTGGCCATCTCAGATGGAGCTTGTGAACTCAGAGGTTTATCTTTTGTCTGAATGATACTATCTTCAGTGTGAGTGATTGCAGCTTTGTGGAATACAGCCGATTTCTTGACATCCTCACTTAAGCCAACAGGAGACTTCCTCACTCTCCCAGATGGAATAAAACCACCAACCTCTACAGCACCACCACCCTCTGAAAATTGTACAGGCTCTGGAAATTGAAATGACGCATCACAGATGCTTGTGACCTCTCCCAGCTTATTTCTAGCAACACATTTGTACACTCCAGCATCAGTGTATGTAAAACTGTTGATATACAGCCTGTACACTTTATCAGTTACCTCAACTCTGTATTTTCCAGCCATTTTTTCAAGGCAAACGTCGTCATAATACCATGTGATTTCTGGGGCAGGTTCACCTGTGATTACACACTCTAACACAGCTGTTTTGCCCTCAGAACAGGTGATGCTCTCTAAATCGCTGACCATGTGAGGAGCTTCCCCAACCACATCAAAGGAGAAAGTAAATTTGTGTTTGACAGTCTGAGAGGCTCCCTCATCACTTGGCACATCTGAAGTTTTCTCTATAAAAGCCTGAGGTTCGTCCTCAATGCTTTCCTCTGTCATCCCAGGGACAGGGGTGGGAGCAGTAACTCTGATTTCTACGGGTGAAGAGCTAAACGATTCATCCGAGCAGCGGCGTCTGTGGATCACCGCCTGAGGCACCTGTAGTGTTGCCTTTCCTGAATCCATGTAGGCCTTAAGCTCCGCGTCTACCATGCTCTCCTGTTTTTCCTCATCCTTCTCTAGCTCCTCCGTAAGTACCACCTCCTGTGTGACTCCAGACGTTCTCACAACCTTTTTGTCAGAGATCTCGAGAGTGCAGCTGCAGATGGATTTTCCATGTTTATTGGTTATGACACAGTCATATGCCCCCTCGTGGTCTGTTGTTGGATAGAAGACAGTGAGCTTTGATTTGTTAGATTTGCTCATGATATCATAGTCAGGGTTGTGGGCTAATGGGTGGCCATCTTTTAGCCAGGTGACTGTGGGCAGAGGGTCACCCTGGAACTGGCAGGTAAACTCTGACATCTCACCAATTTTTACTTTAACTGAAGATATTTCTTTCATAAATACTGGACGGGAGCCTCCGGCACTTGTATCCCCTTCTTTTACCATCTTAGACTCTTGAGTTTGGTAAACTCCCTCTTTCAAATCTGACTCCTCTTGGACTCTCCTCTCCTCCTTCTTTATAGCTCCAAGTTCAAGGCTTTCTGCAGTCATTTCACCAAGCTGTTTTGACCTTATCGAATCTCTGCTTCTTTCCTCTCTCCTCACACCTGCAAATTCCTTCTGTTGTCTCCACTTGCTACTCTCTCTGGTAGTTCCAATGTCCTCCCTCATCCCTCTCTCCTCTCTTACCTCTGACTGGAAGTGTTGGCTGCTGGACTTATCAGCAGTCATAGCATACTCCTCTCTGCTCTGCCTTCTCTCTGCCTCTCTTCCCAGATTCTCCTGTGGACTACGGCATTGGGAGTGTCTCATGACTGAAGAAAACTCTCTGGAAGGCTTATGAGGGCTCTCACCCCGGGCAGAGGCAAGTTCATATCCTTCAAAAGGCACACTAGTAAGTTGGTTTGGAGAGTATCTCTGAACTGGTGAAGCTTCACGACCCATTCTGTCTTTTACAGATGTAGATTTTAAATCATAAGAACTTTCAATAGGCACACCCATATGGTGCGGTAAACCAGCATGTGTAGGAGAATGCCTTGTTATGGAAGAAGACTCACATGGAGGAGATGGATCGTACCCAGTGGCATGTTGAAGAGGTGAGGGTTTTTTGGTTTGTAAGGCTCCATCAGCAAAAGTTGTATGTGAAGGTGGAAGGTCAAATGGCAACCCAGAGCCAGATTGTTTGCATTGATTGTCCAAAGCCCACTCAGACTCCAGTTCAGCTACTTCCTCTTGTTCAACAACATCTTGTTGCCATTTCAGGATGCGCTGAGCCAGTGCTTCCTCCTCGCTTACAAAGTACTCACTGTCTCTCTGCAACCTGGTCTCACGGCCCTCTGTCAGCAGTTCCCCGGCAGGCGGCCACTGCAGGCTATCATCCCGCTGATCTTGGAAACCGGCAGGAACTGACTCGCTCAAAAGGAACTTCTCTTTGGCTGTTTTTCCGGGTGAAGTCTTCCTGCTGCGGACCACTTCAGGTTGGGGCATTGATTCTGACGCAGAAGCTTCTGCAACATTTCTTCCAACCTCAGTGGTCCTCTCTGCCTGGATCGGTGAGTAATCCTCCACCAAGTCGGACTCTGGCTTCACAGCTTGCTCTTGTTCCATCAGAACATCCTGTTGCCATTTCATTATCCGTTGAGTCAATGCCTCCTCTTCACTGACAAATTTTTCACTCTCATTTTTCAGCTCAGAGATATTCTCCCTTGACAGCTGGAGCTCACGCTCTTCTCTTGTCTTCTCAAACAACATCTTCTCTGTTCTGGCTTTTGTTCTAGGCGATGACTCGGCTTCCATTTCTGCTGCTCTAGCTTTTATTCTGGGAGATTTTTGTACCAGCATGACTGATGCCTCAGTTTCCGATTCTCCTGGTCTGGCTTTCATTCTGGCTTTAAGCAAGGGGGCGGAGGTTTCGTCCTGTTCTCTTCTATTTTTTACTTTAGGTGACTTAGGTGTTGACATGGTAGCATGGTCTACAGTTACTGTTTTTTCCACCACCTCCAGCTGGGTGTAAATGTGCCCCTCAGGCTCCATGTACTGTGTCTCTGCCAGCAGGGGCAGATCAGTTTCATGATGGGATGTCTCTTCTTCTGACATTCGCATGCCTTGCTGCCATTTCTTTATCCGCAAGGCAAGGAGTTTTTCTTCACACTGCATGCGTTCAGCTTCCAGGCTCTCATACTGAGCCCTCAAAGATTCCCCTGCACACTCCTCTTCATATGGCTCAACAGTTTCTGTTGCTATGTGATCTGGTGTTACAGCTTCACTAAGGAACCTCTCTTTGATAGATCTGACTTGCCTTGGTGACTCTGTGAGTCTGTCCTTTGCCCTGGCTTTTGTTCTAGGTGACACCCCCGCTTCCACTTCTACTGCTCTAGCTTTTATTCTGGAGGATTTTTGTGCCAGTAGGAGTGGTGCCTCACCTTCCATTTCTTCCAATTTGGCTTCCATTGTGGCTGACTTTGTAAGCACTTCTTCTCCTCTGGCTTTTACTTTAAGTGATTTGGGTGTTGATACAGTTGGGGCTTCAGGATCTACCAACTTTGCCTTCATTCTGGGTGATTTATGGAAAGAGGAGAGCATGCCCTCAGTTTCTACAGCTCTTGTCTCCACCACCTCCTGCTGGGTGTAAATGTGCCCCGCAGGCTCCATGTACTGTGTCTCTGCTGGCATGGGCAGATCAGTTTCAGGGTGAAATGTCTCCTCTTCTGGTACCCTACTCCCTTGCTGCCATTTCCTGATCCGCAGGGCAAGGAGTTTTTCCTCACACTCCATCCGTTCAGCTTCCAGGCTCTTCTCATACTGAGCCCTCAAAGACTTTCCTGCACACTCCTCGTCATATGGCTCAACCGTTTCTGATGTTGCTGTATCTTCTGGTGTTACCGCTTCATTAAGGAACTTCTCCCTGATAGATGTGACTGGCTTAGGCCTAGGTGACTCCATGAGTGGTACCTCCTCTTGAGCAGGTACAATTCTAACAGATTCCCTGCTTTCAGTGTACGTTGTAGTTTCTGGGTATGCTAATGTTTCAGAGTATGGGACTTCAGGGTGATGTAGCTCAACCTCAACCTCTTCGTCAGCAACCACATTGTGATGTTCACTTACCATCTGCTTGAATTTAACGTCTGCCTGAGATTCAACAGAACTCTCAACTTTTTTATCCTCGAGTGTCTTTGGATATCTTTCACTTGATTTCCTTTCTGTCTGTGGCACTAGTGTATCAACCAACTCACCTCTCATGATTTGAATGGCCCTGGTTCTGGACTGAGGCTCAAATGAATGCCTCACACGAGAATGAGAGGGCTCCCTGCCTGAGGTTTTACCTTGAAACTCCCTATGACCCTCCCCCAAATCAAAGGGTCGGTTGAAATGCTGGACATCAGGAAGAGAGGCAGGCTTGACCCTGAGCCTCTCCACATAATCTGCATAGCTTGACTCACTGGCAACTGATTCTAAGTCAAACTCAGAGGAGGACATGGTAGAGATAGAAAACCTCTTCTTCTGTTTGACAGCTTTTTGGAGTGTGGTAAGTTTTGTTCTTACCTCATTGTGGAGGCTCTCAGTGTCACTGAACCTCTCGCTGTATCTGTCACTGCACCTGTCACTGAACTTGTCACTGAACCTGGCACCAGTGCGCCGGTCACAGTAGATATCACTGAATCTGTCGTTAAAGCGTTCAGACCTGTCAAACATGGGTGGAGGGGACGGGGCGCGCTCAGAGGCAGTCTCCAAATGTTTGGACTCTTTCTCCGACTCTTTTTCTTTTGAATGGGAACCGGACTTAAAGTACACGGTACGCACCAGAGAGTTCTTAGAGCGAGATCTTCCCTGATGGACTTTGGACATCTTGTCAAATGGAGACCCTACACACCTGAGGTCGACCCTAAACTTCCTCTCTTTCCTCTCCTCTGCCATGGTGTCTATACTTTCATGGGCTTTGGCAGAGCGTCTAACAAAGCCCAGGTAGTTAGCAGACTGCTCTTCCCTCAGCGACACCAAAAGTGATGCTGTGGACTCGGCTGAACCCTCTGTGTTTATTGCCATTACCTTATAACTGCCCGAGTCCTTCTCTTTGATAGTATCAATAACCAGACTGGTAGTGTGCATGTGCATTCTGCTGTCAGTACAGATCCTACGTCTACGTTCTTTAGGAATAGATCTATTATTATGAAACCAGAGGATAGTTGGTGGAGGGCAAGCAACCAGTTTACACTTTAACTCCACTGGTTCTCCTTCCACAACTGATTGGAACTTGAGTTTCTTGGTGAAAGAAGGTTTGATGTTCTCTGTCCACGAGGTGATCGAGGAGGTTCTGCTGGAGCAGCGATTGGCCGACACCAGGCCGTGATCTAAGAAGTCCTCGGTGTCGGAGAAGGCTCCTCTCAGCTGTCGACTGCCGGTGAGTTCTGTGCTGCTGTGCGGTGTTCCTTCTTGGCTTTCATGATAAAACAGCTCTGCAAACAGAACAGACAACTGTCAGAACAACACAGCCTCTGGGGTAAAAAGAGAAAAAAGGATTTGAATTAATTAATGGAAATATTAAATGCATGCTGGGAGTCACAATGCCATAAGAAATAATTTCACTCACCATATTTGTTCGAATAAACGCAAGACTTGATTCTTTTTATTAGAAACCTGCAGGAAGTTTTGATCCTTCGTCTGTGGAAATTTCTTCAAAACATAAATTATTTTATTATCATTAAAAAAGCATTATATTTCCAAGATGGGCTGCTACCATTCGCTTGTTTTGCGTTTTGATAACTGCTTTGGCTTTATACTAGAATATTCCTTACCTGACTTGCAGACAGGAGAATAAACGCCCTTTCTAATCCTTCAACTTAAAATCCTTAAAGAGGAAATAAATGATGCACAAGTATCAATGAGAGACAAAGCTCTCCAAAACATATTTATATTCCAAAATTTAAACAAATTAAGCTGTAAAATTGGGTGAGAAGGCGTTTATTCGAACTAATATAGTTTACTGGTGTTATTTAGAGTGCAAACCACAGGAATCACATCCCACTATCTGCAAGCCAGGCTAAGAAATATTTTGCAGGAGGAAGGTATCAGTTCCAGATGCAGTGAACCTCTATATCTTTTAAAGGGCATTTCAAATCTGGAAGCTTTAAAAGATACATATCCTGCGCCTTTTTCTGGGAAAAGATCAGAGGAACCTTCATGCCAAACGAAACGAACTTTTGGATGCAAACCGCAAGTGTCAAAAACTGGTACAAGCAAGTTCTACCAGAGCTCGCCTGGGGGAAACCATGGAATATTATCAGAATAAGAGGAGGTAGAATAATACAGACAAAAGGAATTTTCTATCAAGACACATAAAAATGACATGCTACTGTGGAAATTCAAAGATCGCTTAAAGGGACAGTTCAACATAATGACATATTTACCAACTCTAAAAGCAGTCTGTGAATGCAGGCCAGCTATAATCCAAATAATCCATAACACATGCATCCACATATCTGTTTTTTCCAGTTTCTCCACTTAATTAACAATCCTCAATGAGCCAAAGCTTGGATCAAAGTTACCCGCTGACAGACTACTTTTGAAGTGAAAAACTAATAAAGTAAAACAGAAATCTTGTTAAACTGTCCCTTTTCCAATGTGCCTGCTTCTCATGTGTGATAATAATCTGGTGTTTTTGATATATGATGGTCAGATATCTGACGTAACCTTACCTTTGACTTCTTGCTCAATCTTGGCTTCAATCTGCTCTCTCACATGAGTCACTGTGAAGGAAGGAGATAACATTAATTCAGATTTCATCAGCTCACTGTGAGCACATTGATCCATGCAGGATAGATCCAGTGATGGTCTTCAAACCTTCAGAAATTCTTTCTCATAAAGAGGTGATTTTCACCTCAAATTTCCGTCTCTCTCAGTTTTTCTTTGCTGAACCCAAATGTATTTACTTTCTGTGTTTGGGTTCCATTAAGCTTGGTCCATGGCTTTTAATGGCCTGAAACAAATAGTACTTAAGAATGATAATAACTTCAATTTACTCAGTTGACGGACCAAAACGACATAATCTAAATGCATAAAGCAAATACGTTCGAGTCCTGTTTGTCTGCCAAAGACGTTTGTGAATCATACTGAGTTTTAACCTAATCTTTTTGAGAAACTAGATTTTGAGGTGAGAAATCAATAAGTGCAAACACACATCTGAAAGAACAAGGTGAAACAAAAGAAAGAACAAGTAATACAGACATTACATAACACAGAGGCACCAAATGAGTCAAACAAAGATGGGTTTGAGTTTCCCGGAGGATGGAGGTACAACAGAGAGGCTATACATGTGAGTTTCATGCACTGTCTACACTTTTCCTGCAGGAGAGGAGAGGAGGGTGAGGACGAAGAGGATGACGGAGGGTGGAGAGTTTGTTCCTATGGGGAGTGGTGAGGAAGGTGGAGTAGAGAAGAGAGGTGATAATCCCAGGATTCAAACAAACTGGTGCATTAATGAACAAAGTGGTTTGTATTTCTGGAACTGTGAGGTTAGTCAAATCCAGAGGAGGGCTGAGGGATGTCCCGATCAGGTTTATGGTAGCACATATAATTTAGCAGTCCAATTATATATATGCATATAAATTTAAATAAATAGTGCAGAAATGACAACGGTGAGTTTGGGATCATTTGAAAGCAATGTCGCTAATGCATGATTTATCCATCGGAGACTTTTCAACCGTAGGATCCCTTGCTCAGTGCACATCTTGGTCACGATTCTTTGTGAAAATACATATAAGGGATTCTTATCAAAAATGTGCATTATGTGTTAATATAAAAGAAGAGCGGGGAATATTAATACAGACTAATCCTGGATTCTATATAGCTCTAGTGGTGATATGAGTTATTACCCATGTTACTCCTTTCCCGATGATGTCTTGCATGAATTATGGGCACAACTTCTGGGTATGACTTTCACCGAACTAGCGTTTCTGAGAGTTAGCGGTATGCTACAGGTGGCTTTTTCTTTTATTAGAGCATTTTGGGAAACAAATGATGTGGGAACACAAACCTCGACTATTCAGCTTTTATTCCTTGTTTAGATCCTTTGAACAACTGGTTATTACAGCATCAATCCAGACCTTGTTTGTATGTGTAACAAATGTTTTCTAAAATATCTACACAGTTTAAATTATTGTTATATCTGTCAAATGTCAAATTCCTGCAAATGTTTGTTAGTTTTTAACTAGGTTATTCTTAATTCTGATTACTATATTCACCTTTTCAGTTTTAATTATATAAGAAGACAAAACAAAAAACATTATTCACAAAAAGGTTGATCTGAGTCATTTCTGCTGATACCAAGTCTGATTTGATTAATCTGTTTAGAGTATTGTATTACAGATGTTATTCATGATTTTACTGCCACACTTTTGTTTAATTCTGACTTTGTGTTATCTGTCTTAAGTTGTTTGTCTGTAACTCATTTTTATTGATGCCTATCTTGGCCAGGACACTACTGAAAAGAATATCTTTAATCTTAATTAGGCTTTCCTGGTTGAATAAAGGTTATATCATTATTTAAAGCACACTATAAACGACCTGATACTAATTTTGCAGATTGGTTCGGGACATCCCATGAGATGTTTTGTCGTGACACGATAAGGAGGTATTCGAGGAGGGTGAATTAATCTTGCAGGAAGAGAAACAGGTTTATTTTAGAGTGTGGTTTCAAAGGGAATCTGGCTGCAGCCGACGAATCCAGAAGTTACCTTCTTCTTCTTTGGTTACGGTGAGGGTGGCCGAGCATGCGGCCTCTCCTGCGTTATTGGCTGCCCTGCAGGTGTACTGGCCCGCATGTTCAGAAAAAGCATCGACTATGATGAGCATGGCGGTGTTTGTCACCTCATCGAAGTGAAACACCACGTTCTTGGTGGGCTGAACTGGCTGCCGGTTGTGGAACCAGCTTATCTCTGGCTTTGGCATGCCGGACACACATGCATGAAAGCGAGCCACCTCCCCGTGTGGCACCGTGCAGCTTGTGATTGGCTGGATGAAAACTGGCTTTTGGCCAATGGAAGGTTTCTTTAGACTGGTGAGGCCGGTGGAGACATGCCACTGTGACGCAGCAGGACTGTCCACTGTTTGTTTTTGCCCTGAAAGGAAGCACGTTCATTGTCTTTATGTGCTTTATTTGATTTACATTCATCCCAGTCAGCACAGTTTGGGTAATTTTCAGTTTGTAACCTGTGTTTGGTGGAATTAAATCTGCTACTAAGAAACTGTCCTCACCAAAAAAAGTGTGTTCAAATGCATGAAACACATTGAATGACTGTCCTTTTCTCTGAAGCAAAGGAGGAAGCAGTGCAACAGGGAGGGTGACAGAGGCTTTAAATGTGAGTCTGAACACATTTTTACTCATCATGTGCCCCTGTCTTTCTAAACCTGCCCCTGATTTTGTTGTTCAGGTGTGAGAACTTGTTGGCAACTAATACAGTCATCAAAATGCCGTTGTTCAATCAAATGTAACCCTAACCCTTCTTTGTGTCTTTTCACCTTTAAACCCCACTGAACTAGTGCTCACTGGGATGTAGAAGAACAGCGCAGTGTTTAGGTGTCAAAACTCCACAACAGCAGATTAGGAACAACGAAACATCACACATGAGTGACAAATCAAAGTAAAAACCAAAACAAAGATATTCCCTCATTTTGTGTTTTGATGATAGTCGAAAACTTTGCTCAGAAACATTTCTCAGTTTTGTCACCCTTATGGAGGCTGACAGTGGCCAAGGTTGATTTTATATATATACTGTATATACATACATATGGACTATAGACTGTTAAATAGTGATGATGATTTAGACTTTGACTCATTTCACACTCTTCTGACTGTGGGCAGATCAACTGTGCTGTCTGTACATTTATAGCAAAATAAAATATTTTTTATCTTGTGCAAACAAATTTTTATCATGAGCGCCCAAAATAATTTTTGAAATAAAGCTTCCACTGTTGTTTCTGTTGAGGTTCAAATAATTTGATTATTGAATCCTAATCTCAGAGTAAGAGGCTTAAAAAAGTAAATATGTGCAGCATTTGTCACCTCCAGATACAACAATTAAGTCATGATCTAGGAATTCCATTTGACGCGTTGAGATAAGATGATAACTGACAGCGTAATAAAATCATTGGTAACCATGACTGCTGTTGGTTTCTGTTATTCACCTCTCTTTTTTTAAAGTATACAGTGAGGGGTAAAAACAACATTTCTTGGTGGTGACAAACTTACCGTCCAGTGTGAGAGTGGCGGAGCAGGACGCAGTTCCGGCGTTGTTTGTGGCCACGCAGGTGTACTCGCCCTCGTCCTCCGGGTAAACCCTGGAGATCTCCAGCTGACAGCTGTCGTCAAACTGAGACATCCTGAAGAACTCCGACTGCTTGATCTCCTTCTCCTTGTGGAACCAGCTGATCTTCACATCTGGACAGAGGACAAAGGAAAAGTCATCATCATTCAGGTCGGGTCACACCAGCATTTAAAACGAAAACATTTCGTAGTGAAATCAGTTCATTTCCATCCTTGGATTCACTTGTGGGGACGAAGTAAATCCACACAAATTTCAGGGGGGGTAAACCCAGTACAGAGAGAGAAGCTCAGAGAGATGTTGTTACAGACTAGTGCAAGCATGTTAGTGGCATATCAACATATCATCAGCTTTGATATGCTGAACTCGTTAGCAAACAGCTGCTTATTTCCACATCCAGCAGTTACAGCATGATCATTAATTTGCAGTTTAGGTCACCTGATGAATGTGAGTCCAGTATTCTCTCTCTGTTAGCTCTGTTTTTGGTCTCCACCACCTCCTGAGGGAAATATCTGTCTCTTTAGCTGCTAAATGCTCCACTATGTTCACCAGCTGCTCTCTAACAGTGTCAGTCTGCTGTTTGCTGCTGAGCAGGTCGTGTACAGAGGACAGATAAACAATGAGCTGAAACTCACTATGAAGCTCCATAAAGCCGAGTGGAGCCGCAGATTCAGCTGATAATTCACTACCAGAGACGCCAACACATCGTCACATTGTCATGTCATACGTATACATATTACATATTATTAAAATATTGATTATAGCTGCTTTAAGTGAGAGTTTAGTTTTCTTACCGTCTCCGCGGACTCTGCACTGGAAGCGTGCAGGTTCTCCCTCGCGGGCTGAGGTGCTAGCGACAGGTGAGATGACGACAGGAGGAGCAACGGTAGCAGCTGAGTCTGGAGAAACCACCTCTGACACTACAACACACACACACAAATGTCCTGTTGTTGATTTGAAATATTTCCCTGTTCATGTTTGTCTTTGTTCCACAGGTGTAACATCCTGTCATACCTTCCACGTTGAGTGTTGCAGTGCTCGTGGCGGTGCCGTAGTCGTTTTTGGCTTCGCAGTTGTAGACGGCGGCGTCCTCGGGGAAGACTTCGATCAGCAGCAGCGAGTGCTCGTTGCCATCATGGAGGAACTTGCACTTGAAGCCCGGAGACAGAGTTTGGGAGTTTTTGTACCAGAAGACCTGAGGCTGAGGAACGCCGCTCACCTGCACCGAGAAGCGAGCCGGTTTACCGGCCTCCACCGACTGGGGCTCCATGTGGCGGAGGATCTGGGGAGGCTCCGGGACTGAATGAGACAGACAATGAAAGACTTCAGGAGCCAAGACAAAGACGACTGGTTTCCCATTCCTCCAGTTTTTAATGAAAAGTACAAAGCGAGATAAAAATAAAACAATCCATTGGACTTTTCCCGTGAATTTTGGTGTTGCTGTAAGTACTGAGTCTTGCTTCAACACACAAAATACATGTGACCAGCAGGAGCAAGGCCTCGTTACGTCACACACGTATCAGAGGAGTCCTGCTGGATTTGAATCTGTAGACTCTGTTTAAAAGTGGACCATTTTTATAATAAAACAGCAGTGAGACACTTTATATTATGACCAGCAGAGGTCGCCGTTTTGACTGTCTCAAACACTTAAACCATAAAAATTCATCAAAAGCATTTAGAAAACATTTTCACGTTTTGGACTGTTGGTCTGATAAAACGTGTAATCTGAAGATGACCCCTTGGGCTTCAAGGAATTGTGACGGCATTTTTCACAATTTTCTGACATTTTATAGCCGAAACAATTAATTGATCAATCAAGAATATAATCTGCAGATTTAGCAATAATATAATTATTCCTCAGTTGGCATTATAATGTATAAATATCTAAAAAGAACTCAACTTTTAATTTCTAAAATTCACATGATTATTCTACTGAAAAGTCCCTCTGATGTCTGTAAGTTTTAGTAATAAATAAAAATGATGCTTTTTGAGTTTCTGAGTATTTTCATTAATCTAAATCAAATGATCATTGAGAGGAGAAAGATGATTTTTTTTTTAAAAACTCTGAAATTCAAAATAAGTTTGAGTTTGGTAGATATGATGAATAATTAATCTTAACATTTGCTTTTTTACGTCAGCAGCTCCATATAGCCACTGATCTCCTGTTTCATTTAGATTCAATTTGTTTGATTCTTAAATATTTCATTAAAATTAAAATATACCCAATATTGCATAAATATAAAATTGTCTAAAGTGCAAATTATAGGAAACACTAAAAGCTCATTTCACTGTTTTAAAAAAGTCACGTGACATGTTAATGTTGAACTACCTGTTAACGTAACATGTAGTGCATTGACGGGGGAGAGGGCACAGATACAAACTTAAAATAATCATAATCTGAGAACTGGTCCTAAAATGTTGAGAAAAAGAGTTTTCCAAATGCGAGTCGGCCTCAAATATAATCTCTATAAAATAATCCGTCACTCTGTGCTGATAATCTTCCTGCTGGACTCACTGTTGACTCGGAGGTTCATGGTGCTCCTGTTTTTGCCGGCGATGAAGGTGTACTCCCCGGCGTCGCTCCTGTAGGTCTCAGAGATGGTGAGGCGGTGCAGCTTCCTGATGGTGACGTAGTTGAACCTCTCCTCCACCGAGAACTGGATCTCCACTCCATTCCTCATCCAGCGACCCTCAACATCGTCCTCGTTCACCTCGAACTCGAAGGTCGCTCTGTGTTTCTCCAGAACCTGTGAGAGAGGGAAGCAGGATTTAGGATTTCTGCTTCTTCTGAAAAACATCTCATCATAAATATCATAAATCATCCTACATTTACCTTTAACATGAATTCATCCTGGTTTTTAAAGAAGCATTTATCTATTTATTGTTATTTAAAGGAGTAGCTCACCATTTTGAAAAATACTCTTATTCTCCTTCTGTCTGAAATTGACATGACGGAGGTTTATTATAATCAAATTTTTTTCATAAATCACAAATGCCAGCTTCTCAAATAAGATGTGCTGCTTTTTCTTTGTTTTATGTCGTTGTAAATTGAATATGATTCTGCTTTGTCACTTTAAACTTAGATTTTATTGTAAAACATAATGAACTAACCCGTTTTTTCCACTTCAGCGAATCTTAACACAGTGAATCAACTTTAACACCTGCACATATATTAAATCATTTTGGTTAAAATGAACGTTCTGTCTCACCGTGATTTCCCGCTCGGCAGGTTCGGAGATCCGGATGTCGCGACCCTCCACGGTCAGCTGGGCCTTGGAGACGCTGGATCCGGCCACCACAGAATACTCTCCAGCATCAGACATACGAACCGTCTGGATCATCAGGCGGTGAACGTACTTCTCTGCTGTCACAGTGTACCTGTGAACACAACACAGAAAATGACTTTCAGCTCATATTTAACCTTTTAAAACGCTTCTGCTTCTGTGAGTGTTGAAAAACAGACCAAGGAAAGTGTAGGAGAGGTCAGTTACAGTTATTTTAAGATGAATAACAAAGTGTTAATAAACACTGACATACCTTTCCTCAGACATGTCCAGCTCCTGACCATCCTTCATCCACATCACCTGAATGTTTGGCTCAGAAACCTCACATTCAAAAATCGCCTTCTTCTTCTCTGTGATCTTTATGTCCTTGATTTTCTTGGTGAATTCAATCACACGAGCTGAAAACAAAAAAAAAGAAATGTAAATTTGAGAAATAATACAAAGAGAAAATAAATTGCTGAAAAGCACAAACAGGCTTCTTCGCAGGTTGAATTTCAGACAATATTTCAGTTTTGGGCCTGAAGCTTATTTGTTTATTTGTTTCTGGACGTCCGTCACTTGTCCATCTCACATTTTTATCAAATCAAACAATCCACAGTGACTCAAACAGAAAGACACAGTCCGGTTTTTTATGCTTAGTGAAGTTTGATCTTCAGCCAATCAAATCCCAAATCTCCCACAGTTTCATTGTTGTGAACATAATAACTATTAATTACCTATGAGGATGAATCAAGACTACTAGTTTCACTTTGAGCTGTCTTGTTTCTCTGTGGACATTTACACTGTAAAACATTATACAGGAATTTAATGGAATCAACTAATCTTCTGTCACTTCGTTTTATTTATCAAGTTATTTATCAACAGAAAATCTCTAGTTTTATTTTTCAGACATCTGAACTTATAAACATGGGTTCTTCTGACTTCAAGTGTTCTGACTTAATGATGAGTTGAAATAATGTGCTGCTGAAAGTTCACTCAACTTAGCAGACTTTCCAGCATGCATTGGGTTTTAGAGATCCCTCTGTTTTGTAGTTTGAAGAAAACAGACATGATGGAAACTTTCTGTGTGTCTTTAACATGTTAAAACAAGCCTGGTTCTGTCTTATCATAATAATGAAAACAATGCTAAACATGATGACTTCAGTCTCGACTCCTGAACACTGATAGTTCATCATGGTTACTGGAGGCAGCATCACATTTTGTCTTTGTACAAACTCTGATACAACAGAGGTCTTCATGGCAAATGAAGAACCGACTCTTCAAACTGTGAAAATGAAAATGGAAAACAAATCTGTCTGATGTCAGAATGACTCAACAGTTGTTGAATCTACTAAATATCTTTAATATCTTAAGTTTAATGAACTCACCTCAGGTGGTTTTACATTTTCACTACCAGTAATGGAAGAAGTACTCAGATCTTGGCTTTCAAAATCTTTCTTAAGTAAAAGTACAAGTATTAGCATCAAAATATACTTAAAACTACCAAAAGTAAGCTGGTAGTTGAATCCATAATAATAATTTGTTAGTTGATTTGTATTTTGTATTATTAATCTGAATCTCAGGTAAAGTACAAGTACCTCAAAATTGTACAGTACTTGAGTAAATGTACTTAGTTACATCCCACCACTTTTCACTTCTCATCATCTGACTTTGATTCAAATATGAAAGCATGTAAGTAATTTCCAGACCTGTGTAAGAAGCCTGTTCACAGTAAATATGTGAAGCATGACGTTACCTTCCACGAACAGGTTAGCGGTGGTGGCAGCGGACCCAGCCACAAACTGGTACTCTCCTCCGTCTCCAAAGTGAACGTTTCGGATGGTGAGCGAGTGCGTGAGCTGGCGGCTGCGGACCTGACATCTGTCCGACGACTTGACCTCCACGCCGTTCTTCAGCCATTTGTAGGTGATGCCCTCATAGTTGACGGTGACCTCGAAGGTGATGGTGTCTCTCTCCTGAGCGTTCAGGTCCTTCAGCATGGAGGTGATCAGGACGGCTGGAGAGGAGAGTACAGGTGGGTGAAATACAAAAATACTACAAACACTTCTGAAAACATTTACTGAACTGGCTTTTAGAGACAGAAAGACAGAGGAGGAAGTTTTATTCAGAGTTAAACCACAACTGAAAACTAAGAATGAAAGTAAATTATTACATTTACATGTGATGCTGTAACTTAGAATTGTTTTATCTTTAAAGAGTATTACAGGGTTTGGGTTGTACCTTCTTTGTATTGTATTTTGTAAAATGTGTAATGTAGTTTAGTTATCCGTCTCGCTCAGAGACATTATTTTGGTGTGATCTGACTGGATTTGATTTGAACATAGTCTTACGGCTAACGGTGAGCGTTGCAGAGACTCTGTCATTTCCGCAGACGAAGGTGTACTCTGCAGAGTCGGCCCTGCTGGTGTTCATGATCTTCAGCTGGTGGAGTTTTCCCTGAACCACAATCCTGAACTTCTCGCTCATCTCGATCTCCACGCCGTCTTTCAGCCAGGTGGACGGCACGTTGAAGTGAGAAACTTCACACTCAAACGTGGCCACCTGGGTCTCTGGGACCTTCAGACTCTTCATAGGTTTGGTGACTCGCAGAGCTGCAAGAGTCAAATCCAAAAAATAAGAAGAGTCAGAAGAAATTAGATGTATAAGACAAAATATTAGAGTCAACTCATTTTCCATATCTACTATTGTCATGTAATGGAAAGTCAAATTCTTATTATCACTGTGATCACTTTTCACAAAAATCTTAAATACAAACTGGAGAGTTTGTAACTACAAATGATAAAATTCTGAACGTTACAAATGACAGATAACAATATATCATTAAATTCCTGATGTTTCATTTGATTTATGCACACAAAACTGTAATTGTAAAAACATTCTACAAAATTTTTCATTACACAAAATTTCATAATTACAAAGTAAATTAATCCAAATGTATTATTTTTGCTAATCCCCTTTTATTAAGTGTTTTATTGTAACCTTTTCATTATTTAGATAATTATATTAATACATTACATACCCTCCACAGTAAGCATGGCGCTGCACTGCAGGTGTCCGACCACGGCGGTGTACTCTCCTGCGTTGCTGCTGTCGACGTTCTGCAGGATCAGTTTATGAGCTTTCCGCTCTGACAGAATCTTACACTTGTCGCTCGGCTTCAGCTCCACGCCTTTAAACATCCACCTGACGGGGATGTTGTCATGCGACAGGCTCATCTCAAAGGAGACGGTGCCGTCCAACAATGATGTCACGTCTTTTATCTTCTTTACGATTTTGATTGCTGCAGAAACAAGTAGCAGATAAAAGTAATCAAATTTTAAAATAGTAAAACACAAAACAGTAAAAAATTAGATCCGAGATGACTATATTGGATAGTGTCAATGTACTGTATAATCATGGGTTATGGGGCATAACTGTTTAAATCAGTGATACTCACTCTCTACATTGAGTCTGGCATTGGCAGACAGTTTTCCCAGTTTGAAGGAATAAACAGACTCGTCCTGTGTGTTGCAGTTCTTGACCTTCAGGGTATGGACCATGCCATCGGAGGTGATCTCGTACTTGTCGCTGTTCTGCAGATCCACCCCGTTCTTGATCCACTGGGACCCTTTCACGTCGGGGTGGGTGAGCTCCAGTGTGAACACCGCCTCCTGGGTCTCTGTCACAGTCTGGTTCCTCAGAGTTTTCTTGATCTTCACCGCTGCAGATGAAAACACAGCACTCAGTATTTACCCAATCATAAAATTCTATAAGATAACAGACAATATAAGAAACAACATACTGATGATTTCTTTATTTTTATTTTTTCATTAAAACTAAAAGGGTTCTCCCTCTAGGGAGCAGGAATGAAAGTAGGCAAGTAGTGTGCTGCGTATATTTTGCCAGATATTTCCTGTGTGCATCTGGATAAGAATGTGACTTGTCCAGAGTCATTTCAGAGAAATAAACTGTACTCTGCTGCCTTTGTTATTCCCCCATAAAAACAAGAACAAGAAGGTATAGTACTCAAATGGAGAGCTGTTGTCCCTCCCTCTCATTCCACTGGATTTGGGACATTTTGCTTCTCTATGCTTGAAACTAGAAAAAGTTTGTTACACCACTCAAAAGTCAGTGAATAAGTTTCATTGAGTGTGGAGCCTTTTTCTGCCTTTTTTTCTGAGACTGCACCCAACTGTTATTATTATTGTTTTTAATTTATGTATCTTTTTATTGATTTTTTAAATTATTTATTATTATTCCTAACTAAAATGATGAATCCCTTTGCTCTATGTATTGTTATTATTCTATTTTAATTATTATAATGCTAATGTGTGTTTTTGTGTGTGGGTATAAGTCATACGCATGTGTGTGTTTAATGTCAGCTGGATGCCTGTGTTTGGGTTAACAGGAAAACTCTAACTCTTATAAAGTATGTGTACTGTTCCTCGTTGATATTCATTAAAAAAACTTTGAAAAAAAGACAAAAATCCCTTAAAATCTATTATCTTGTTTTGTATTGTAATCCATCTTACCACTGCATACGTCTTGGTCTTATAATAGCGTAGACACTGAACACGTCTGTTGATAAGCTGGTACTTACCCTCCACCCTGAGGTTAGCAGTGGTTTTGGAGTTGGCCACCTGGTAGGTGTACTCTCCGACATCCTGTGGTCTGGTGATGACAATGATGAGGCGTCTGACGGCCCCCTTCACCTCGCTCACCACGTTCTCACTGAAATCCACAGACTGACCCTCCTTCAGCCACTTGCCCTCAGCATTGGCATTGGCGACTTCACACTCCAGCTCAGCTGTCTGAGACTCCGCCACGGTCACGTCCTGCAGGGGTCGCGTGATGGCTCCACCTGATGGCAGCACAAGGAAACAGTTTGTTTAATGATTCTGGGGCAACAGAGCAGCTCCATCCCAGATCTGACCAGTTATTATTTGACACAAAAACAGAGTCAATCCCAACATGCAAAATCTTTTTTAACACAAACTACTAAACAGTCTGTCACCTGTGTGTTACCGGCCGAGTCCTCCCCTTTAAAGAAGGTGGCCTTGTGGGTAACCTGTATATGTGACATAGTCTAGCAGGTTTGTTGCGGGAGGTGAGTCTCTCCAGGTGTGTGAGAAAAGTACCAGCATGTTACATGCTATTAGTGGTAGTTAAGTTACTTAAGTCAGCCATAAAGTGTCTGAATAAGCTCAGGCGGCAGCATCATAGTTACTGAAAGGCCGTGTGTCGTGTTCGCTCCCACAGAAGAGAAACAAAAAGTCCCTGTTGCATGCAACGTTACTATGCCAACTTTCTGCATTCTTTACAACAGACTTGTGTGAGCAAATAATTAGCAGCTACGAGCCAGACTAAAGTAAATTAAAACAGCCTAAAAACCAGACGTCTCCCAACTACGGTTTGGAGCCGCAGTTCTGGAGAGGTAACACATGCAATCGCATCAATCATGGAATCGGGCTTCACCGGTAGAGTAACAAACGTGTTGCGCAGCAACAAAAACCGCTATGTATTGAGGAAGTGGATCAGATGATTGATTTTGTTTTATTTTGTGATTTTGTTATCTTTTGTGATTTTGTTTTTTTGCCGTGGCGGCAAAAGCAGTGTTTCCATTACCAGCGGAAACACTGCTTAAAGAGTTTAGACGTACCAGAGACAGTGAGCTTGGCGCTGGATGTCTTTTCACCAGCGTGGAACATGTACTGGCCCTCTTCGTCCTTCATGGCGTCAATGACAGTCAGAGAGTGAGCCTTGCCCTTGGACTCCATCTTGTATTTGGGTCCAGGTTTGAGCTGCTGGTTCCTGAATGTCCAGACCGGGTCGATACCGGGATGAGAAACTTCAACATTAAAGGTGACGTTCTGGGACTCTGAACACACTTTGTCCTCCATGTGCTTCACAATGTGTACCTCTGTAAAAACAACAATGTGGTTAGAACACGGAACTAGAATTGGGACCTACAAACAGGATAATGGGAAAATAAAAATCACTCATACTTTCAACAGTCAGGCTGCAGCTTGTGTCAACCTTGCCGACCACCAGTTTGTAGCGTCCTTCATCAGAGGCGTAGGTCCTGCTGAAGACCAGACGCTGCTTGGCTCCCTTTGCCACCATCTGGATTCGGTCACTGGGCATTAGCAGTTTGTCGTTGTGGTACCATTTGACTGAGCTGACATCCTGAGCTGAGATCTTGGCCTCTAGAACAGCCTTGGTGCCTTCGACGGAGGACACATCCTTCAGTGGCACCACAACGTCAATAGCTGTAAGGAAAAATGATAAAATGTTGATCCAAGATGTAGGGGTTCAGTGTGTTCTAGTGATGGTTCGAGTTGGGTATCACTTAGATGTGATACCAATTCTGACACTTACTTTGAACACCGAGTTTGCCCGAGGTGGAGATGTCCTGGGCTGGAACCACGAAAGAGTAGGAAGCAGCATCTTCTCTGCTAACATTCTCCACCAGCAGCTTGTGAACCAGTTTGTCGATTACAATGTGGACGCGGTCAGAGGCGGAGATGGCCTGGCCGTTCTTCATCCAGGTTCCCTCAACATTTTCCTGGGAGAACCTGACCTCCAGCTGAGCAATGTCGCCCTCACACACTGTGAGGTCGGTCAAGGGCTGCATCAGGGTCACCGGGCGCACTAAAGGTAGAGAAACCCCATTGTTACTACACTACAGCCAAAATGTAAAAAGACTACTACCACGTTGGCAAATTTCAGCTCATTTACCCATGAAGTGTTCTCTTTATTGTGAACTACAAATCATGTATGAGTCCCAGAAAGCACTAAGTTAAGAAACCAAGAAACCCACAATCAGAGAACTTAAAATTTTGTTGCAGTACAGCCGATGGCAGGTTTTGTTTTGATTAAAAAGCTACAGATATGCTAGAGCTCAAACTATCACTAAATTCACAAGGAGACTCCTATTGAGAAACCCTAAAAATACTGCTAAAAGAAAACAAACTCATGGTTACAGTGGGCTAAGAAACTTTTGAGACTTCACTACTCTATAAAGCTGCTTACATTTCATCTTCAGTGAGGCGCTGGTCCTCAGATCTCCACATACAAAGGTATATTTCCCCTGGTCTCCCTTCCTGACATCCTTGACAGACAGAGTGTGTCTTCCTCGGCGGGAGGACATGATGTATTTGCTGCTGGGAGAGAGCTCCTTGTCTCCAAAGAACCAGCTGCCCTCAACGTCTTCACGAGACAGCTCAACCTCAAACTCTCCAGTGTAGGTCTCTGGCACCTCAATGTTGTCCATGTGTTTTATGAGCTCCAGGGCAGCACCTGGATACAGACCAATATCAAGAACTATTATCTACCAGTCCACCCAAATAAGATCAAAGAAAAAAGTACATGGAAATAATGTGGGTGTAAAGATTACCTTCTACATGGAGCCTTGCGCTCGTCCTGACACTCTCTTCATCTACAATCACACAAGTGTATTCTGCATCATCCCTCATTTCAATTATCAGCACAGACAGGAAGTGGACCTTTCTGTCTGAGTGCATTCTGTATTTGTCTCCGGAGAAGATCTCCATGTCGTTCTTGAGCCATTTGACTTTGATGAAAGGTTCGTTGGTTTCACACTCAAAAGTCACCATGGTGTCCTTCTCATTTGCACTGGCATCCTCCAGGTGTTGAGTAAAGCTAACTGTTGCCTTGGCTGAAATGAGAAAATATGAAGTGAGACTTTGACATAAATTAGGATATAGACAATGAGCCTGTAGAGATTTGGTATGAAGATGCTTTACCTTGCACAAGCAGGAAGGCATGGCTTGAGGCCTCCCCAGCGACATTCATGGCTTTAACCATGATGCTAGCAGAATCCTCCACTGTGACATCTCTGATCACCAGTTCACACACATGATCCTCAGGCCAGTACCAGTAAATACGGTCAGACTTTTCCACCTGAATGCCGTTCTTGAACCACTGGCACTCAGGTTCAGGTCTGCCGACAACTCTGACTCGGAAACGAACCTCATCCATTGGAGCAACTGTCTTGCTTGCAATGCGTTCCAGGATCCTGGGTGCTTCCATGCTGGGGGACAGCTGGACCCTCTCTGGTTTGATTGTGGGGATGGTGACTTTGCCCTGTTCCTCCATCTTCTTCCTCTCAGCTTCTTCTTTCTCTTTCAAGTGATGAAGCAGGTCCTCCTTAGTCTTCTTCAGTAGATCCTCATAGGAATCGTCTCTCTTGCGAGACTTGAACTCCACGGCAGAGATAGACTCGTAGAAACCTTCCTCTGTTCTACGCTTGAACTTGCTCTTCAGTTCATCTGACTCCTCTGACGTTTTCTCATGAACAATTCTCTGTGTCTTACGCAGCTTAACAACTTCCCGGTCTTGTGCGGCCTCACCAGGTCGGTCGACCTTCACGACATCAAATCCAATTCTGCCAGGTTCATGTGCAGCCTCTGCAGCCTTCTGTTCTGGAGCACGACGCAGTACGGATCTAAAGTCCTCTTTCTGCTGGATCTCCAGTTTCACAGTGTGCTCAGTTGTGCCTAGAGGATTGTCCGCAACCACCCTGACCTCTCCTGAGTCATAGGACTTGATGTCAACAATCTCTAAGTAGTAAATACCATCATAACGAAGTCTGTATCTCTTGCTTTTGCGGATAAGTTGTCCGTTGAGGTACCAGTTAACCTTGGGTGCTGGATAACCAGTCACTCTGCAGCGGAATCGTGCAATGTCCCCTTCCAGCACTCTGGCTGGTTCAGGAAGCAGGACAATTTCAGGTTTGGTCTTTTCAAATTCCTCGTCAGTGGTGACTCCTGCAGGTCCTCCCTCGTGAGCCAGGCGTTCGATCTCATCCATTCTGTGAACTCCCTTCCTGCCTTCAGGAAGCTGTGTTTCCTCAACAAGGCCCTTCTCATCCTTGACGATCAGGGTGGCGGAAGTCTGGTCAACTCCAAACTTGTTTGTGGCTCTGCAGGTGATGACACCGCTGTCTCTAGCGTAAGCAACTTCATAATCAAGACTGCAGTAGCCGAATTCATTGACCATGCGCAACCTGTTGGCAGCTGCCAGGGGTTTGCCGTCATGCAGCCACTCCACTATCATCGTGGGGTCACCAATAGGGGTCAGTCTGCACTCAAAATGAGCTGGACCAAAACGCTTCATTCTGATAGAGGTCAGCTTCTTCTTGAACTGTGGTTTCTGCTGCTTCTCTTTGTCGTAAAGGTCGCCCTCCTCCCACTGCTCTTGACCATATCTCAGATGAAGCGGCTCTAACTCGGGAGCTGCGATCTCCTTGGCTTTGTAGGTTCCTTTGGTAATAATGAGCTTCCTCTCAGCTTGAGGAGCAGTGAAGTCCACCTCAACATTGACTCTACAGCGAGTGGTGTCTCTGCCAGCCTTGTTGATGGCTGTAGCAGTGTACCAGGCACTGTCTGTACCTGAAGCAGATGGGATCTGGAATTTGGCCTCTCCTTTAGTTCCGTCAATCCTGAAATACATCACCATTCAGATATATTGATCAGGACATTTACTAAACTACTCATACCTGTGTCAAAAGGATTAGAAAATCCTTTATAGCTAAAATGAAAGATACATACTTGATATGTGGGTGCTTGTGTGGGGTGATAATGTCACTGTTCTTCAGCCAGACGACGTCAGGCAGGGGGTTTCCAATGGCTTTGACAGCCAACTCAACCAGAGTGCCCTGCTTAACAGTGACATTCTTCAGCTTCTCAACAAACTGAGGGCGTGCCAGGCTTTCTCGAGCTGTGGATGATGAAATACAACACAGAACAAGACTGCATTTAATAAAGTGATACATTTTATGAAGCTGCAAGAGTTGTCTGGTGAATGCATTCCAAAGATTAGGTGCTGGTCATGGCAGTGACATATATTGAACAGATCACCCACCAGGTGTGGAATGTAAGGCTGTTCAGTATATGATACTTGTATTGAACTTCAGCCAATTGTGGTAAAAATGCTGGTAATAAAATTATTGAAGCTTAGTGTGTGGTCATTTTCTCTTCAAATTATTTTAAGCTGAAAGAAAGGTATTTGATCCACTATCATAAATTTGTGACACAGACTCACCGTCAACAGTAAGAGTGACAGAGACAGAGGTCCGTCCAGCTCTGTTCTGAGCGACGACTGTCCACTCTCCAGAGTCTTGTGGCATGGCTGGGACGATGATCAGGGACTGAGTACCATCCTCTTTAATCACTATCTTGTGGGTGTAGTCATTGACCACTTGTTGTCCTGGGAAAAGGAGGATAAAATAATTTTACAAGTGACAGAAGCAACAGATAAAGGTGCATTTCTAGAATTTGTTGAACCCTGTTTCTCTTACCACTGTGGAACCAGTATGTTTCAGGCATGGGTCTGCCAACAACCTTTAAGTCAAATCTGGCGGTTTGCCCTTCAGAGCATTTTATTGAGGAAGGCTTCATGACAAACACTGGCTTGTAGAGTCTTTCCAGTTGAGCTTCATCTGTCTCGTCAAGCCTGCGGGCAGGAGAACATCCGGGAGAACGGCTGGAAGAACGTCCTGGTGAGCGGCTCAGAGAACGAGGAGATGTGGATCTGAGAAAGGAATAGAGTCGTCAGTATCAAGGTGTTACGGTAATGGTTAAACATTAGGGCACTTTCAGACTGAAATGTGCTATCTGGCAAAGTAATGAAGGAGTCCGCATTGTGGCGGAGTCATGTAACTGGGGCTGGCAGCATCTCACCCGTGTCAAACCAGTGTCTTTTTCAGTTGTTTATTGTTAAATTTATTTACACATACAGGAGTTACATAGCCAAGTTTCTGGCCACTTGGCAAATGTTTTTTTGGTTTCCACCAACTCCTGAGGGAAATATCTCTTTCTCTCTAGCCATATCTCTAACTCTTTGGCTGCTCAAGCTCCACAATGTTAACCAGCTAGTCACTCACGTCTGCGTGCCGTTTGGTGCCGAGCAGGTAGTGTACAGTGTTTTTTTAGAACTGTCTCGAAAGCAATGCTATGAGAGCAGTGAGAATGAACTAAACTAAAAACTAAAAACTAAAAATATCAATAATAACTGCTTTAACTTTTGCTAGTGCTTCTTTGAAACAAGAACTTACGGCCATCATTGGAAAACTTCTGATGTTTTTGACCCAGCCAGGGTCAGTGTGAAAGCTCCTTTTTCTCAGTTGTTTGAGTACATTAAACCTCACCTGAACCTCTGCATTGCTGGCTGTGGTGTGTATCTCTGAGGTGTTACAGCTCCAGACGGCTCCACGTAGAGCTTCCCAGAGCTGACGGCATTTCCCTTCACGTTGGCGGCGAAGGCGGTGTACACGCCCTCATCCTCTGGTAGCACCACAGGCAGACGAAGGCTGGCTCGTCCATCCTGAAGAACCTCCATTTGGTAACGGCCACCAGGCCTGATGCGCTGGCCATCTTTGTACCAGGCAATCTGGCAGAAGATTGTACACAAATATAACTTCTCAGTATTAGGTATAACAAAGGTTTTTAAGCTTTCTCATGGAAAAATATCTTCTCTAATGTAGAAAAAAACGTATCTGCTGTATGCAAATACACAACTACACTGACATCTATTGAAGGCTTGGCAACAGCTTTTAACACTTATTGGTAGGATTCACAAGAGGTTGAAGACCCCAAAATCAGCTACTCTTAGAGACGAGCCTATGTTGTTTTCTTGTAAGTTTGTGAATCAAAGTCACATTAAATTTTGTAATTCCATAAATATGAAACATTAGGTCCCTGTGAAATATGAGCTTAATTTGACACATGGGGTGTACAGTTAAAGTTCAAAATTGTATGGATTTTAAATACTGTAACCTCTATGCATTAGTCAAATACAAAGAAATCCAAATTGCACCCCATAGAGAGGGGCCTGAAAGACCTCATTGAGAGGGAAGACTGTTTTTCAGCAAAATTGGCTCCAACAAATACATTTCTCAGTGAGCATGGCATTACACAGAACTGGCCATAACTTACTGATATATTGTCAGATCAACACAAAAATGAGACAGTTTATTCATGAGAGTCTTTAAAGCAAGCCTGCCAAGACACTGGCAAAATAACAAATAGTGGAAGCCACAAAGGCCAAAAACCTAATCTTAATGATGAAATTGTAAAAACTTTAGAACTCATGATCCCACTATCAGACATATACCCAGCTTTAGTCTGGATTGGTGAAAGTTGGTTTCCTATATTTCAGACTAGAGTTTTAAATTTAGATGATATTTTGTTAAGATTTTCAACTCTGTACCTTTGGCAGTGGGTTTCCACCCATCTTGCAGTGGAAAGTGACGCCCATTCCCTCCATGATCCTGTAGCTTTTGACCGGCGTATCAAAGGCCGGCTGCACTGCCTCCTCATCTGCTGCAGTCACCATCAGTTCTCCGTCCTCTGTCACCAACTCTCTGTAGGTAATCCTCATGATACGGAGCTCAATCTCCTGGATGATCCTCTCTTCAAAGGCTGAAATGAGAAATTCCTGCAAAAAAAGTTTGTAATGTTTAACATGAAATATGAAATGGGAACTACTAAGACTTCTGTATATCTTGGTATCACAGAACTATGGACTTATAGAAAGAAAGTACCGTTTCTGAGACAAAGCTCATGGGGGTCGTCACTGTCCTCTGTTCTGTTGTGTATTGACCCAGGACCACAGAGGGCTCCTGAACCACCACTGTTGTCACTTCAGTTTTATATGTCACGTCATGCTGCTTCATATAGGCTTCATATTCCGCTGTAAACACAGATGCAGAAACACTGTGAGCCACTGGTCCAACAAAGCTTTCCTTAATGCATTCAAATCGTTTTCTAAATAGAAGATGCCTTTCTAAAGATGCGCATTCCAATATGATAAAAATCTCTGGACAGAGAAAGAAAAGGATGCCGATACCTTCCTCCAGCAGGCTGGCGGAGGCCGAAGCTTCTCCGTGTTGATTCTTGACGAAGATGGAGTATTCTCCAGCATCATCAGCAAAGGTCATGGAGATCTCCAGTTTGCATTCTCCAGTCTCCTTCTTGTAGGCGACTTTGTATCTGATGGCAAAAAACAAAGCAATAGTTATCGGTTGTGATCTGTCAACATGGAGATCAGAAAAGATCAGAAAGAGAAAGCTGTGTATCTAAACCTCTGTTCTGACAGAGAAACAGACAGAGGTAACATCACAAGCAAACATGAAACAAATTATAAAAGCTGAAGCTTTAAAATGGAGGTTCAGCCACTGAAATCTGTTCTCGCAACTTCAAAAGGTTAACTAGCCATTATTAGCAACAGTAATTGCCAACTTTTTCATGTTTTTTGACTGTAGCTGTATTATATTGTTAGCCGACATGTTAATGAACATTATGATATAACATTATAATGATGGCTAACAATGTAACATTATAATACAGCTCTGGTCAGCTCCAATCGAACATGAAAAAATGGCTGACTCATGATTGAAGTGGGACTGTAATTGGAGATAACAAGTTAGCTAACTTAGCTAGCTAGCAAACACTATCCAGCCAGCAACATTTTTTTTTCCTAGGATGGCGAAGGAAAGTCATGAGCACAAAACGTTGTTCATCCAATCATAGCGAACAAACGTTCTTGATGTCAACCCCTTGATTGGTTAGATTTAGGCGTGGGGAGCGACATGGGTAGGGTTAGGGTAAAAATATCACAGTCAGACTTTCCTTCGCCATCCTAGGAAAAAAAATATCGCGTCCAGCCAACCGTATGTATTTTCTCTGAGTTGTATTATAATTGATTTAACATTAACATGTAGCTATATTCAAACAAACTGAGAAAACAGCTGACTCATGATGACACCACAGGACTGTAACTGTCCCTAAGGTTTTGAGGAAAAGGTCTTGAGAAGCCCACAATAATAAAGGGCCAGGTGTGAACAGAAACTGATGGGAGATTTGTACCTGTATCCAGTAGTGAGCGGCACTCCGCTCTTCTTCCAGATGATGTGAGGTTTGGGGTTTCCTCCGACCTGGCATTCGAAGACGACACTTCCTCCCTCCACCAGCTTCTGAGCGGTGGGTTTCTTGATGAAGAAGGGAGCGGCAGACTCTCCTGCGCTCACCTCCACCACCGTCTGTTCCTTTGTCTCCACGGCAACACTGAAGGAACCAACAGCTCCGTCAAAAACCACAGCTGGAAACTTACATGTAATATTACCTTGGCTGATCAGGACTGATGTATAATGATATATCAGACTTCTACAACTCACCGTTTCTCTTGAGTGATTCCAATTTCAGTGACAGTCATCGTTTCTTCTCTGCTCTCAATTTCTTCTGACACTAGAACAGAGAGTCAAACTTGGATAAGTGCTGTATACAGTAAAACCTGAACATCTACAGTTTGAAGATTGATTTCCTTCCTTCCACACAGCCATTAGTTTCAATTTATTTCTAAAATCAACTAAAAAATCAACTTGCAGAATCGAATCTGTCACAGTAAACATTACATCTGTTTTACTGTTGGCATTTCTGCATTACTGTTGAGTGGTAATGTAGTTGTTCATGCAGACTGATTTGAAAATGCCTGCCCATGTATTCATCAACACATTTTTTCATCAAGTCTCTAATGTTTAATTGGCTACAATGGGAACATACAAACAAGCTAATTAAAAATGTTGGGGGTTGTATTACTTTCCTGTCATGATTTAAATACAGAAGTACGAATATCTTTTCATGTAGTTCATATATTTTCATATGACTTTCTCAAAGATGGATGTTATACTAACACTGCTCTCACCAGCTAGTGGCATAAAATTGTTTGACTAACTTTTTTAAAGACTAATGTCAATTTGCTTATCCATGACGAACACTGAGTAAAAATAACTTGAAACAAAACTATGACAAAATGTAAGACAATTTTTGTCAGTTGTAGTAAAAAGTAAAAAGCAGCATCTCGTGTTTTAGTAACTTTCTGTCTCTGTCAGTATCGTTAGCTAACGTAATCAGTTCTTGGACGGAAACTTTAGACTGACTTTATTAACTAAATTCATTCATCAAATTCAATTGAAAATTAAATAAGAAGCAGCAACAAAACAGCTGGGAAAACCCCTAAAACATGCAGGCCGGCACAACTTTTATAGGTAGCGTAATATTAGAAGGTCAGTGATACTTTCAGTTGGCTATCTTTCGTGTCTATAAGCTGTTGGTAGAAGTGAGAGCAGGATTAATGTCGTTAACCATCTAAATCTTCCTCTAGATGTTTGTTGAAGGAATATTACTGCATTAATGTAATCATAGCTGCTAGTCTCAAGCTAAACCCAGACAGCGAACAGTATTTTAGTGGTAAAGTGAATGTACAAATCAAAGATGGCGACAGCTGTAGCCTCAGAATGCTTAGAAGACATACTTCATGACAAAAATAAGACTAAAATCAAATAATATGAAACAAATAAAAAATGTTTTTGTTGACCAAAACTAACAGTGATCAAAGTAAGACTAAAACTGATACTAATCATTTAAATTAAGTGCCAAAATTAACGCTGTTAGTTAAAGTTGAGTAAAAGCTAATCGTTTAATTTAACAGTGTTTTTTTCATCTACCTTTCATGTCCTTGGTTATTACAACTCAAAAGGCTTTTGTTCATTATCCTACCACTAATTACCTTTAACGAGCAGGTAGCTGGAGGTGCTGACGGTTCCCGCCTCGCTGGTGGCGGTGCAGGTGAAGCGGCCGCTGTCTTCAGCAAATGCCTCACGAATCACCAGCCGGGCGAATCCGTTCTTGTAGCTGATCTGGAAGTCAATGGAGCTCTCAATCTTGTAATCCTCTCTGAACCACATGATGACGGGAGCGGGGTGACCGCTGATCTGACACTCCAGGGTCACCGACTCACCCTCCGTCACCGTCACGTTCTTCAGGCCCTAAACAGCAGAAAAGTGACATCGTCTGACACCTGGAAAGACTGAAGCTTTCAGTTACTGTTCCATGTAAACATGTTTTCTACATCAGGAGGGAAAATTGTGCTCCATTGGATATGTGGATGATTAATTTGTTACATGTGACAACTTCTAACTCATTTTAAAGGGATCGGGCTGCAGGTAACAATTATTTTCATTATCGATTATTCTGCCAATTATTTTCTCGATTCATTGATTAATCATTTGGTCTGTAAGTCTGCTGGTCAAAGTCTGTAAGATGCATCCTCTGGGGAACATGAATTTTATGACAATCCATCTGATATTTGTGATATTTGAGATTTCAGTCTGGAGCAATGGATTACATTTTGAAGGAAAGAAACAGGTAGTGGACAGGAAAAGTACTCACAGCAATAAGAGTGGGAGGAACAACAGGCTCCTGGGGTCTTGTGGGCACTGCAGCCACCTCCTGAGGAAAAACAACAACACGAGTCAAACCTCAACAAACACAGACAGCAACAAGGTGTTTCTCAGCGGAGGCGTTCTGTGAGGATGGAGGGGTGGAAGCCAGTTAGAACAAATAAAAACCCTGCAGAGAGGACAGAGGGATTGTCAACAAGGTGAAGACAGGAAGAAGAAGAAGAAGAAGAAGAAGAAGAAGAGGAGGATTCTTCATGAGGCGAATGAAGGGCAGCATTGACTGGCTGCTGCGTTACGGTGAAGAAGGGGAAACGCAGGTGACAGTCCACACGGGGTTAAATTGGGGGAAGTGAAGGGAGAATGACAGCGAGGGGGTTGGACCAACCTGTGGCTCCCAGTCCTCAAACTCCTCCTCACTCACTGCGTAAGCTCCACCCGGCTGTAACTCAAAATGACTCTGATATCTGGCGTCTTTAAACGGTGGGAGGGGCTCCGACGTCACTCGCACCTCCACCGCCGCCGCTCTGCGAGACGGACTGGGAGACTTGACGGGCTTGATGATCTTTCTGGGAGAGGAGGATCTTAACTCTTTCTGCAGAGTGGCGATAGCAGAGCCAGCGATGGACACCTGACCGAGCCAACGAGAACAACGTTAACCGTCGCTCAAAACAAAACAAAGCTTCCAAAGTCCACGTTCAGCTGAGGATTAGTGAGCGGAAAGAACGCTGGAGAGTCATTTTCAAGGAGTCGTAGCAGGGCCAGAGACAGAAGTCTAGAAACACTGAGGTTAAATCCTCCTAACACCCCCTCACTGTAAAATTCTCTAAATGGTCGTATTATTTGGATATTCAATATTTTATTTATTCACTTTAATGTGGCTGTTCAATTATGAAGTGCTTAGAAATTCAACACAACTAAATCAACTCCAGCTGTCTCAGAATTTGGTCTATTTTCCATATAATTACATGTAAATAAAGTTGTATCTAGGAAAATCACAGACCCTCATTAATTACAAAGCATCTCCATGCTGCCAGGTATTTCATGCTGGGGGAGAAATACTGAATTGTTTATTCAGATTTAATCATTTTCTTGCCTTAAAACGAGACTTAAATATAAATCTACTAAATCTAAAAACACTGTAATTAGCCTGAAAACTACATTCTTTAAATGGTATAATGTAAACCCCTGGCAGAAAGGAACAGGTTACCACAGCATGACAACGACCTGGAGAGGTCAGATCAGACCTGATCCCTCATTTTTATTTACACAAAGTTCAGGGAGATCAATTTTCAAATTTTCAGTTTCTGTCAGACACAGTCACCACCGGATTCAGTCAGCTGTAGCTAATTAACGTTACTCTGTGAGTTGGTCAAACACCGGAAAGGTGGTTTTATGTGGTTTTGTGACAGAAGCAACACAACTCTGAGTGAGTGGGATGTTTGAAAATATAGACAGTGGGTTTTATCATTTTACGATTCAGAAAGATTAACAGAGTGGTGAGTCTGTTTCTACATAAACAATCCAGCATTTGAATGTCATGATTATATTTGAATGATATTACATACAGTAGATACTGGCTTACTGGTTTAAAAAAAGACCCCTTGGTTTATCTCATTCTATTCATGTAGTGAGTTTTTTCCTCAAGTCATTCAGCCCCACAGAGCGTGTATAAAAACCTGCCTGTAGTCCCTCACATGTAGCTGAAGGGATGATGTGAAGCCTGCAGTTTGATTTACTGTTCCCTCATTTTCTTGACTGGATCCGAAGGTGGAGGTGAAACCGAAACTTAAACCCAGAAAACTGAAGCCAAATTTCATAAAACTATAAATTTGTAGTATTTGTAGTTGAACTGGGAAATCACTTTTCATAGGATACACAAATATGTGCAGTTGATGGCCGTGATGCTGCGGTAGCCTCATATGAGAGAAAGTTAAGTAATATTTTAGGATGGGTGATACTGTGAGGAGGAAATCAAAGTGAATCACACCACATAACCAAACAGTGAAGACTGTGTGTTAAGATGCGCGTGTGTTAAAGATGAAATGGGGGATTTTGGATGACGACGGGGGGCCTGTAGCTCCTCTCCTTACCTCGTGGCTAGGTTCATGTTTAGGAACAGAAACTTTAGAAACTGTGAAATGTGGAACTGGGGACGGGGCGACACCAGTGTCCACGTGGGAGGAGATTTCTGTTGTTCTCTGAATCTGGAGTAACCAACAGAGTTTATTGAGTGGTTAAGAAAACTGAGACTTATTGTCAGATATCTAATGTGAATTCAGCAAACTCCTCCGACCTGAGAGACCTGGACTCTGTGCTGCTCTGATGTCACAGCGACAGCAGCTGGCGGTTCAGCAGGTAGTGTTTTCGTTGCAACAACGTGTTTCTCTGCAGTCGTTGCTGCCTGTTGACTTATCTCGGCCTCTACAACTTCCTCCTCTTCAGCTTGACCGCCCTCTGTATGCAGAGGCTGGCGGACACGAGCGAGGTCAACGGCGGCCACCACTGTGGCCACCGCCCCAGCTTTTATCCCTCCCTCAGCCTGGAGACACAAAAAGCAGCACATAGATCTCAGGACATCCATGGCAGGAAGTTGGGAAGAAGATACTCCACCAAAAGCCCCAAAGACTGAAAAAATACTTCCATGTTATATATGCAAGAGTGGAAGAATATTCAGACCAAAACAATCATCATCACTGAATCCATGAAGCCATGCATCATGCAACATTAGACACATGCAGTTCACTCTCATTAAGAGTGAAGCAAAGAGAAGATGGACTTCGTCTTGTGATTTCATTAAAAAGAGCAGATACAGTGAGGAAAAGGTGAAGAAGAGAAGATATTCAGTGTCGGCAGGTCCAACAGTCGCTCCATTAGAAGTGAAGAAATCCACCTTCCAAAAACTCCAATACTGTCATATTTACACACATCGTAAAGTTTTATGAATCTGGTGTTTGTGGATAGACGGTGTCGAATGCTGCACAGATTGTAAAGCTGTCTGAGGCAAATTTGGGATATATAAACAGACCCCACTATGAGTTCAGGACTTAAGAGAAGCAGTGTGTCACTGGCCCCGCAGCTATTCGTGGGTCTGCAAATAGCTGTTAATGGCTGCTGAAACTGCAAAATTTGGTTTTCATACAAATTAAATGCAAATTTTGATCAAATTTCCATAAAATCATGAAAAGAAAACAGGATTTGCTGCTTGTTTCCATCCAATATTTATGAGTAGAGCTGCTCCAAAAAGGACTGAGGCATTATTGCAGTTTAAAGCTTTCGCTTTTACTTTAAAATTGAAAATGCAACAATGCCTCTGTCTTCCATGATTTAAATATCCAGGTTTCTGGGACGAGCTCCGCACTATAAAATAGGATTTGATGACATCTTAACATGTGATGAACTAAAAATGTTATCATGAAGAGAGGACAGGTCAACGGGCCGTTAAAGGGAAACAGGTTCATCCTCTGAGGAGCAGGAATGTGCTCTGTAAAATCATTAGCTGCTGATATGTCTAACGGACAGGCTGATACATGAAGACACTGAAGTGACAAAAAAACAGAGTTAAGTAAGAGTGAAAAAAGATAAAGAAAGTGACAGTATGAGCGGCAGGTGGAGTGATGGTAGCAGACAGTAGCGGTCTACCTGCTCTCCGGGCGCAGCGGCCTCAGGCGGCCCCCGGCTACGAGCCTGATCCACGGCCGCCACCACAGTCGCCACCGCCACGCTTCTATTGTCCTGGGAAACATGCTCGTCCTGACGCATTCACAGCACAGCAACACATCAACACATGTTCACTCTGGGCCAAGGCACCGTTTCACTTCATAACATTCACAGTTAGTGTACTTCTAGTTCACTGGAGATGTATACTGCTGACTCATTAGTCAGTATACATTCAATGAACGTTGCTGCAGTTGTTTAGATCCATTATTTTGAGTCAAATATTCAACATCAAAACAAAATCAGGAAATGTGGAATCCCCCTTTATCTAAACAGCAGGAACAAGCAAACCTTAAAAACACATTCATCAAGTCACACGTTCATGTTCACACTCATCTGCCAGCAGACAAGTTCACCATGATTGTGGTTTCTTATGTCCTTGAATGAGCCTGAATGGTTTGGATGCACTGACTCATGTTTTAATCAGCCGGCATGCAGGTGCACATTAAAGGTGTCTGTCAGTTCAGCTCCACCATCCTCACCTCTCTGGTGGCGGTGACCTGCTGCTCCCAGTGCTTCTCCATATGAAGCTGGGTGGCGCTACTCACACTCGTCATGCTGGACATACTGGTGTAGCTGGCTTCAGCCACATAGTCTCCCTGCTTCCAGGGTGGCAGGACCTCAGCAGAGGCAGATACCTGCAAGAGGAAGGTACCATGATGTCTTACACATCTGTTACACGTGGAGGAGCAGCTCTTCATGAGTCCTGATTAGCACTGTTCCTCAAGGGTGGGAAGCCGGTGAGGGATCATACATATGCCGCTGCACTAGTGGCAACACCATATGTCACAGAGGTGGCACATGGCTGTTTAACAGTAGTGAGAAGAACTACAGTGCAGAGGAGATTGAGCATTTCAATTTAAGCTAATGTGCCTCAGTTAGCTCCAACTCCTGTGATTCAGATTCAGTAAGATAAGACAGAAATAGCTTGTGTCCTTAACTTGTACGTGAACTCTTGATAAATGTTCTCACCTGTTTCCTGGTCATGATGGGGGACTTGACTGGTCTGATGGGAGACACGGACAGTCTGGTGGAGGGAGAAACGGGTCTGCAGACAAGAATGATGAAGATTACAATACAGTAACACAATACACAGCAGTGACATCAGGGAGTTTGTGTTTATTTATTTTCCATTTTAAAAGCCAACCTTGTTGTTTTAGTATCTCGCTTCACTAATTCTATGACGTTCAGATCACTATCTTGCAACACTGGCTGGTGGCAATGGTCGTACCTGACGGGTGTGGGCGTCGGCCCTTTCACGTGTCTAACAGGTGAAGGTGACTGCTGGCGTCCTCCCGCCACCTTGGAAACAAAGGACGGTGGGGACTTGGAGGTCGGCTTTGGGGGAACCCGCGGAGGGGTTTTGTGGGCCATATGCTGAGTCATAACTCCTCCTTCTACATGCATCTCCATCATGGTGGTGGCTTGGAAACTCGCCTCCACCTTCTGCAGGGGGAAGATATATAATGAGTGATGTATTTTATGGAGACATCTGTAAAACTGTTCTGTTAGAAAAGTTTTAATGAATCCTCAAAATAAGACAACTTGTGTATTGTATGATTGTTTGTTTACTTTTAACATACAAACACCACAAGAACTCCACACTGAACTTACTTAATTTGATTTTGTTTCCAGAAAGTTGTAAGCCACAAATACGACAACATGCGAGACGACACATGTCCAAAACCTCCAAAAATGTGCAGTCACATATAACAGGACAACGTAACTTCTTAGCTTCTACAAAGGTTTAACAAATGTCACATTAATTAAAAAACAGACAAACAATTCTACTATGGAGATGACAAAAGACTGAACATTTCCAGGTTTTCCAGGCCCGTGTAGTAATCCTGCTCTACATGAGAATCAGGTTTACCAACTTATCTGGATAACATTGCAGGAACAGCTCGTTTTACATCAGTCTAAGTTCTGGATCTTGAGGCTTCCGGTTTTTATTCATCACATTTAACCTGATAACTCAGGCTGTTTGTTTTGGAGGCCTCACCTTCTGCACTCTGGTCTGTGAAGTCGCCATCTGGGATGTGGACACAATAGTCTTGGTTTTCTTAGTAGGTACAGCTTCCTCACCTGCAGCAAAAACACACATTTGGGTTTAGGTTGATCTAGATATGATATGACACTAACAACAACAAAATGAAGATGACTCATGTTTTCTGATGCTCATACCAGGGTTGGAAATTAGCACCAGCCACCAGCCACATGCTGGTAAAATATCAAAGTGGCTGGTAGATTTCAGACACAAAATAACGATTTATCATTGAGTGGCTGATGGATTTTAACATTCATCTGTCAGTGGCTAGTAGATGTTCACATTTTAAAAAGTTAATTTCCAACCCTGGCTCATATCGTCTGTCAGTTTAAAGCAGTTTGAAGTTATATGTTTTGTTATTATGTAAATTTTGAATGGATCTTAAATTTGCTGCAGCTGGAAGAAAGAAATTGAAAGTGTTGGTAAAAACTGTCTGAGGGACTCACCCTGAACCAGCAGTTCAGCGGTGGAGGTGGCCCGTCCGCTGCTGTTTGTGGCGGTCACAGAATACGTCCCAGAATCCTCTGGGAAGGCCTCAGCGATCAGCAGACTGTACAGGTCTCCTTCTTGGAGGATCCTGAAGTCGGCTGAGCTCTGGATCTCGGCTCCCTCTCTGTAGAACTTCACCACAGGTGTTGGGATTCCTGTCACTCGGACGTCCAGCCTCACCTGGCTGCCCTGTCTCACTGTGGAGCTCTGCAGTCTCTGGAGGAAGTTTGGAGGCGCCGTCTCCGCTGCAGAGAGAGAAAAAACGTCTCATTGTCTAGTTTTAATGGTGACATGTTTATTTCGTCCTCTCACTGAGACACCAGACAACAACAACCAACAATCAATCAACAAAAACAACATTTTAAAGGAGTATTTTTTAGGCCTGCAACTAATGCTTTCATTATTGATTAATCTACTGATTCCTTTCTCGATTAAATCGATTAATAGCTTAGTTTGTAAAATATGACATCTTTAAACGTCTTGTTTTTTCCGACTGACAGCCCAAAAGCCAAAAGTTTGACATTTTTCCTTCAAAACTTAACTTGCCTTAAACAATGAATCCATCATCAAAACTGTTGCCCATTCATTTTCTCTCAATCGATTAATCAGTTGATCAGCTGATCGTTTCAGATTTAGTTACCTTGTGCATTTAAATGTCATGGTCATTGTGTGAAAAATAAACAAAATCCAATTTCACACACAAGGACTGAACGAGGTCTACGCTGTAAAGATGGCAGCCAGAGTCCAGTCAGGACAGAAGAACAGACCCAGTGTGATCTTAAGATGAGCACATAAGAATGAACTTTGACCCCTGAACTCTCTTTCACATATCCAAGCTTTTTTATCAACATGTGGCATTTTGTAACCGAGGACTCACACGAGATCCTTATTGGTTGAAGCTCAAGTTGTTAATCACTTAATAAAGCTGAGATTCCTCTTAAGGAAAGCTATGCTGCAACAGCTGCATCTATATCGGTTTTATCACTGGATTAAATAACAGGCCACGCCCCTCAGCTGAGAGCAGGATAAATTTAGACTCAAACTGAGACGCAGAGACAAACTTTTTTATCTAAAGAGAGTGTAGATGTAGCTAAGATTAATATTATCATTCACAACATTGTGTCATCTTTGCTCTTTTTCTTAACACTTATTATATATATATTTATAATAATATAGTATCATAGTCTCTCTGTGGCCGTTTGATAAACTTCCCAAACATCAGTCACTTCAAAGACACGCTTTGGCCTGGGAGCCCCTTGAACCCTCGGCCCCTGGGACTGTGCCTGGTAGACCCGTCCGTACTCTATCCAGAATTTAAAGTTACCCACAGTGAGGGGACTCACCTGTAACAAGGAGTTCAGCGGTGCTCGTGGCTTGTCCAGCACCGTTGGTTGCTCTGACAGAAAATCTTCCGCTGTGTGCGGCGGTCACAGCGGGGATCCTCAGAACAGCGCGGCCGTCGCTGAACGAGATCTGAACGCCGGGCAGAGCGGCGGCGGAAAGAACCTGGCCATCACGGAACCAGCTCACCTCAGGAACTGGAGAACCTGCAGAGAGGAAAACCCAACCGGTCTACTGTTAGAGAACCCAAAAATCCATACAAATTGTCTTGTTTTCAATCTTATCAGTTTCATCTCTGTGTGTCCAGTACAGAGACAGATCCAGGACATGTTTAGCCTAGCTTAGCATAAAGGCTGGAAGCAGGGGGAAACTAGCTAAACTAACTGGACTAACTTTAGCAGATCCGTTAATAATAATAGTCGATAATAATAATAGAATAACATGCAATTTCAAAGCTTACAGGGTGAGAATCAAATGAGCTTCTGCAAACAGTGTTACAAGTTGTTTTACAACTCAAAGCGCATTGAAAACGTTTACACTAACAGAGACGTTCTGGAATACAATTTGAGGTTTGAAGCGTGAGTTCAGTCAGAATGCTTCCTTACCACTAACTTGAGCCTCGAACGTCGCGGCACTACCCTCAAGTGCCACGACGCTCTGCAGCGGCTGCGTGAATGTCGGCGCCTGTGTTGACATGTTGGTCGGCACCCTGAAGACACACAGACAATAAAACAAACGGTCAGAACAAAAACAGGAAAGAAAAACAGAAAAGAACTTTCTAAATACATCCCCTCAACATTCACAGAAACATTACTGCAGACATAAAATGTACTTTTATACTCCCATTGCATCTTCTTCATTTCACTCATTCACTGTTATACATTCAAGTCATTTCTTTATTTACATAGTTATCAAATGATAACAGACACAAGTGTATAGCTTACCTATATCATTGTTACTATAAAAAACAAAAAACTATTATAATAAAGTTGGATTTTTTAATTTTTTTATGACCATCTTTGATGTAGTAACCAAAAACAAACACCCGGGGCGCCACTCCAAA
>NTHP01000496.1:48536-59064 GCA_003416845.1 Oplegnathus fasciatus | reverse complement strand
TAAATCAGTGTGTAGTTGTGTCTCTGATGTTAAATCAGTGTGTAGTTGTGTCTCTGATGTTAAATCAGTGTGTGGTTGTGTCTCTGATGTTAAATCAGTGTGTGGTTGTCTCTGATGTTAAATCAGTGTGAACTGAACTTCTCACTTGTTTCTTTTCAATAACAAATGATCAATATTTAAGACAAAAGTCCAGAAACTGAAAACAGATTTGTGTATCCTTTCCTCTCCCATTAATCATCTGACGACCCCTCAGATTTATCTGGTGACCCTTTGGAGGGGCCCGACCCCTCGGTTGGGGACCACTGGGCTAAACTAGCTAACTGTATATAAAGTAGCTCATGTAGCTCACAGTCAGTGTGGTGTTGGATGTGACATCTTTGTTTTTGTTGGTAAAGCTTGTGAGCTGATGTTGTCGTAACTGTGACAACATTTCTCTCTGCCACTTCCTGGTAAGAACAGAATCTTAACTTCCTGAACAAACCTTTTGTTAACAAGTTATGGCGTCTTGAGATTAGAAAAAGCTTTTATGGATCATTTCGGAAGTTAATTAATTGATTTATTTTGTCGTTTAGTTTGGAGGCCACAGATACAAAAGATACAAATGTTTCAGATATTAGTTAGATTTCTTAAGAAGACACTGAAGCTCTAAACTGTTCACCCTCACTTCTCCAGACCTGTGAGCCCCTCACTGGACATAATACATCCCCTAATCCCATAACGCTAACCTTAACCTGATTCTCTAAACTCAAGAGGGAACCCTCAAACAGGCCTCTGAAGAAGTGAGGACCTCACAAAGATAGAAGTACAATAACACACATACAAGTCACGCCTAATGCATACTGAAGTACCAAACCGGGAGCGTTTCAATGTTTTGACTGCCAGCATGCTTATAATAGGCTGGTACCACCCAGGCTGCTGCTGACACACACACACACACACACACACACACAGCTCAGACGCCGTACATTAACTTTATGATTTTATGAGTCTCAGACAGGCTGTAGGTGTCCTCTTTGTGTTTGTCCTCCAGGTATTAGACCGAGTCGCTCCTCACAGGTTTCACACTGAGCAGAAAACAGTCTTTGCCTGCGGTTTATTATTTCATGTCTCAACCAAAAATAAAACCTGTAGCAGCTCTGTGGATGGTAATCAGTCAGTCAGTCAGGCAGGCAGTCAGTCAGTCAGTCTGTCTGTTGGTCCAGACTGAAACATCTCAACAACTGTTGGATGGATTGTGATAAATGTGGTTCAGACGTTCCCCTCAGGATGAACTGTAATAACTTTACTGATCCTCTGACTTTTCATGTAGCGCCATCATCAGGTCAACATGTTAATGTGTCCAACACTTTGGTTTATGACCAAATACCTGCAGAACTACAGACATTCCCATCAGCCTCAGCTGGACTCGGTGTCAGTACAGCCTCACAGAGCTGCTGGCATGACTGTGGACTCTCAGTGTTGTTTAAATCTCTTTTGCCCACATCAAGAGGGGAACACTTTTACAGACTGATGACGTGAAATAATCTCGGCTTGTTCAAAGTATTTGCTGGTTTATTGAAGGGATTTTATTTCCTTTGTGCATGAGAGATAATTCAGTGATAAATTTATTACAGTACTCTTGATAAAGCAGAACAAGATGTGTCACCGACATTGAAGCATTCAAGCGGTTGGAGTTTTTTTCAGTTTAAAGTGAGGAGGGATTTGTGAATCCTTCCTGATGGTGCGTCAGTGTGCTGACGTGAAGGTCTGAGGACAGAGATTTAGTCTGATTTGGTCTTCAATTGGCGCTGAAATCTAAATCTGTGATATTCGCAGGGGCGGGACCAGAGGGGTGGCATGGACCCCCCTGGAATCTGACTGGCCACCCCTAGTGCCCCCTCCCCACCAGAGTCATAAGGTGATAGGTAGCTGACTAGTTAGTATCAGGGATGGATTATTGAACGGGAATACTGGGAACAGGCCCGGGGCCCCTTGACCAGAGCCCCTGTAAGAATTCTTGTTGGAAAGTCAAATGACCACATAGAGACACAAAAAAACCACAGAGACGCAAAACAACCACATAGAGACGCAAAACAACCACAAAGAGACGCAAAACAACCACATAGAGACGCAAAACAACCACAAAGAGACGCAAAACAACCACACAGAGACGCAAAACAACCACAAAGAGACGCAAAACAACAACAAAGAGATGCGAAACAACCACATAGAGAAATGGAAAACAACCACATAGAGACGCAAAACAACAACAAAGATACGCAAAACAACCACAAAGAGAGATGGCAAACAACCACACAGAGAAGCAAAACAACAACAAAGAGATGCAAAACCACCACACAGAGAGATGGAAAACTACCACAGACGCAAAACCACCACGCAGAGAGATGCAAAACCAACACAAAGGGACACAAATATTGGATATTGGAGGGATGGTACATAAAGATGAAAAATGTTCAAATGTGAACCTCCCATTGCTCGGTACACATACTCCACTTTGCATTTGTTCTCAATAAAAAAAATTAAAAAAGGAATCAATCACATAATCAGTGATATTCTTCTTCTTCCAGAGGTGAACTGATCTGCTGCATTTTGAGATTTGGACACTTGTTTTAGGAACAGTTTTTAACTGTGTCACTTTCTGACTCTGATGGACTAAAATAAGAGGATTAAATGTCTCGGGTGACAGTTTTTGGAGCGTGCTCAAACGGGCCTCCGTCACTATTCTGAACCACATCCATACATTAAACTGCAGGACCCATTCACAGATTCCCTGATAAAATGATCCCTGAGGGCTCTTAACAAAACAACCCTCCATTAGCTTTAAGACCCCCCTCCCTGCTGCCCCCCCACTTTAAACGCTGCTTTAATGACATCGTTCACAAACGGAGCTCTTTGTGCGTTAAGTCAGCGCTGTGTTTCTGTAATGGAGAGCAGCTTTCCAGTTCCTCGGCTTGTTTAGCCTCAGCGTTATCTTAGGATGGGAGGGGGGTTACACATGCTTCAGAGGTCAGAGGTCAACAGGTAGTTAAGTGCTGATGAAGTGGAGGTGAAAACGTTTGTTGTTTGGCCTCAGAAGGGGAGATCTGAGGCTTTGGAGGAACTCGAAGGAGCATTCTGGTGTTTTTATGTGTTTTACATGACTAGAAATCCTGCTGAGGATTTTCCACGTGGTTAGTTTTTAGATTGATTTTCTTCCAGGAAGACGAAACCAACTCGAAACTTGCTGCAGAGAGATAAGGAGAAATGGGAAAACATCTACAGTATTTTGAAGTCTTCCTGTCTCTGTGCTCTTCTTTCGTTGGCACCAGTCCGTCATGGAGGCCTTCCAGGCTGAGAAGGAGATTTGGTGTTGTGACCTTCAACCTCCTCAGCTGCTTGAATTGCTGCTGATCTTGTAATTGAAGGCCTCACTGAAATCCTATCAAAGTAAAGGTTCACCCTGCAGTCTGAACCTCCTGTTTGACTGAACAGAAGAAGAAGAAGAGGCTCAGTGAGACAGACTGAAGGCCAGACACACTCAGATCAAAGAGAGCTCAACCTGTAGATAACGTGACCATGAAGGCATCATTTACTGCTCATTCAGCTGTTATCAGGAGGCAGAGACACACAGCTGGCAGATGAAAGGACGACACTCAGCGTCCAAAGAAAAGTGGATAAAACAGGGATTTAAAGACAGTGTTGTTATCAGACTGATGATCGTGCAGGTGGATAAATTCTGCTGCTGAGAAGGAGGATCCGAACATGACCAACAGTCAGATAAGGAGAATTACAGCTGGAGGACAAAGGAGCAGCTGAAGAAGTCTGAACTGTAGAAAGAGATGATTTTAACAGCGTGGCTGAGTACCTGGAGGATTAAAAGGTATAGAGAGCCGAAGTCATGACGTCACTTCCTGTCTAGCCTCTGCTCCTCTAGCTTCTGAAACTCAATACAATCTCTCATTCAGCATTTCTTGAGGTTTATTTTTCATATTCTGAGACAAATCAGCTCCACTACAGCAGCTGATATTAGAAGATGAAACATTCATTAAACAACAATTACATTGTGAGCACATAAAAAACTACAGCTGCCATGAAAATTTACCAATGCAGCAATGCAGGTACTTACACCATCGTAACTTAGTTTCATCCATATCCAGAAAACTCACCAACGCTCTCTTCTAAAGTCAAATTTCCAATTTTTTATGTCCACAGTCTAAAAACCTTGAATGTCCTGCTGTTAGTACAGACAGTGAACCAACCACAGATGGAGTCCAGCAGGTGTGATGGAGAAAGAAAAAATAAATTGTGCTCTAACATTTAGAAACTGCGCACATGATTCATTGATTCATTAATAATGAAATCATTTGATAGCTTGAAGTACAGTTTTATAGGAATTTATTAATTCATGAGCTTGAATTTGTTATTTTTGAAACCTTCTGAGCTCTGTAGAAACAAATGAGAAATCAAAGCAGAAAATATGGAAGAACAAAAAGAACAACAGCAGCCACTCAAGAGACAAGTATCTTTACAGGCCACATCTCCATTAAATTCACTGCAGGTCCAGGTCTCCAGAGGAGGAACCCTTTATGTTTTAATGACCCCATGACCTTTTCCTCCAGCGCCTCCCTCAGGACAAACTGCTGAATGAAACCTGCTGATCACTCTGTGTTATTCTAACAGATCCCTCCAGTCTCCTGCTCTGTGTTCGGGCCTCGAGGCTCCTACAGTCTCATTATTCAGACTCTGGCTGGTTCACAAACATGTTTCAGATCAGAACCTGAACTCTTGGACCTGCAGCAGAAGCCCTGCAGCTTGTTCTCCTCCGTCTCTCTCAGGCTGAGTCGAGGTCTCGCTCAGACACACACAGATCTCTTTCTTGAACGATCACCAAAACAAATCCACACCGAACAAACGCAGAGCAGCTAAAAGTGACAGTTTGACAGATCGCAGCTGTGAGGAGGTGAAACTCTGAGGCTGCAGATACAGGAGAGAGTCTGCAGTTAAGATTCTTATTGTTTAAACAAAGTGACAAAGTGAGTGACAGCACAAAATTAAACCAAATGACTGGATGTTGGAAAGCAGGAAAATCCCATCTGCTCTCTTTTACGAGGTTACATCTCGTCAGTTATTCTGGGATGTGTTGTGATCGTGGGACCTATTTTAAATGTTAAAATGCAACAGCGAGAGAAGCAAAATGACCACAAAGAGACGCAACGTGACTACAAATGACGTGGCCAACTTTCAGTCCGCTCTTATGTATGTAGGAAGATTGGGGGCCTTTTACATGTCTGCATCCAGGGGCCCGATGTCTCGTAATCTGTCCACGGCTGAATGATATTTGGAGCTTTTTATTGATATATGATGTGACCCTGTTCTCTGCTGGGTTCATAAAACAAGTTCAAGCTGATTTGGGGTTTCTAAAAGCACTCTGGGAAATGTAGGCAATCCTTAAAGAAATTACAATCATTAATCAGAAAGTAAATCCTTGGATGAATTAAACAGCATCTTCTGTAACAGTGTGAGAGCATCCAACATAAACATCCATCATTTAGTTGAACTTGAGGTTCTGAGAGGAGGCGTCACTTTGTTCAAACAGCACGTGTCTCATCTCAGAACATCTTATCACTAAATGATGAAATCGGACAAAGGAGGAGGATCCCAGAGGAGTTCTCTCCGGTCCTGAATGATCCAGATCTGCTGCACGTCAGGTAACTGACTGATAAACTGATAATTCTGCTTTTACAAAAATGGAAGGCTCAGGAGTTTTAGAAATAGTTTTTCTCAGGCTGAACGAGGACAGAGGAGGAAACATCGGAGCTTAAGCTGCATCACGTGAAGAAGAAAAGATGAACGGAAAGAGAAAGGCCTTAGTTGATGTGATCTGGCGCTCAGAGTTCAGTCTGACAGGACAAGTTAACCTGAAGATGAAGATTAAAGATTTATTCTCTGATGTTGTTCCAGCAACCAGAAATCCCCAAATTTCCTCTCAGCCCACTGTTGATGTTTTCAGACTCACCTGCACACGAAAGAGTGTGAGCCTGAAGGTGTGTTTGGACACACCTGACCCCGTATATCACTAATTATACCCCGTATAAACATTTATGTACTGCACGTTAGTCAGAGGTCAGAGGTTGGGGTGGATGGAGGGGGTGTGGTGATTAGGTTTGGACGACAGAAGCACTTCAGTTAAAGCAGCTATAACGTATATTTGTATAATAACTATCAGCTGAATCTGCAGCTCCTCCCGGCTTTACGGAGCTTTATAGTTTCAGCTCATTGTTTATCTGTTCTGGTTCACTCTCAGCGCTCTCATAGTGTCGTTTTCAGAGAAAAAGCTGTAAAAAGCCACTGTACACTAAATTATCTGTGTTTTTAGTTGCGAGGTAGTGAGCTTGCTAGTGAGCTGGTGTTGCTAACTTGATAGCTAGCTTCCAGTACGATAATGTTTCACCCTCACAGCTGCATATACTGATTTAAAGATCAGCAGCGAGCTGACAGGAAGCTTTCAAGCCTACAACTAAATCTAAATGCTAAAGTGTGTGTGTGTGTGTGTGTGTGTGTGTGTGTTTGTTCCTCCGGTGATGATCCTCAGTGATGTCACGGCCCTCCACAGGAAATGACACGGGGCTTTTCTGAGTCAGAGGAGTTTGTTCACATGTAGAAACAACGGATTTGTAATTATGTTACTGTGTGATGATGTTACTGTTTCTACGGTAACCGTGATCTGTCTCTGGATACAAAAACCACAACAGGCCGGTATCAGGATTAATGTTTTTGTTTGATTTGTTAGTTTGTGGTCATTTCTGTGTATTCCCCAATGAAATGACTTCAGCTTTACCCATAAATACATTCTGTTATCTGTAATATCTGAGTAAAACAGATGATGTGGGTTGTTTTAATTTAACATTTGCTGCAAGGAAACAAAATGATCTGCAAAAAAAGTTTCATAATTATAGAACTTACAGGCTGTTTATGCAATAATTACCTTGAAGTTGAAGTCAAACCCTCTTACCATCAGTGATGGGGTGCCACAGGGTTCTATTCTTGGTCCATTACTATTTACATTATACATAACATTATTCTTCCTAATCAATACCCCAATGTCCAGTTTTATGCAGGTGATACAGTTTTATACAACCTAGGCTCTGACTCATCTTCAGTCTGCCTTTGATGCCATTACAGACCCATTACACTGTATTCTCCACATCCACCAGCGTCTGTGACTTTCCTGCCATTAAAACTTTAAATGGTACCCGGACCACTGATTCAACATTGGTCATTCAACATTCATATGCAAGTAGACTTCCTGTATAGAATTAAAGGATGTCTGTCTTTTCTAAACCATGAAACTATTTTTCAGGCAACTTTAATGTCTGCACTTGATTACAGAGATATTCTTACTACCTCACATCTCTTCTCTCATTTAAATCATGTAACTACCTGATCTAATAACCACATAACCTCAGATATTTCATATGTACACACTAATCTTGGCAGAACTAGTTTCAGGTACTCTGCACCTTTTAAATAAAGTACAAACTGTTCTCAACATAGATTCATTCAGTCCTCTTTGTGACTTTAAAGCTTTGCTGATGGTTTTTATGACTCTTGTAGTAGTTTTTACTAGTTGTTTGTTAATTGTTGGTTTTCTGGCCTTATTGTTTATGTCGGCCATCTCAACAAGACTACCTGATTAAATATAGTTGATATAAGTTGGTGCAGCCTTTGCTGCATTCGTCACATTCACAAACAAATTGTAATGGGTTTTTAATGAGTGTTACACAATGCGAGGTAACCAGCTCATCATCATCCTCTCACAGCATTCAGCAGGACATGAAATCTGTGTATGGAGACACCTGAGATACCTGAGTGCTGCTGAGAGGTTACTCTGTGTTTTTCTTTTTATTTAGTAAGTAACCACAGTAAGTAATCACAGAGCAAGTAAAGTTTTGGTTTCTGTTCACATCCTCTCTTTTCTGTCTCACCATGTTCAAACGCTGTAACGAGGCTTAATTGTTTGCTGGGAGGAAAAAAAACGCTGAACTGAAACTTTCATGAACTGTGAACGTGCACGTGAAACTTTATTTTCCACCGTACATACTGATGTGTATGTGGAAAACGATTATCTCCCCCTGGTGCACAATAACATTGTTAGGAAAAACGGTTGTTGTGCTGCAGAGGACTGTTGGCTCCCACCCACACCTCCCTCGCCCACGTAGTTAGATCAGCAGGAAGAGGATCAGGGAGAAATGTATAAACAACCACACACTATTAGAAATTTAAATCATTTGGGAAAGTTTTTGCCAACTGAGATCCAAACACACACTTCTCTGACCCATTATATAATTCTGCTGACTGCTACAACCCACGAGCTAACAGTCGGGAATGGTTTCATATCACATGTGACTGCATAAATTAATGTGTACACCCCCCGATTCAAGATGAAGAATATTTTAATGTTTTACAGGAACAGAAAAGAGAGATTTTGATCTTTAACTCAAAAGTGAGAGACTGCTTTGTATTTAATGATGGACACCGGCCGTGTTTGTATAAAGGGTCACTTCCAGAAACACAGGAATGATTGTGAAACATGAACGCTGAGCTCTCAGAGCTGTTGGTGACAGGAAGTAACGAGACAAACAGTCCAACATCAACATTACAGTAAACACACACTCCGACACCACGCAGGGTCAGCTCCAGAACAGATCAGATGGAGGAGGCATGAGGGGAAAGACAAGAGCAACGACTTTCTAATGTCTGCTGCGATTAACACGCCAACAAAAGCAGCAGTTCAGCTGTAAATGAAGAGGAATAACTGACCAGATGTGAAGTGATCATCAAACTGGCAGAGCAACAGTGTTTGTTACAGGTATTTGTTCAGGTATTAAAATATGCATATATAAAATATATTGTCACTGTCTTGTGAAAACCACACATCTCCAAAACATCAACTTTCCATGAGTTTATAAAAACAGCCCAGGAGTCTGCGGATAAAGTCTGAGTTTTTGGTTCCAGAAACAGAGATCTTTAGATCTTTAGTTCTGGATCAGTTACTTTGGTAAAATACGCTGTAAACCGAACCTGCTCGCTGGCAGGTTTTCTGTTTGTCTGTCTCCTCCCCCAGGAGCAAGTTTAGAAATTTTTCAATGAAATTATATAGCTGCTATTTGTACCTCCAAATATCCTGCAGCCATGGACAGATTATGAGACAACGGACCCCTGGATGCAGACATGTAAAAGATCCCCCAGCCCTCCAACATAGAAGCAGCAAGACCCCCAGACTGAAAGAAAAGTCTTTTTGTGTCTTTGTGGTTGTTTAATTCCTCACTCATACAGTCGATACCAAAACTGTTGTTGTTTTCCGACTTGTGAAACCAAACCTACGCCTTACTGAAAATTCAGAGTTTCACATCTCAGAGTTTGTTAAACCTGCTTTCTGGAGCAGACCCTTGTTTTCAGAGAATCTCCTGCGTTTTTACTTCTTATGCTTCTTTAGTTTAAAAAGCACGCTGAAAGTTCTCACTCCCCTGTGGTGTGTGTTACTGTACCACAACACACACATACACCTGGTCTGTGGTGAGTCAGACGTTCAGCATCAAAACACCAAACGCACCTTATCTGACATCCCTATGACCTCATCACACGCGCACACACACACACACACACACACACACACTGTAGTTTATTTTGACTCGGTCCCACATACACTGTCCTGCTGCCCCAGATACTCACTAGAGCACCACATGTGGATTCATCCGCCGCTGAAAATAGTCCTCAACAAATGCAGTGTTTCCTCCTGTTTGTTGGATAAAAACTACAGTGAGCAGCTGTTTCAAGTTAGGGAGACTTTTTAAACATGAAACTTTATATTTGTGTTTTTAGTGATTTACGTCTTCAGTAAGAACCAATGAGCTGAGAGCCACAGACAGGAAGTCAGGAAGTGACGGACTAACATGTTGTTGGTTTGAGTCTGAACATGAGATTTGTTGACAAGAAGAAAAATATTGAATATTACCAGCTTTAACCTTTCCATAATATCCTCCATGTATTTCTGTAGTATCACCACTCCCATGAGGCTTTGACAGCACAGCAACGTCTAAGAATTGTGGGAGCTGTAGTTAATAGATGCATGCAAAGTAATTATTGACAAAGCAATATAAACTCAGGGTCTACTTACTCACTTGTTCTGGAGCGTTTGACCACATCGCTTGGTCCTCACCAGCAGAATGAGTTTGCAGAGTATTGTAGTGTTACAGGAAGTTCGACATTTTGGAAAATAAGCTCGTTCTCTTCCTCTCTGAGAGTCAGATGTTCAGATTGATTCCACTCTCATGTCTGTACGGTAAATATGAAGCTACAGCCAGCAGCTGGTTAGCTTAGCTTAGCATAAAGACTGGAAACAAGGGGAAACAGCTAGCCTGGCTCTGAACAGAATCCACCGACCAGCAGCTCTAAAGCTCTAAAACTGATTAACACGTTTTATCTGGTTTGTTTGATGAACAAAAACGGAAGAGTAAAACTTATGGAGGGTTTATGGAGGGTTATGTGT
>NTHP01000496.1:23226-38187 GCA_003416845.1 Oplegnathus fasciatus | reverse complement strand
GTCATCTGGTGTTTATTTTGTCCAAAGCATTTCTTTAAAATCTCACATGGCAACGTTTCCCACAAGCTATATATATGTATAAATACATACAGTATATATCTATACTGTATCTGTATCTATTTATATATGTATATATACAAGCGCGCACACACACACACACACACACACACACACACACACACACACACACACACGTATTATATTCTATCCCTGTTCAGCAGCTGACTCTCATGTCTCAGATTTCTGAGTGTCCCTTGACATTCAGCTGAAGAGAAAACTTAGAAACCCCTGAACCTGACAGTGATCGTCCAATCACAGCTTAGCAGCAGTAACTAGTCACAGCAGGTCTGTCAAGCTTTGGATTTCTCCACATGTTGAAGTGGTGTACGTTAACCTAGATCAGGGGTGATCATAGTCTGACACTGTGGGCCTGCCTTCAGAATATATATATATAAAAATAGATAAAACTGTCACTGTGATTATTATTATTATTATCAATATTATTATTTGTCTTACTTCTATTTGGGAGATAATCAGGCTCTAAGTTTTGTAACTACAGTTCCCATAATTTGGGGCCGTTGAGGGATGTAAACAGGTATCATGTTGAGTCAGTGAGTTACGCTGTGGGCTCCGTGTTTTCAGCCTATGTAGTCAGATAGTATGTGAATCAATAAGCTGATTTCTGGAGGTTTATTCTGGAGGGACATCAGAGATAGACAGAGAAGTCACACTGAATCTGAAATGTTTCACGTCTGTGTGTTCAGATTTGACGTATAAGAAGAGTCATACAGAAACACAATTTAAACAGTAGGTGAACTTTGTACAAGTCAGGTGATCATTTTTGCATCAAAGGCTGATTATTTTCGTTCTCTTCAGTTTTCTTGTGCTGCGTCCTCAACAGTTCGGTGCTGCGTTGTCTCTGTTTCCCCACACGACTCATTAAAGTGTCGTCTTTCCTTTTAACTGTGACATTTACAACAAAACGTTAGAAGCAAACAGAACCACAGTTGTGTAACAGACGTTGTTTTGTCCGAACAGGAAGTCGACTCGGCTCGGCTCCGTAAATCAACCTGACAGTCATTAGATAGAAACGCTGCCAGCTGACTGGGGTGTGTTGGATTTCAACCTCCAAACGCCCCCACAGCACCGCCCCCCCACCCCTGCAGCTGGAGTCTGAAGTGACCTGGAACTTCCTGTCGCAGCGTGGCCTCACTGTACCGTGACCTTTGACCTCTCAGTGCCCCGCAGCATGTGGGAGAGTTTGTAATGAAAACAGGTTGTGATGAAAGAGGCTGAGGTCACTCTGTGTGTGTGTGTGTGTGTGTGTGTGTGTGTGTGTGTGTGTGTGTCTGGACTGTGTCTCTAGAGGAGAGTGACAGCAGTGACCTGAGGCAAACACACTCACATGTTTGTATTTCTGTACCTGTGAGGACTCTCATTGCCACGATGCATTCCTTGTGCCAGCCTCTAACCTGAACCTGAACCTGAAACTAAGTCTGAACCTTCAAACGGCCCTTCAAATGTTCTGACTTTACAAAAGTGTCCTGTTTTTTTGAAATGGTGGTCATGACGTCAGAGATACCTGGACACAGCCAGGACAAGGAGCAGAATCAAAGCTGCCACTAAAGATTAAAAAGATTTCATGCTTTCACCTGCCAAGATGCCTCAAAAAGAGGATGTGATGGAAATCTGGTGGGTACTTCATTTAGAGTCTGTGTGGATTAGTGAGGCCGATAAATAGCAGGAAACGTAAGCACAGTTGGGTTTGTTTCAGAAATAACAACAACATGCAGGATCAGATGGATCCACTGAGCCCGGAGGCGTCTCAGACCTCCGATGAATGAGGTCCAGCTGGAGGACCGGCAGCGTCCTGCGGTCAGTGTGTGTTCTGGCTTCACTCTGTCGGTCTCTACTGAACCAACAGAAACTAACTGTGAAAACTCATCTGAGGATTCTCACAGCTTGTATCATGTTTGACTCTGAAGCCCCTGAATCTCACGACAGCCCCAGAAATGGCAGCACGGAGACTCTGAGCTGTTTCAGTTTCCCTGCTGGATTGTTTTCCAGGCTGGGCTCTTTTTATAGTCCAGTTTGGAAACTAAACTGGTTCCATTTTAGAGCAGAGCAACCACCCACCGGCCCCCAGAGAGCCATGATTCACCAGGGACTGTGTGTCCTCTTGTTAAGATTAGCTTTGTGTTTTTGTAGTAGGGAGTGTGTATGGTGTGTGTGTGTGTGTGTGTGTGGGGGGTGACAAAAGGGACAAAAATCTGTTTACAGAGTCACATTGTGGGGACAAAATGCAGGTTTTTAGGGTGAAAACTTGGTTTAAGGTTAGGGTTAGCCTAAGTCTACAGGGAATGAATGTAAGTCAATGTAATGTCCTTCAAAGTGATGGAAACACAACTGTGTGTGTGTGTGTGTGTGTGTGTGTGTGTGTGTAATGATCATGTTTTTATTTTAGCTCGACTCTGAATTTAGAAATGTGGTTCAGACGTTCATTTTCCCAGAGGATGAATCCTAATAACTTTAGTGATCTTTTGTCTCTTCATCGAGCACCACCTTACTTACCAGCTTTGATCAAAGTAAAAACAACAAATATATTTGTTGTTAAATATGAAATATGGTGACTAAAAATAGCTTTAGGAGTGAGCATGGCCTCAGAGAACCGGATTTTTCCTCGTGTGCACCAGATAGTTTCTGCACACAAGGTTGCTCGTGTCCCCTTACGTGCTCTGTATGATTTAACATTTCTTTTTTCAGTTGTAGATGAGTTGGATGCCGCCGCCCTCCCGTACCCAGAAGCCTCTGCCGCCCTCCCTGTTTCCCACATGATGGCCCTGGTCATGTCCCAGCTGCAGCCAGTCCTGGAGGGCTTCAACCGCTCACTCGAGCACCTGAGCTGGCAGGTGGGGGACCTGGCCCGGGACGTGGCCCAGCTGAAGAGCAGCCAGCTGGGGGCGGAGCCGCAGGCCGGGCCCCTGGACGGCCCTGAGCTCGACGACGCAGCGGAGGAGCGCTTAGATGCCAAGCTGGATGAGGTGTTTCAGCAAGTGAGGGAGGTCCAGAGGCAGATGGAGAGCCAGCGCACAGACATGGAGAACAGGCTGCACTCCCAGCATGCAATGCTGCACTACAACCTCACCAGCTTTAAGACGGACATCGACATGAAGCTGAAACGCCACCAGAAGATGCTGCAGGTCAAATACCTTTTAATGAGGTTTAAGGCTCCAAATACTGATTCTTTACTTAATTTGAATCAAATGTTACCGGAAAGTAAAACCAAGGAAAGAAATCGTAACAAAAAGTTTTTAAAAAGGTGTGAAGCTGGAACCTGCAGATTTTTACTTGATAATGATGATTGAATGCTCTGTCACAGCCATTTAACTTCTGTCTCTGATCCCAGGTCAGCCTGCAGGCCATGAACACCACACTGGCTGAGCTGAAGCTGGACCAGGACCAGGACCAGACCGCTCAGGATCAGCTAGAGGATCACCTCCCTCCTCCCTCCCTGCTTCCCCCCCACCCGCCGCAGCCCTCAGACACCTCGGCGCTCTGGGAAGCCATCGAGCGCCTTGACGACATGGTGGTCAACAACACAGTGAAGGTGAAAACACATTTATCACTTCTGGATGGGACACCATCCTGTTTACAGTCACATGATCAGAGACCTGCAGATGTTTTGGTGTGAAGAAACACAGAAACGTCCAAACAACAGAAGCACGCCAGATTAACCTGTTAGAGGCCTCTCAATGACCTCCTCATGCTAAAATGTATTTAATTTATTTATATAATTAAACAGTGAAGGAGTTAAAACTGGATTTTAAGACAGATCCCTGCTGCAACACACAGAAAATGAGCCAAATATGCAGGGCTGATCCTTCATCACATGTTGCTGTGCAGGTGGGCGGGCTGATGGAGGACATGGAGGTGACCTCAGGGAACGTGCAGCAGCTGAGGCGGGACTTTAAGGAGCTGGGGAAGCAGATCAACCAGACAGCCCGGACCAGTCAGATCCAGTTCATGGAGACGGGGCTGGAGGTGGAGGCAGCGAGGGAGGCGGTGCTGAGGCGGGTGGGCGAGCTGGCGGGGAACCTCAGCCAGCATGGTGAGCGGCTGCAGGAAATGGATGTGGACGTGGACTATCTGTACACCGCCCTCTACAACTTGTCTGGAAACTGCAAGAGGCTGGAGGCCAACGTGGCTCGACTGGAGGGGGGCTTGGCCAATGTGACGGAGCTGGCCAATGAGAATCGGTTAGCCCTGGACGAGAACAGCGAGGGAGAGGTTGGGCAGTGGGGCGGGGCCAGCGACTGGGAGCTGGCAGTGGGGGCGCTCCAACGTGGACTCCAGCAGGTATGAAAAAAACCCAAAACATGAACAGTTTAAAGACACAGTACTAAAGACACAGACAATACTTACAGCTCATCTCCAGTAAAAATCCAATATTTTATAAGAATGTATAAATGACAGCGTGTTGGTGTCTCTGGTAGTAAATGATCAGCTGAATCTGCAGCTCCTCTCAGCTTTACGGAGCTTTATAGTTTCAGCTCATTGTTTCTGTCCGGCCACAGCTTTTCTGCTCTGGTTCACTCGCAGAGCTCTCACAGCGTTGTGGTGTTGCCCTCAGACCGACGGTTCAGAATGCCAAACTGCAGGCTAAACCGGTACAAAAATTCATTTATTCCATCAAAATATTAAATAGCAACAAGTAGAAATATATGATTTTATTCGTGGACTAAGATATTGCAATCCGATTATTTATTATCTGGTTTGATCATACCTGGTTTTATTATTTGAAATCATTGTATTTATTACCTTTCATTATTTTAATGAACTATTCAACATGTGAATTTAAGCACTTTTATGCATGAGTGTATGTATGTATGATATGTTCTATGCATGTACGTGCATTGTGACGTTGCTGGCAAGTGTGTTGTGTGATGCAGCGCCTTGGAGCCCAAGACGAATTTCCCTGCGGGACAATAAAGTATATCTTATCTTATTGTACACGACCTGCTGAGCAGCAAACAGCAGNACAGAGCTAAAAGAGAGAGAATACTGGACTCACATTCATCAGCTGACACAAACACGACTCCACATGAAGGATCAAGTTCAAGTTCTTTATTGTCATGTGCACAACAATTACAGTGAAGCAGTCGTTGGCAATGAAATTATTGATTCTCAGGCTCCCTCCAACAAAGCTCAAACAATATGTACAAAAGAAAATCACACAAGTAAAAAGAGAACATGAGACATAAGATTTAAAATACTGCAAAAGTTCAAAATATAGGAATATAATATATATAAAACAAAATATATTATTATTATTATTATAAATATAATATATATACACTGTGGGAGGCAGGTGTACAGTAGTGATAAAATGAATAAACTGTAATGTAGGCATGTTATGGACAGGTAAGAACAGGATTTTAGACAGAATCAGATTTATTGCCAAATAGGTTTACACGTACAAGGAATTTGTCTCGGTATGCTGGTGCAGAACAATAAACATAGCAAGTAGGAAAATATACGAAAGTGTGAAAGCAAGTACTGCGAGTCAGAATAAATTAATAAATTATATAAATTAAATATAAAATAGACAATAAAAAACTGAAAATATTATAAAATAAAGATATAGACAATATGTACAATGTTATTTAAATGAAAGAACTGTACAGTTTGTGCAAAAATATTTGCCAAGGATGTGCAAACGTTCACAGTATCTAAGTAAGTTGAGGAATAAAGAATATTTGCGATGTGCAAGATAAAGTCCAAGAGATGTGCGTTAATGTAACGCATTGAGTCAGGTGTGAAGACTGTACATTAATGTAACGTGTAGCTGGTGGGTATAGAGTCGGTGGGGGTCCCGGGCCTTGTTGATGAGGCCCCCTGCAGTCAGGAATAAACTGTTCGTATGCCGTGAGGTTTTGGTCCTGATGGACCGCAGCCTCCTGCCACAGGGGAGTGTCTGAAACAGTTACTAACATACTATAAACGTTAGTAATAATATATATAAACAGGGATGTAAACAGGTAGTAACCAGAACGTAATAGTAAAGTGAGGTAAAGTGACATCAGTATTAATAAGGTGTGAGTGAAGTAGCAGTAATGAGCTTGAGAGCTCAAGAGTCCAGCAGTCTTATGGTCTGAAGGATGAAGCCCCTACTGCAGGTTTAAAAAATGCTGACAAGTAACAAATCAGAGTCAACATTTCTTTTCGACATTATTTTCAGTTTGAGGTAATGCAGCTGAAATTAAAAGAATATTTAATCTGAGATTTAAGAGTCTCCACATCATCTTTCATCATCATTTTCCATCAGAATAATTACAAAGATGATAAAATCACATAGAAATCTACACATAGTGGCTTTAAATAATGAGTCTGGTGATATTCTATATTTTTCTTCATGTTCAAACTCAAACCAGCAGTGAATGTATCTCCTGACAAGTATCTGTGTTTGTATCACAGCCTGATATCTCTTCTTCCTCTGAGCCATAAAAACTATTAAAACATGTTCCTTCATCACCATGAACACACACACCGGAGTTTATTTTGACTCAGTCCCACATACACCGTCCTGCTGCTCCAAATACTTACTAGAGCTCCAAATGTGGATTCATCCGCCGCTGAAAATAGTCCCTAACAAATGCACTATTTCCTCCTGTTTGTCTGATAAAAACTACAGTGAGCAGCTGTTTTAAATTACTGAGACTTTTAAACATGAAAATATATATTTGTGTTTTTAAAGATTTACGTCTTCAGTAGGAACCAATGAGCTGAGAGCCACAGACAGGAAGTCAGACAGTGCTGAGAGACGGACTAACATGTTGGTTTGAGTCTGAACATGAGATTTGTTGATGAAAAGAAAAAGAAAGAATAACAGTAACTTCATCTTTTAATCAAACGTTTCTTTTCTCCTCCTCGTCCTGCAGGTGGAGGAGTCTCTGGCCTCGGAGCTCAGCAGGACCAGGACTCTGGACCACAGCCTGACCCAGCTGAACAGCTCGGTGATGGTGGGTCTTGCCCAGCTCTCAGGCCTGAAGGAGGCAGACAGGAAGTTGGTGGAGGAGATGCGACACCTGTTTGGCTCCTTTAACTCTCTGCTGAAAGACGCCATCCGACACAGCGATGTCCTGGAGCTGCTGTTGGGGGAGGAGGTGCTGGAGTTCCTGGAGTGGCCCGTCCAGGACCAGGAGGCCCACTCCATCCCGGCCCTGAAGGAGCAGCTGGGGAACCTGCAGGAGCAGCTGAGAGGACACAACCTGAGCATCACCTCCCTGCTGGGCAGCAGGCCAGGTATGCAGCACCTGGAGGGAGATTTCAAATCAAACAGGAAGCTTCAGTTNNTCACAGCGTGGTGGAAAGTAACTAAGTACATTTACTCAAGTAAAGTACTTCAGTACAATTTTGAGTACTTTGTGCTACTTTATACTTCTACTGCACTACATTTATCTGACAGCTTTAGTTACTTTGCAGATTCAGATTATAAAAACAATACATCATTTATTAATTGATTATATTTTATTATATTAAGTTACGCAGCAGTAAATAAAGTCATTAAATCTTTACCAGCTGCAACATTAAAGTGATGAACACTAATTATAATCCAGTATTATAAAATATATGATTGAAATGGGCCATTCTGCATGATGAGTACTTTTGGTACTTTAAATACATTTTGATGCTGATACTTTTGTAATTTTACTGTCTACGCTGATTTTGGCAATAGTGTTTCACCGAACGTTACATTCAGATGTCTTTTTGGCTCCACACACACACACACACACACACACACACACACACACACACATTGTGTTTCCATCACTTCAGAGGACATTACATTGACTTACATTCATTTCCTGGAGACTAAACCTGACCATAAACCAAGTCTTCACCCTGAAATGTAATTTAATTAATGATTTACTTTATGGGGACTTGCATTTTGTCCCCAAAAGGAAAGGTCCCCACAGNCAGATATATGTCCCCACAACATGAACGTAACGTTAAATGTTCCCTCCGCTTCACCCCCCGCCACATGGAGACTACTTCACCGGGAGGAGAGCGGGCAGCAGCTCCGGAGACGGACCCCAGCACCGTTTCTGATTTTGCGGAAAAATCTGACCCGGTGGCAGGCATTAGGGAATAACTATTAGAAACTAATAGAAATAACCAACCTTGGTCTCGTTTGCTTATGTAGCTCATATAGAGGCATCGATATTAAACTGAGACTGTTTCATAACCAGTTAAAAACTTAAGTTAAAGAGTACTTTTAAGTAAAATTTTGAATGCAGGACCTTTACTTGTAACAGAGTATTTTTACTCTGTGGTAATATTTCTTTTACTTGAGTAAAAGATCAGTTAGATTTAGATTTTTGAGATATGTAGATATAAAATCAAGTGGAGATCCTTGTTGGCACCAAACATCATAACCCAGGAAACACTCGCTGTGTCCTGAGTCCACACTACAAACTAGCTCCACACAGTGTGTACCGTATAATAATTGCACACGTTTTTTGCAGTTAGAATACCAAAAAAAATCATAACATTACAACCTCAACAATAACATACTGAAATGTTTTATACTAACAGGAAATGATGCATGCCAAATTCACAAATAGACATGAAAATGTTATTTAGATTTAATATTTCCTTTTTGTTTTCTGCAGTTTTACCATCATCAACATTCACAAATCAAGGGTTCTTTAGTTCATCATTTTATTACTTTTCCAGTAATTGCAGACACAGACCTGCTTAGAGTGTAACTCTGTGTGGAGTCACACTCGTTGCTGTGGAGGGTCTCTTCATTAAGAGGGAGGGTATAAATACACCGGCAAGCTTTGGGGCGTCCTCGCCTTTCTCCGACGGAAATAGGAAAGGATATGAGATAGGAGAGGATTTAATAAATATTTATCCAAAAGATCATATTATACACAGCACTGACAAAGATGTAGGTGTGTGGGCAATGACGTGGTACACTCATTACATTCATGGCATAATAAACTTGTGAAAGGAAACATTATTAATTATTAATTATTTTGAACATTTTTCTTAATCTGATTAGGTCCTTGTTTTTTTCCAAACTACAATGTGACCTCTAATTCCTTCATGTGTGCACGAAAATAATCTATTAAATGTCAGTTTGAGGTGAGGCAACTTATGACTTATTATTTGGAAATAACCGCACAGAACAAATATTTATAGGCATGTGGTGTTTCCTCCATCCCGGACACAGAAGAGGGGCTGCACTTAAGAGGAGTCTGGTTTGTAAGCCTGCATCGATGCAGACTCGGTGTTGGAGGGCTTTATAACCCACTCCCACTGAAGGCGAATTGGTTCCGAATGACACTTAATGTGGCGGCCCCTCCATGTGAATGTGCAAACGGAGTAAGAGTAGGTAGGGGGAGGGTGGAGGGGCCGGATTGGAATTGGACCTTAGTGTGTCGTGTGGTCGATGAACCCTCGTCGTAAAGAGGACTATGGATTTTGTCCTCCGTCTCTTAACAGTGCAGTCCTGTCTGAAGGGATCTCTTCAGCCAGTGAGGACAGGAGGACACACACCAACAGCTCCTTTAACGTATACATGAGGACTGTGTAGACTGAACCTGTCCTTTAGAGGGTCTGTCGTTCAAATACAGACCTTTAGCAACACCTAGTGGCATCTGTAAGAAACTACAACACATCACACGTGTCTCAACCTGCACCACCTGCAGTCCTGCAGATTAACCCAGCGTTCAGTATATCGAAGTGTCACCTCCACTGACTACAAACTGATTCTGTTTGAGCTGCAGGAGAAGCTAAAGTTAGCATGCTAACATTTGAAGTTTCATCTCTGCATTTCATTCCTAAACTAACAAACAGCTGCCTGATGAACAGCTGATCATCTACGCACACATACTGTTCGCTTGATTTAAACCTTTGGAACGAGACATTGTTCTGTTTGTTTTCATGGTGTTTTTGGACAGAAGACAGTATTTAAAAAGTATTTAGGATGTTTTTTCTGGACGCTGTGTCCTCTGAAAGCAACGCTCGTCTGAAAACGTGCGTGGTGTTATGGTAACTGTGCAAAGAGACAGTAATATATTACTGATTGTACCTTTGAATATATTTTACAGGATAACTGAATCTTCATCGTTCGTCCTGTAACAGGATGTAAAACATCATCATGTTTGGTGATTTGGAGGTTTAGTTTTGAGGAGACAAAGTTCTGCTTAAGGTAAAAAAATAAAAACACTGTAACTTCCTGAGGTTTGCTTGTTTTATGCACCAATGAAAGAGCAGCGTCACAGTGTTTTGGGAATGTTTGCCTTCATTAGATATGAAACAGGAAATGAGGGATGACGTTGTGATTACACCGTCAGTGTCTGAAACCTCAAGGCCACCAGGTCGCTCCAGTTTCTCCTTATTCTAAGACTAATGTTTGACTCCTTCTGCTTCCAGGAGCCAGAGAGGAGGCACCATCTGCTGACCAGCCCTCCTCCTCCTCCCACCTCCACCATGATGACTGGTTCCCTGGCAGCATGAGGAGGAGCAGTGATGGAGTTCCAGCCAGGGAGCGCCAGCTCCTCCTCCACCCCGAAGGGAGGCGTCCGGAGCACGGGAGAGACGGCAGTGATCTGTGGAACCTGGAGAAAACAGTGGAGGAGCTGGGGCTGAAGGTGCTGCAGCTGGAGGAGAAATGCTGTAACACTTCAGAGAGAGAGGCGCCACCCAGTGGTGTGGAGGCCAAACTACAGGCGGAGGTGACGTGGCTGAAGAGGGGGCTGGAGGAACATCTGAGGGTGTTCAAGAACGTCTTCAGTAATGCCGACGTGCTGGTGGGATCCGATGCCACGCTGGAGCTCGATAAACTGTGGCAGCTGGTGAAGAACAGAGACGGGAAGAAAGAGAAGAAGAGAGGAGGAGGGAGGGAGGGAACAGGGAGAGGAGGAAACCATCGAAGCAGGAGGGATTCATCAGGTGAGTGAGACTCGATGATGATTCTTCTTCTAAACCTTCTGTCAGGTTTGTTTGTTCGAGTGTTTCAAGTCAGATTCTCCAAACTCGTAACTGCACAAACTTTTCATGAATCATTCGTTTCAGCTTTTGCCATCTAATAAAGAGACGCTACAGAGAGACAAAACTAATACAAAGAGACACCAAAACAACTTCAAAGAAACATTTGTTTAATCTGTGCAAAAACTGAAGTGTAGAAATGAAAAAATTGCAGTTTTAAGGGTGTTTATGTGTCGTGCTATTTCTTGGCTCTGAGCAGTTGGACCAGCAGAGACGTCAGGAAGCTCCCAGCCAAGAAATAGTCCCACATACACTGTAATCCCCTGTAAAACCACCAGTTGTCATTTTTACAATTTTATTAATCTAATCTAATTTAATTAATCGCAAGTTTTTGTGATTAAACAAGATATATCATATAAATCAGGGAGCTTTAGAGGTGTTGGTAGACCCAGGCTAGCTGTTTCCCTCTGTTTCCAGTCTTTGTGCTAAGCTAAGCTAACAGGTTGCTGAGTGGTATCAATCTGAACATTTAACTGACAGCGAGGAAGACAAGAAGCTTATAACCCTAACCCTTTCAGAAGTGGTTTTTGTTTGTGGTTCCAGTCTTCATCAACACTCCTGACACTATTTTTCTCTCCAGGTGTTGTTCCTATCCCATTCAGCCAATCAGAAAACTCTCTGCTGGTCGTGGCTGGATCTCCTCTGAGCGTCTTGAACGGCGTCATCGTGTTGGAAGCATCTCTGAACCGGGGTCAGTTTTACTCGGACACCGGCACCTTCACGGCTCCAGTGAACGGGATCTACCTGTTTGTCCTCACCTTGGACCTGAGGCCGGGCTCTGCCCACGTGGTCCTGAGGAGGGGGTCGGGTGGAGCTCTGGTGTCTCTACACCAACAGGAGGTGAAGGAGGTGGGGCCGGTCACCGGTGTAAGCCTCCTGCTGCTGAGGGAGGGGGAGGAGGTGAGGCTGGAACTGAAGGGAGGCGCGTGGGTGGAGTCAGAGGACAATGTGTTCACCGTACTGCTGCTCCACTGGACCACCTGAGGGCGCCGTGGACCAATCAGCTGACGGCTGGAGGAGAGACACTGATCAGAGACCCTGGGAGGGGCGGAGTCACCGAGGACAGAGTCAGAATTTGTTTTAAAACACATTCGAAATGAGAATCGAACCCTCAACCCACCAGTCAGTTCTGATGAATCTGTGGACTGGAGATTTGAGTTTGAGCTCCACAAACGTCTCGGGCTGAAATCCTGACAGCCAGACCTCCAACTTGTCAAACTAGAAGAAGCAAACTGAGATAAAACTGATCTCAAAATGTTCAGTTTTCATTCTCACTCCAACTCCCACTAACTTCAAGTGTTTCAGGGTCTTTGTGTTCAGTACAGAGCAGGAGTCACGACATTGTTTGCTTAGCTTAGCATAAAGACTGGAAGCAGGGGGGAACAGCTAGCCTGGGTCTACCAACACCTCTAAAGTTCACTGATTAACATGTTGCGTCTCGTTTGTTTAATCTCTCCACTAACAGTAACGTAAAAACTGCTGTTTTTTGTGCTGGAACTATTTCTTGACAAACAACAATGTATCCATCCACCCAGTACTTCTGTGCAGCACCAGATACAGTAGTGATGTTTCTGTCTCGAACGAGTTGGCTCTATAAGCCGGCTCCTTTAAGTGAGTGATGGGAGCCGTGTAGGTATCAGATCTGCTCGGGGTCCTGCATTTACAGATGACGTAACACATTAACACATTATGATTTATGATTGGCTGTACATCGGAAAGTGTACGGGTGCCGTGTGTTCGCACCGCAGACTACCAAATTTTGATTGTACAGTAGAGAAAGAGTTTGTGTTCAGATCAAACAAACAAGGTACAACATGTTGATCAGAGAGCTTTAGAGGTGCTTTACAGAGCCAGGCTAGCTGTTTCCCCCTGCTTCCAGTCTTTATGCTAAGCTAGGCTAACAACGTCCTGACTCCTGCTCCAAAAACCCAAAACAAGGACAACTTCCTGTAACCATGAAAATATTATCAGTCATAAGTGCTCCTCAGTAAACTGCCCAGGGAACTGAACCCACAATGCCTTGCTCTACTTACTGAGCTCCACACAACACACTTTCAGCCATCATGAGTATTTGATTGGTCTGATCGGTGTCTGCTTGCTGTTACACTTACCTCTGATTGGCAGATGTGTTGCTGACCCTGCAGTGTCACTTTAACCTGAAGTCCTGATTAATCATCTGACCACAGATCAGCTGCTGACAACCAGCTTCTAATTAGAAAACTTAAACGCGTCTTTGCATCTGTAAAACTCATCATATCATCTTTGTCTTTTAAGGGAATTTTTTACTTTACATGGAGAAAATATTTGTATGTAAAGTACCAATATAAGAAGGTAAAAACACACAGAGCAGTATATATTTATATAACGGAACAGCTGAGCCGTTTGTTGCTGTAAACAAAGTGATAAATGTGTTGATATAAAAGTCAGTCTTATCTAAACCAGCGCCTGTAACTTAATAAAAAGGTTTTATCTGCTGAAGAGAGATGGAGATTTATTTGTTCCTGCTTCAAATCTCAAGACACCTTAATATACTTCATATTACTTGCACACTGTAAACAGTGTGTGAGCACGACGCTGCAGCTTGCAGTCTGGTGATGTGAGAATGTACTAGATATGCAGTGGTGGAAAGTAACTAAGTACATTTACTCAAGTACTGAAGTACAGTTTTTACGTACTTGTACTTGAGTATTTCCATTTTCTGCTACTTGCTACTTGTATATATCGTACTTTTTACTTCACTACTTTTATGTGACAGCTTTAGTTACCTGTTTCTTTGCAGAAGATTTTACAAGATTTTTCAACATAAGCATATAAAATGCAATACTTTGTTGTAAGAGGTCAGAAACCACTGGTTTAATCTTTAATCACTGACTGCAGGACTTTTACTTGTAGTGGAGTGTTTTTATATTGTTGTACTGGTATTTTTACTTAAGCAAAGGATCTGAGTACTTCATCACTGTAAACATGGAACGACAATGATAACTTCTCCCTCCTGTGTCATCCAATTTGAAGGATTTCAGATTTCAAAGAATTGTTTTAGTCGAGCTGACAAGACGAATCCTGTTAGTGAAGAACTAGTGGAGCTAAAAATGTTAAGTTTGTGATTGTGTTTAAGTTTATGACTAAACACAAGTTTTCACTTGATATAGCCTCTAACTTTAGCTGTCTAGTTAGCTTCTTTTTACAGCAGAGAGTGCAGTAATACACAGTCAGAGTGCAGTAATACACAGTCAGAGTGTAGTAATACACAGTCAGAGTGCAGTAATACACAGTCAGAGTGTACTAATACACAGTCAGAGTGTACTAATACACAGTCAGAGTGCAGTAATACACAGTCAGAGTGTACTAATACACAGTCAGTGTAGTAATACACAGTCAGAGTACAGTAATACACAGTCAGAGTGCAGTAATACACAGTCAGTGCAGTAATACACAGTCAGAGTGCAGTAATACACAGTCGGAGTGTAGTAATACACAGTCAGAGTGCAGTAATACACAGTCAGAGTGCAGTAATACACAGTCAAGAGTGTAGTAATACACAGAGTGTAGTAATACACAGTCAGAGTGCAGTAATACACAGTCAGAGTGTACTAATACACAGTCAGAGTGCAGTAATACACAGTCAGAGTGTACTAATACACAGTCAGGGTGCAGTAATACACAGTCAGAGTGCAGTAATACACAGTCAGAGTGTACGAATACACAGTCAGGGTGCAGTAATACACAGTCAGAGTGTAGTAATACACAGTCAGAGTGCAGTAATACACAGTCAGAGTGTAGTAATACACAGTCAGAGTGCAGTAATACAGTCAGAGTGCAGTAATACACAGTCAAGAGTGCAGTAATACACAGTCAGAGTGCAGTAATACACAGTCAAGAGTGTAGTAATACACAGTCAGAGTG
>NTHP01000495.1:385682-408318 GCA_003416845.1 Oplegnathus fasciatus | reverse complement strand
CAATAATACTGTACCTTGGACTTCAGATCTCTGTGCAAAACCCGTTTATCATGGATATGCTGTGCGGCAGCGCACATTTGAGCAAACCACCTCAAGATCTGGAAAAAAAAAAAAAGATTTCAACGAAACAAAATTTAAAAAGGGGAACAAAACAGTAACATAAAATTGTGAGAATAGTTGCAGGTAGTTCAGGCCTACATCATCAACACAGAACTGTGTAGTTTTCTGTTGCCGGATCCTCTGAAGCAGGTCTCCTCCACTGCAGTACTCCATAACGATACACAGGAGGTCATCAGCTGAACAAACACAATCACATTGCCTATTCTGCAATCCAAACAATAATGACTGCATGTCACAAGAGTCCAAGATGTCTTGTAATATGTTTTAAAGGGAGCGTTACACGTGTGAATACCTTCGAATGTCTCCCTGAAGGCCACAATATTAGGATGTTTCATTCTGGACAGCAGGACGGCTTCTTTCCTCGTGTTCTCCAATTTGGACTGATTCTATAAAAATGCAAATACAAGCATGGATGCATTCTCTATTATGCAAAACAAACAGCCTCCACGTCTCTGTGCAGGCACCAACTTGGTAGGTTATCAGCACAGTGTAAATAACATTTCCATATCCGACCCCAGGCTATAACACAACAGCCTGGATTCACATATAGTGTACAGCAGTGTAGTTTACATGGTGGAGCAAATCCAACATCTCTTTATGTTTTATTCACAACTTTATTCCTAACATGATTTATTTCACCAGAAAGCCTTTCCGCACTGGTGGGATCCAGTTCAAGTCCGAATACCTGTTCCAGCACTCAGGTGAGGACAAAGCTACAGTGTAACAGTCACAGCACATCACTATCTTTGTTTGCACATACCTTTGGCAGCTGGATTTCTTTGACCACATAGTTCTGCTGACTGCTTTTACACCGGACTAACAAAGCCCGACCGAAAGACCCTTCACCGATGACTTTCTGGAGTGAGTATCTCTCCATAGAGCTCTTTTCTAAACCACAAAGAGAGACCACACAGGATAAACACAACTAGTCAAGCTCCGACGGACTGAGCCGGTGGAGGCGGCACTTTACTGCAAGGTTTTCTTGTTTTAGCCTTCAGTGCTCACGTTGAGACATTTCAATAATGTAATAATGTAATAAAAGAGTAGTGTGCCATAAAAAGAAAATCTACCTGGACTCGTGCGGTTTGTTTGGCCGCTACTTCCTTATTATCATATGACGTAGGGTGAGGCACACCTGTACTACGCGGCGTGGCAGCTAGATGGCGGCAGACCACAATCTCTAAATCCTACATTGAGACTCTTTGAAGTTTCCATAACGACCATAATAATGTTATAATAATTTGCCCGATAAGTCTAATGGTTTCATATTGGAGTATTCTGTTTTTCAAGTGCTTATATAATACATATTTACCAATTCCTCTTTTATTTTATGCATGTGTGTCTTTCAATCCATTATGTAATGTTATTATGTCTACACTGTAGCTCTGTTCATAATGCTGCTGCTGCTTTTTTCTGCCATGTTTGCCCGTCCTGTTTAAAAGATTCAGTTCTAATTATAAAAGTAAGAGTTTGGACAGACCAGTACGGGTCCCCTCCCCTGCCTCCTGACCTAATCCACTGCTGGAGATATTGAAAAACGTAGGCCGGGTCGGAGGTGGTGATCTTCTGACGTGCTGACCCCGACGTGAGCTATGAAATGGCTTTTCTGACAGAACCACTAAGCGTGATGCGAGCCAGAGTGGGAAAACTGTGTCTGTCGGGTCACGGCGCGACGGCACGGGTCAAAAGGTAAAATGTTAGTCATGATGGAAAAGTAATGGAGCAGCGTGACACGGGTCTAGGGAAGAAACGTTTCCTTTCATGCTTCTGCAGAAAGAAAAAAAAAAAAGACACATTTTTAGCAGTTTTCAGAGACCCACGTGCCTGTTTTAAAGAGTGCACGTGACACTGTTGCCAGAGCCCGGATAGCTCAGTCGGTAGAGCATCAGACTTTTAATCTGAGGGTCCAGGGTTCAAGTCCCTGTTCGGGCGATCGTAATTTTAATCAACTTTAAGCCGTTCGCTCTGAATTACACTTTATTCTATGGTGTACTGTGCTGGTAAAACATCGTCACAAGTAAAGTTCAGGGAGTGAGAGTACAATATGTGAGTGAAGCTGCTGCAAGAGAGTGATTCCTAGTCTTGCAAAACAATAAGTACAAAAATAACAGTTGTATTGAATGTTTTAGCCAGTTTACTACAAACTAAGTGTACTTTACATCACAGCTCAATATTTTTCAAACCCTACTGTTGTCTTAGAAATGCAACGAGCTGTATCCGGGACAAAAATACTAAGGTCATGAGTAATCCCCCAGAGAAAGTTTGGCTCAGGGACCAAAAGCAATCAATTTTTTTTTCACGTTAATTCATTTGTTCACAATATAATTCAAGTGGAGATTTACTTTATTTTACTTTAAGGCATTAATTAAAACATGCTTGAAAACACGGCGTAAAAGGCATTAGAATCAGCCTCCAGAGCCCGCCATGTGTAGTTTGTGTGTACTGTAATTGTAGAACATGAAATCCTGCTAACTTGATTTTAAAAGGACATGACATGGGGGTTCTCACCAGTAACTATGGCTCTGGTTAAATGTGATCTGTTCTATCCATCTGTTTGTTTCCAGTCATATCCACAAGATATGAAAATCGCATCATGAATAACGCTGTGCAGACTTGTAAAACCAAGTTTCATGAAAACTGCATCACAGTGCAACAATAATGTTATACTGACAAAAAACAAACAACACGGACTTGACTTTTACTGTGATGGGTTACACAACTTAAGAAACTTCTGCTGATAGATTTTCATATCACGCAGCAATGAATGGAGACCACTGGCTGACTGGAACAGCTGGAAAAATACTTCCAAAAAATGTATAGCATGCATATGTAAGTGGTCAGCTCAGATGTATGTGTTTTGTAGTGAAGGAGCTGAAACTTGAAAACACACTGGTATGGTCCTTTAATGTTCAGCAGAACCCCCCCTAACATCTTGTGCAGCATAAACCAAGTGCTTCATAGCCAAACGATTGCATAGTGGGTCCAAACGTCCAATGTTTGCCTCATTACCTCCTGTTTCTTGCTCTCTGGCAGCGCTCTGGTTGCACCTATCAGCAAATAGTCTTCCACAGGAGGAAAATAAAAGCAATAATGAGGTAAATATTGGGCACGGTGCAACAGTTTGTCTACAGCTCCTGGATTATGCTGCACAAGCTGTTTTGGGAAATGTGATGGACATTTTTTGCTTTTCTTAGAGCTGTAAAAAGATGTCGTGGTTAACTTAGTTTGGGAAGAAGCCCTGCACAAACCCCAGTTGAACTTCTGCTGACAAATGGATGATGACTGTATTTCTGTATGCCTGTATTCCTTAAGACAAGACAGCAATGAGCTCTCCACTTCACATTATACAATTTAATACCAATGTAGAGGTAAATCAGAAAGTGGGCCAACTGCAACCTCCAGTTGGTGATTTTCATGAGGTAAAATCACAAGTACAGAGGCAAATAAACATTTTGTTAATGAAAAGACCTTCATACAAGGCTTCATACAGCTTGATTTGACCTATTTCAGTATTTAAGGCTCAGTAAACCCTGTTCTGCAAATAAAACCTGAATAAACTGAGAGCGAGGGCATTCTCTGTGTCTTACATCCCTGGTATCTTAACTAACGTCACGATTTTAACCCCAAATAGCAGCTTGGCCTGTCTGGGAAGCGTAACGAGATGGTGTTTGTATAATTGGCTGAAGTACAGTCATGTCAGGCTGTTAGTTTGAGTCTGCTCTGCTCAGTTCAGTACAAGTGAGGAACTTTCACACGGCCAGCTATCGAATCATTAATTGCTAAGATGCCCACCAAAGGACCAAGCCGTTCAAGTGTGTGTTTGTGAGAGAGAAAGCTTTTACCACAAATTTTCGAATATTTAATATGTGATAGGAGAGAAGATCATGTTTCTGCAGGTGTTTATGGTGCTGAGAGGGGCATTTAAATGCAGAATCATAACATATGGTATCAGTCAGGCGATGTGACGCTTCTCTTCCAGTTTGTGCTGCTTCAAAAATGACAGATGACTGACATGAAACAGCTGTGGGGCAATACAAATTCAAACTGAATGACATTAAGAGCCTCTAGAGGTTTCTCAATCCTGGGGTCAGGCCCCCATGTGGGCTTGCTTGATAGACAGACGGGGTCATTAGAGATTTCTAAGACTCATTTATTGATATTGGTTTGAATTAGGCCAGTTTTAAAGATACCATCACTTCTATATAATACATTCAAGACTTCAAGAACTCGTGGTGCCATGAGAAATTTGGGACCAAAGAACAGGGTCGAGGGCCAGAAAAACAACTTTCTGTGATGTCAAAATGTTTTCACAGGAAGTTGCCCATGTCATCAAATATGTAATTTTTAGGCTTCATCTCAATTTCTTTTCTAACGCCAACTCTAACTCTTGTAACATAAAGAATCTTGATGCCTTGCAGATATTATTTCTAAGAGAAGCTTACATTATATTAAAAGCCATCAAATGGTCTTTCATGGGGATGGTTGGAAGTCCACTGCCTGAGAAGGTGAATACTGAAGTCCATCAGAGACCGATTAAAATATCAGAGAAAGAAATAATACTTAGAGGTTAAATATAGAAAAAATTATATGTAGGTCTATGAGATAGTGTTGCAATATACTGTTACAATATCTCATGCCCAGGTGACACTTTTTAGTGTATAAGACAAACTAAGACGGCAGTGATAAATCCTCAAATGTATGCCCTGTGAGAAATTAGATAATGAAAACAGAAAATTATGAAGAGCTAAAGAATTTGTGTTCAGAGTTATGCCATTGATATAAAAAAAACAACCCAGCTCATAGAGGAAACATTAAAGATGTAGCCTGATTGCTAACCACTGGATCACTGCCCACATCTTAAAATTGTTCAGCCATTCAAAGAGAATGAACAAATGAACTGAAACTAAATGGCAATTCAGCTTATGATTATCAGGCTATTAAAGATGGACAACAAGGAAACAAAACTATAATATGTTGTGTTGTGTCAGTGAAGCTGCTTTGTGAACGGTGAAGGTCACTTTCTGGGACGATCCAAAGTTTATCTAAACTTACAGGTCCATTTGAGCATCATATAACAGAGGATTTATCACCGTTCTTAACCTGAGAGCACATGTTGATCCCCAGATAATTATCTTACTGTCACCTTGTCCCTCTTTTTCAGTTCGTTGTCCTCAGTGCTGTTTATCTGTTTACCCTTCACAGGCGTAGGGGATGGATCAGGCTGCCTTTTCTCCTTATTTTAGAGACAACAGCTACAGTTTACCAATACAGAGGAAACCTGTCAGATTTATCATGTGCTATGGCATCACCATCCTGGATGTTTGTGGGTGAGAGCTTCTACAGCGTTGTCAGAGAGCTTAACAGCACACATCAGACCTACAGGAAGTGGAAAAAGACCTAACTATATGATTATCACTTACCTAATAATGTTCTAGTCAAACAGCTTCAATCCTTCCTGGAATGCATCAAAGTCTGGACCTGTGTGCGGTTGGATATTGGACTGCTCTTCAAGAAGGAAAGCCTCTGATTATTTGAGGAATGATGAAGTGAAATGTTGTATGTACTGCTTCTCTAAAAGTTTACAAAACAGACATATGATTGGAAGAATAAGCACAATTTGAACAAATCAACCAAAACAGAAATCAACATCTAAATGCAAAACATCAGTTTCTGACAGTGTGTAAAGAGAGGTACAGCTGTCCTACCAGGATTATATGAGACAATGAAAGACTTTCTGGCTTGGCTGAGGATAACAAAACACATTGATTTTTCTTTCACACATCACAAGTAAGATATAACTTAAAGCTACAGTGATCTGATTTGGCAACTAGAAGGCAGAAGAATACAAAAACAAGCAGACAGACTGTGACATCATCTTAGAAAGATGTAATGGGCATCATCCCGTTGCAGCCATGTTTCTGGTCACATGATGATTGTAAGTGTAGTATTCACAATTCTTTTAGCTCTTCCCTTACAAAAAATCCCTGTGATAAAATACTATACGCTGGTACCACATGTGCCACAATTCCTATAGTACTTTCTGTGTTCATGTGATGTTTGGCAGAGGTACTGTTCTGGTACTCAGAGGCGTGAGCAGTATTTTGGGACATCGACCACAGGACTGTACCGCGGGCTCTGCAGTAACTTACCACATGTTCCGCATGTGGTACAGTCCTGCGGTAAATGTCGCAAAATTCCACACAAGTCTCTGAGTACCGCAGGAATACCAGAGGAAAATGTCACAGGAACACAAAAAGTACCAGAGGAAGTTACCTCAAAAACCCGGGGTACCAGTACCGCAGAAAAATAGTCTCCACTTTGTTCTTGAGAAAAACATCGAGCTCTTTAAATGCTTGATTTTTCACCAGCTTGTTAACTTTGTCTGATTTAGTGCTGGACAGGTAGCGTGCAGGGGATTTATCAGAGCTTGTTTTCAGAGTCAGTGATAATTCTATGTGAGTTTGTCACTGTGAGGAATCTTTAACACTGCACATTTGATTCAATGTTATTATGAAACATATTGCAGCTTTGAACCCTTCAATTGCAAATACATTTTTGACAAAAGTAGTTAAACAAAGACTGTGACTTCCTTTGTGATGAGCTGCCTTAGTCTCTAAAATATAGAATTTCTCAATATCAGTGTCAGTTGGCTCATATTAACTCGACAAAAACAGCAGTTTGAAGTTAGGTCTGTAGTTACTGAGGATTAAGGGATCAAGACCGGATTCTTAAATAGTAGCTGAACTACTGTTTGCTTGAAACTGGATAACTACTAGTGGCCAGAGAGCTGTTTATGACTGATAAGACGCTGGGATTAACTTTATCAAAGACCTCCTGGAAGAGCTCAGCTGGGACAACCTTTCGGGGACAGGTGATGCACTCCATGTGACTGACACCTCTTTAGAAACACGATAGGAAAATAGGTTTAAAATAATTTAAAACAGCCTTAAAACAGCAGCAGATTTGTAATCCTTTTCGCACAAACTTTTGGTGAAGGATGTAAGAATCAGCACGTTTCTCCTGGGAGGCTTCTTCACTGCAGAGGGTTGATAGCAGAGTTGATTACACTGAACAGTACCTCAGTGTTGTGACAATTTTTAGATAGGAGCTCAGAGAATGCTGCTCTTGCATCTTCTCTGCATATATCTCACATTACAGTCGGTCTTCCATAGGGTCGTGAAATATTTGCACTGTGTTAGTTGTCTGTTATGTTCAATCTCTATAGGGGCTTCTGTTCCCTGAGTAAAGACAAGACTGGGAAGTTGGAATTTTTAAACTTTAGATAGTGCAACAGAACTCCATTCAGGGACTCATTTCAGCACTGAATGGAAACTGTGCCATCTCTGCAAGCTTTGAGAAGCTCACAATGTTTTTTTCTTTGAGACTGTGCCCAGAGGTATGATTTTAGAAATTTTTGAAACAGTACTTTTGGTCTTTAGGAACTGTAAAGTTGCTGTAGCCAGGTCTCACCCAGGCTTGCCTGAGTTTGAACTTCAACTGAAGTAGCTTGAAAGGCGATGCCAGCCTGCATCCTACAGTTTTTCATTGATGCTAACTGCACACAAGAAAGACATCTGTGGGAGGACACCAAAGCTTTTTCACTCCTGCTTCTTTCCTCCCATCCCTCAGTGCCACTCTTCTCTTACCAGGAAATAACTTGGAGGAGATGATGGAGTGAAGTGCTACAGAGGAGGAATAAGGGAACGTGGAGGCCTTTTGGGAATTGGATGTTTATTACTTCTCTATCATGAAAAATTGCCATCTGTTATTGATGAAGTGGTCCAGACGTATACTATATAGCCCACAGGTTTCTTCATTTCACTTCATTACTCATGTCAGAGAAGGTAGGTCGAATTTGCTTTTGAAAGCAAATAGAAAACAGCTACTGAGACATCCAATTGGATGTGGCCAGAGGTGCAACATGCTTGAAACTTTATAACACTTGAGGGCAACACAGAAGTAGTCTTTTGTCCTGAGTGATTTTCTGCCCATTTTAAATATAAATATTATATTAAATATTATAAATATAAATATATTTTAAATAAAAAAATATAAATAGATAAATAATGATAAAACAGATATCAGTGAGGAGCTATCATCCTGCATGCGGATGACTGAAAACCTTGGGCTACATCTTTTCCTCATGTGTCTGATTTGTTTGATAATCACATTTTACTTTTAAGGCCCTGCACTCCCATGTTAAACCCACACAGGTGATTTTAATTATTCTGACTGATTAGACCTCATCTCAGGACCGTGTGAGCATATGCAGACTATTGCTTGACTGACATCGCACAGACTCTCTTGTTAGCTTTGCTGCATGTTAGGGTGGGATAAATTACACCTTTATCACAGGCCTTTTCCACAGAAGACATTTTGACATGTCACAGTAAGAAAAGCACAGGTGTAAAAAATAAAATGAATGATGGCTGCATTCCATTTGGTTTCAGGGTCCTGGTGTTGTGCATGTTGGATCACTTTGAACCTGAGCAGAGGTTTATTCAGCCAGAATTGGAAACACCTGTGTGGGTGTGTGCATGGCATTTAATGTTAAATAGCACAACTATTAATATTGAGAAGATTCTGGCATTTCTTCTTACTCAGATATGCCCTCTCAGTATGGGGATTACCTTGCCTGAGTTCAAACAAACTCCTAATTTAGAAGCCCTGCTAACAGCAGCCTCTCTGTGTCCCTGTAGGCAGTGAACCTTGAGCTGTAATCTGTATATCGCTGTCTGTGAGCTTTGAGTAACACCCTCTGATCCTCTTTGCTGATGCAGTTTGTCTGGTGTATGTTATCGTGAATTCCCTTGATTTCCCTGTCCATATAAACACCATAATTGTCAGATCTCTAAAAGAAGACATATACGGCTAATTGGAAGTTTCTTAAAGTACAGTGGGGACTTGTAAAACTCAGTAGGAAACGAAGAACAGAATATGTAGGTGGGATTTTATTTGAAATCAATTAGACTGAGTGACTTCAAAGATTTTGGACTAAATCGCTCCACTTTCTGGGCACACTGATCGTTTGCATTCTAGTTAATGTGAAACACCTGTGTAACTGTCTTAGCTATTGTGCTGCAGACACTTTAGTACTTGAAGTTCTTCATATTACTATTATTTACTCCACTGTCAGTACATTCATCTATATTCCACAACAAAATAATTGCTGCTGAGGGGTGACGAGGGTGACAGGCTACTATTTTGCTATCCAAGTTCTGTATGACTGCAGTCATGGCTCACTATCTTGCTATGCAGCAACATCAATTATGCAATATCTTTATGCAGATTGGTGTTATGGTAGCACAAACCCTTTTTTAAGCAGAGTTGCACTTAAGGGCAATAATTATCTCGCTAGGGTACTGTCGGGGAAAAAAATTAATTAGAAAGAATTAATTGATGTGGAAGTATCTAACTGGCTGCCAAGGTTGAACTCTCTAAAGGTGATTCAGTGCTTTCTCCCTTAAATAATCCCTGCTGCAACAATATTAAAAAAGAGGCTGCACAATTCAGTGGCATTCACTTAGTGGTATGATCGTGCTTGTTGATTTCTCCTTATGTTTTCTTCCTTTCGTGGCAGTTTCCTTCAAGGTTCAAGGAAATTAATTAGGAAATAAAAAAAGAATATTGTTATGTTGGGTACTGTTTGGGTCCAGCCCTAGCACTCTTGCTAACTTTTGTGAGGTAGCCTGATTGTAGCTGATCAAATTATACTATAGCTCTGAAGTGCTAATCCAGGTTGTAATCCTGCTGGTCTTCACAAATCTTACATGTTCATGGCCATGAATGAAAAGAAGGTAATCCATGTCATTTTCAAATAGAAAGATGTTTTGTTGTTTTTACTTTGTATTTCAAGTTTTGGGTAATTTGCACCCAAAATTTATCTTTTTTTTATATCAAGAGCAAGGTGCTCTTAAAGGGTCAGTTCACCCAAATTACAAAAAAAACCAAAACAAAACAATTTTCTTTCTCTATTGGTACCTAACTACACAAATAGTTTTGGTTTTATTTTTCTGGGTTTTACCATATCTGTCAGAAATTTCTGCCTTTACCCCAATACAAAGGTAGGTGAGTATAAATCAGTGTGTGGTCCTCACAATATAAAAAAAATTATACTTAAAAGTGCCCACAGCTCACAGCAGCACTGATCAGCTAAAATCCACATCAGTTACAACAGCTGTAATATCCCTTTTACTCAGCTGCTGTACGCCCCGGTTACCACACATTTTGCATGTTTTAACACAATCAGCCGCCCACGAGTAACAAGACCTCAGATTGCATTGTACACCCTGCCAGTCTGAAGTAAGGGTACTGATATAAAGGAGGGAATGCTCCAACTTGACCTCAATGTGTCAGCCTCTGCTGATGAGGCATCTGGTTGACACTCTGTAACAATCGCTGGTGATATCAATCAGCACAGCAGATCAGAGAGAGAGCAGAATGCAGAGGAGCCATGCTAACATATTAAACAGAGCAAGTACTGGGAGAGATTTCTCAAGTGAGGATGGAGGGGAGGAGGGGTTGCCATTATCTGAGGGATGCCAAGCATTGTGAGAAAATGGGCATGCTAATGAGGGCCAAATACATCGAGAACAGCTGCATTGAAAATGAGCTGACTTTGTACTCTTGGGCTTTTATGAATCTCTGAAGTGTTGTTTGTTAATCAAAGGAAGAAAAACGGAGAGGAACAAACGACTAAAAATAGTAACTGAAAAGCTGGGTGCAGCTCGCGCCTCTGATGACATGTATACAGCTGTGATAATTGCTATGAAAAGGTTACCATTATTGTTATTCACACTATGAAGGTAGGTTGAGGAACTATGAGACACCCCTTGACATTAAGCTGATGGATGCACAGCCTCTCAATGTCCCTGGGTATGATTGCATCGCAGGCTTTGTCTGGAAGACTCTGAAGCTTTGAAGTTGAGTAACCTGATCAAAAGGAAAATAATCTGACTAGAGGTCACAGGATTTACCTCATCAATAATAGGGAAAAGTTAAATTCACAGCACTGCCCATCCTTATCCTCTTTATCGATTGGGGAAAAAAGGACTCCCACATGTAGTGAACACTACCAAGATCAAGAGGTCATGGGAAAAGCTTTTTAGGAATGTGAGTGGAGGCCAGTTCAGTTTACCTCGGGGCGTATTCTGTGACTGAAATAACACTTTACATCCAGAATCTCAATAAACATTTATTTACAAAAAGAAAATAATGACAAAGAATAATTTGAAGAGTGAATACAAAACATGTGCTAATATGATAAAATACATTATCATACACAACGTATATCTTATGAATGTGATAAACAATGCTTAGATTTTTGGAATCTGAAAAGGCTGAGTTGAGGAAGCAGGCAGCCAGTGTTGGATTGCTTTACGTTATAGGGATTATTGCATTTCAGTTTGTGTTTAAGGCAAGGATGAGACATGAAGAGGAGACAGAAACACTTCACGTAACAATGAAGCAATATTACTTTTCTCTTCATCACAGGGCACACTATCACATAAACATCAATGACTGAAGAGGAGGAAGACAAAAAAAAAACAGAGAATACTCTTTTTGTTAAAGAAATAGTTATGTGACAATTTTACAAATAGGATTGGTCCATACATTTTTCATTTGAGAACAGCTTTTAAGAGAAGAACCAGTTTTCAAAGCCATGTGTGTGTGCTGCATTATGAAACGGTCCCTGCAGTTGTCAGATGAGTAGTGTCCCATGATGTGCAGAGCACCATAATGACTTGTTGTCTTTGGTGCCTGATGTGCTGTACTGATGTAGTCCACAGTCAGAGTCCTCTCCCTTTCGTCATGCCGCCTGAGGTCTCCGTGTTCCTGTCCCCGTCTCTCTGATGCTCACTTCAGTACGGGTACTGCTTCTGCTTTTTCCCGGCGAAACAGGACAGCCAGGTGCACAGCAGCATGGCAGCCGCCGCCCCTGCCCCTGTGCAGTAATACGCCCAGCCGATCTGGCAGGAACCTGCAGAGGAAAGCGGAGGATTCAGAATGATATCTTTTCACCCTTTATTTTATCTGCCCGTCCGTCAGCAGGATATCTCCAAAAACCCATGAATGGATTGCAATGAAAATTTGGACAGATAAGCTTTTGGCCAGGGAACAACTGATTTGATTTTGCTTTAACCAGAATGTCTGAGCGTTAGAAGAGACCTGAACTGTTTACTCCACATTTATAGAGCCTTTTTAGGAAAACTCCTTATAGAAGAGCTTTTAAAACTGATTCTACTAAAGTTGTCTCTATCGAAGTCCTGTACGTGCAATGTTAATATTTAAGAATTAGAGACATTTTTGTTTTAACAAGGCTTTTAACATGTTAGTGTTGAGAGCAGAAAATGTTGTGAACTGCTTAACATTTTTGTTCAAGTCACAACATTTCCCTTCCTCTTGTGAAAAAGAGTTAGCGTTGTTGAAACAAATGCGCTGAACATAGTTCAGCTTCATTTGCAAACAGTCTGGTATGTGGCAAATGCACTCTCACACAACGGACTTTTGGGAAGCACACAAGTGGCGAAAAATGTGTGTCTTCTTAAGACGCATTCTCTATGATCCTCAGAAGAAGTTATGTGCATTATTAAACGAGGATATGACCTACATCTGATTCTAAATTTGGAAAATCTTGTGATGACCATCAAGACTTCTCATTATAAACATCAAATTTTGGGAGAATATCTGATTTAATATAGTTATCTAATTACCAGCCGTGTGGGAGGAGGAGGAAGTGTCTCATTAACAAATCATATCAGCCATCTTCTCACTGTGGAAACATGGTTCAACAGCCAAAACTGAAAATGCTTATGAGTCTCATTTTCTCTTGCCAGTTTCTCTCTGTGTCGGAGTCACACTTAATGATAATTAGCTTCTCGTCTTTTTAAAATGTGTATGTAGTTTAACAAGCAGTGACTTGGACTTTACATGCATTCATTCTGTGGATTTAAGTATGATAATTTTCCTTTCTTTTTCATATTGAAAATACATACAATTAATGTGTCCTGCAGCTACATTCGAAGTTATCTTTGAATTACTAAAGTACTGTCTGCTCTCTTCATGATTAATGAATGAGTCAGTGAAGGTGAGATTCAAAGTACTCGTGGTGGCGGACGCATCATTTGTGTGAAATCCATGGTTGTCAAGGGAGAACATCACAGTCTTGTCATGCTACCAAGAATGAGGTGAAACTGAAATAAATATGGTGCAGTCGTCTTCAACAGCAAATTTAATATTCCAGAGGCACTGAACAGCAAGCACTCTGATGCAAACACTTGTTAACAATAATTTATATGTACTAAGAGCCTGTACTTTCAAAGAGGAAATCACAGAATTATCCAACATAATCACTTCCAATGACATGGTCTGAAATTGCAGTAATTAAGATGATATGTTTAGGAATGTAAATCAGTCTGAATGCTGCTAGAGCAGTCACATCTATCTGATGAAAATGTATCAAAACACAATGTTACAGTGTTAGCTGTATTTTGAAAGATTTGGGCTTTTTTGTTCTTTAATGTGAATAGATTTACAAAGTTCTTAACAAATTGCTGTTTAACATTCATCAACTTGTAATTCCTAACTTAATCATAATAAAACATAATTGTTATTTTTTTTGCTTGTTGGTGATGGTTTTGAAGGATGGTGATGCTGGTTGGTCTTTCAGTGAGTTTGTTCATCCATCTGTCCAGAGTAATATACAGTATATCTCTCTCTCTACTGACCAGATTGTCATGAAATGTGATAAGAATATTCATTGTCTAGTCGTGCTCTGGTGCCACTGCCAGGTCAAAACTTTTCCTTGAGTAACACAAGCAAAAACTTTTTTTTGGTTTTCCTGGAAATTTGCTGTGGACATTCACGGTCCGCAGTGAATGAATCCTATGTTTTTGGTGGACCCCACTGATCTTTCTTACAGCGCCATAATCAGGCCAAAATTTTCATTTGAACATGACAAATATTAATATCAAATGGGCAGATTGCAATGACATTCACTGACAACAGTCATCTTTCTGCTTGTGCCATCCGCAGGTCAAAATGTCAACTTTGAACACAACGTATCTCATAATCAGACTGACAAGAAATCTGAGGACGAACAAGGCTGATTTTAATGACCCCACTGCCTTTTATTTAGCAACCCTTATGGGATATTGTTTAAATGTTTTTGGACCCAGTACTAGTGAGGCTGTAAGAACAGAAAGATTGGAAGTATGTTGTTTATTTCATCCAATACATTTGTATGGGGTGTAATGAAAATCACACTTGTGGGACTTAACTAGTTGTTTTACAACAAGCCACACCTTTTCGCTCAGTGGTTAATACTGTAGATATTATAGTAATCCAGTTCAGTGAACACATAGAAGCTCTGTGTTTCTTAATGTGTGAGGAAGAAAGTAGAAAAAAATGAGTTCTTTTCAAAAAATGAAAAGTGTCAGAAACTCTAGCATGCTGGACATTGATGTAAATTGAAAATGAGAGCAAATCTAAGTGTAGCCGGTGTCACCTGATTACATAAGTTATGGGCTCAATCAAAATTAACCTTCGACATTTAATTAAAATATTGCCAATATTAGGATCACAGCAAATGAATGTCTCCGCTTACGTTAAGTAAAAAAAAAACCCTACTTGATTAGCATCAAATAAACGAGCAGCTGCAGTATGAATAGCTCTTCCGCCTGCCTAGTGTCTGATACAGTAGCATATTACTTTCTGTAAGATAGTCCTGAGAATGCCAGCTGAATACAGAGTACAAGTCGGGCTCCTACTCATTCTCAGCACATATTTATAGCTATAAAACACTTCAGAAATCGACAACAACTGGAGATTCTGTTGACTTTTTATCATACATTTTAAGTACCAAGGCATCGTGTCTCTTCGGTATATGACAGCACCACAGAATTATGTCTGCTTGGTTTCTAAAAAAGGCAGAATGTCAAGGACCATATATGAAAGTCTGCTCTCAGTTTCCAACTTTTTCATAGATTTATCTGTTCTAGGATCAGAACGTTCAGAGAACACAAGATGAATTTACACAGTTAAGCATCAGCATATAATTTAGGCGCTGTGCGCAGGCTGTAGGTGTGTGTGTGTATTGGATCTGCCTGGTAGACATCTTACCTAGTTGAAACTGGTCTGAGCTGTTGTTGCAGGTCTGTTGTACTTCCTCACTGTCCCATCCCAATGGGTAGAGTGCACAGCCAGATCCTATGAGCAGACCTGAGAACAAGAGGAGGAGAGTCTGTCAGTGATGAAGGAATTGCAGTAACTTGACTCATCAGTGGGGGTTCAAAAAATATCACAAAACATGGCCGGAGGCTGACAAGACACAGTTCGTATGGAGAAAACTGCAGCAAGGACAAACTCTCACCATCAAGGTGTTCACTCAGCTCCTTAAGGAAGGTCTGCATTGTTTTAGTGAGACCTCGCCTCTGTGGGTTTTCATAATTTAAGAATCTTTTCATTAATAAGAAAGAAAAATGCAAAGCAGTGTATTGTTTTTATCTTTGTTGCATCCTGATATCCAGCAAAGTCAAATGAATTTAAACTCAGGTTTTGTGTGGCTTCTCTCTCATTCTTTGGTTTATGTTTTAATTAAAATGATCAAAAAGACAATGAGTTGCTGCTCTCCAATGTGATGTGTGTGACCTCGCTTCTGTGATTTATTTTTTTCACCTTATCGACAGTTTTCCAGCAGATACAGACGGGGAGGCAGCTCTGACCTGTTCCAGCACTTTTACCTCTGAACAAGCCTCACATCCCTTTGTAAAATGACACGGATTGTGATTTTAACACTTCATCACGTTTTTACTGCAACAAAACAAAGCACTCCTCTGCCAGCAGCTCATAAAACCACTGCAAATGAACAACGAACATATGCAAATAGCTTGGCAATTTCTCAAAGAGGCAACAGCGAAAAAAAACAAGCATTTTTGGTACGCAATAATTACTGTAAAACTCTGGAAAATCCTTGAGGGACTGCTTTATGTCAGTGATTAAAGAGACTTATGACTGCGCTTAAAGCTGCACACAGAGACAAGAGTAAAATCTAGTCAAGGCCATTACATTAAGGATTAATATCCTCAATATTAGCCTGTAGCCAGGTCTTGACAAGTTATTCCCTGGATGCCAAGGCCTGTCTCTTGAAATTACCCTGTGGGGGCCCCTGGTAGGTGGCTCTGCCATCACATTAGCTTAATCCCCTCCGATGTGTCTGCCCTGCTATCAGTTTTGGGATGTGAGGATGGCAGCAGAGGAAGGGAAGGCAAGAAAGCTCTGCCTTCCAACCTGATTACCCCTGCCATCCAGGACTGCCTTGTTACATCTAGGCCAGATAACAAGCAGGAATTAATCCACATGCTAATGCACATGGGCTAGACAAACCAGCAAACATCAGAGGTGGAGTAGGAAAAGTGAAAAAGACATGTGTTTTCCCCAGTCGCAGCCAAAAGGACGGTGAATGTCATCGGCTCAGTACTGGGAGAAAATAGACTGGCTGATTATGGCACCTGTGGTAGAAAATCAATCCAGTGAAACTCTGGCATGCTGATGAGAATGAAGGGATATAAAAAGGCTCTAACCAAGTCTGTGTCATTACAGCTCCGGATCAGAGTGGGTTCCAGGGATTGTCATACGTAACAACTCAGCCGTTTCTTCTTCAGACCCTTAAGAGAACTTCAGACGAGTTTCTGCTTCAGACCTAAAATTACTACCTTTAGCTGAGCAGTACAGCAAAAGTAACACGGGAGCATTTGATGTGAATCCCTGTGCAAGCAGCCACTGTGGACCACTGCTGGACATAAAAACCCACTACTCTACAAGGTACAGAAAATGCATTCAGGAGCAAGTAAGCATGCACACAGTCATTAAAATATTCTCAGTTATATAATATTATCGAATATGTTTTGATTCAAATTTGTAACAGTAAAGACTGTAAAGCATGCGAGCATGATAATGTATTCATGATTAATATTTAACAAAATATAAAATTCTCTTTCAAGTGTTGTGTAATGCAGAGAGATACAGCAGCATGTAATCAAACTGAATTTCCTTGCAGCACAAGGGAGGAAAAAATATAACGCAGGGCAGAATGTGGCTTTGTTTCCCAAAGATATTGTTATTCTATCCCACAGACTGTAGTATTTCCATTTGAAAAATCAAGATTTATGGGGATTCTCAATCATTCTTTGATTAACACATTTGTTAAAATGATCAAAACCACACAGAGCTGCTGCTCCGTAGCAGGCACCTCAGAGAGAAGAATGGGGAAAGAAAGACTTCAGTGCATAGTTTCCACATCAGGTCAGATGATGACATGGAACGCTGAAGATCACTTTAAAACTACAGACAGGAGGGAAATTATTGCCACAACAAAGACAAGAGCTCAGTTCCATTGTGTAACCACACAAAAATCAAAGGTTTCTGGGTGAACTGTCAGTGTTTTCTGTTGTTTTCGAAGATAAACTCACTGAGCCTGCAACACTGCAGTGAGTGAAATCAATGTGAGCACTCACATGTTACCATGACACTATTGAGACACATACTGCAAAAACACAAATCACTCTGGGAGCAGATGAACAAAAATATAAACGCATTGCCAAGGTGTAATTCAATTCTGTGCCATATGTGGTCCTACATTTCTCTTTTGGCTTTTATTTATTTGATTTATTTATTTTTTCCCATAGTTAATTCCATCAAATCCCATCCTCCACACTCACTATGTGGGTTATTGAGAACCAGAGGTAGAGAGGCTGGTGACTAGGATGTGGGAGAAAGATTACCAAGAATGAAAAATGTTCTTTCACATAATGTTTATGAGGCAAGCTGCTGGAAAGTAGTGTGGACTTCTGAGAGGCAACTACCTCAGGCTCTGATTCTCCATGCGTGCTGCTGTAGACTGATACTTCCTGTCCTTCTTATTTCCTAAGCTGACAACGATGCGTCCCGATCTGCACAAACAGACAGTCGGGGATTTGTGTCATTTAGCATGTGGTTGTCAGCTATAGCAGCGCTTCTCAACCTTTTTGGCTTGTGACCTCTTAAACTAAGGCAATGCCTTCTCATGACTTCCCATCACAGACTGCACATGAAGACACTTTGTATTATGTAATGGGTTGTTTTCCATAAATCATTTTGTGAATTCCCCTAAATTTGCTGACCTAAATCTTTTGTCCCTTGAAAACCACTGAGCTAGAGGACATGCTACAATCACAAGCACTAAACCACACGATAGACTTCATAAGATAAGACTGAACTTAATGATTCCCTCTGGAAGAAAATGGTTCGCTGTAGCAAAAAAATAAAGATAGAAAAGCAAAAATGTAGTCAAATAAGAACACTGCAATAGAAAACTGTCAAATTCAACTCTTGAGTGTTATGTAGAATGAAAAACATAAGAAACATGTTGGAAAAATTATGGAATGTCCAATAAATAATAAACAGCATTTCACTGCATGCAAACAAGGTGATGCATTTAGACTTTTGAAATGTTCATTCAAACACACCAACCAAGTGCAAAGGTGCATTATAGTACGTATTGTAGTAGTGAGGGCCACCACCATATGCCCAAATAACTTCACCTAAAATTAAAACACCCATACGGGCTCCAACAATGGTACTTTGTGTATTTCATTGCTTTCCCCAGACCACAGAAAGGTTCTCTTCTCTTTCAACATGATCAACTTCAGAAAGCGGCATTATTCTGTGAGCAGATGGCCGTCTCATGATGAAATCATTGCAAAACTCCACTAAGCTGCCATGAGGATAGTAGTGAAAGTCACCAGAAGGCTGTTACTGCAGCTACATGACACTGTAGAACAGACGGACAGAAAAAAAGATAATAAATGTGAGAAATCTGCCATCACCAGCATCCACAGACATTCGGTGTGCCTTCCACAGAGATTATTAAGATTCAAAATAACTAGTTTCCCTTTAGCAGCAGCAACCACTCCCTCAGGTCAAACTTAAAGATGCCCTCAGCTTTCTGGGAGATCGGAGGAGGTTCAAGTGCTGCTCTAACAACACAGGCCTGGGAGGTTTGTTTGTTTACTTTGCTACTTTTTGCCTGAAACCACTGTTTGTAAAACCGTAGCCCATTTTGGAGTCTTGTTTCAGTTGCTATGGCAGCCAGCTGATGCCTGATAGTCTTCTCTGGCAGAGGAGGTGAGGAGGAAGAGCAGAGGGTCAGAGAGAGCGAGCAGTGCAGAATCTAAGAGGCCAGACAACTTATTGCAGATCGAGTTTCAATTGATCTCCATGCAGTCGTTATCCGAATGACTATCTCAGGTCTAATGGCTTCTCTGAAAGGCTATTCTATGAACTGGGAAAGAGTTCAGTTAAATGAACTTAACCAAATACAATCAGTCCCACATATCAGTGTTCAATCCATGAATCTGCTCTAATACAATCCACTTTTTTTCAACACGTCCTTGCCTCAGATTTCATCATCATAGTTGAGCTCACTTTTGAAATCGCATTTTCAGTCCTTTAAAAAGCGCACGGCGAAGTGCTTTATTCCATCAGAGCTGCTCTATTGTTCCCCATCCTTTTTCTGTCAACGCTTTTTACCTGAATGAAAAACTGCCCCCTTTTCATATCCCCCACATTCTCTGATTTAGGGAGTGCTGATGCCTTTTGTCAAGCCTTCCTGCTCTCTGTCAAGAACCAAGGAATTTCTTTACCCTCCTTCATGCCCCGAGACAATACCATTCAAGGTTATCATTCAAAAGGCCAAAGAGGACATGGAAAAAAGGCTGCCACTAAGCTGGAGAGAATTTTGGTGGCCAGGGAATTGGAGTGGGGATGTGCCTGAATGGGCCGGCTTAATGTAAGACATTCCCTTTTGGACTTGGAAGACCATTCGAAAGAGGGACGGAAATGTAAGAGCAACCACACCTGGGAAGGCAGGCCTGTGCAGTGCCAAAATAATATCCACCTTTACATGTCCTCTGGTCTTTTTCTGTTTAAAATCTTGTTTTTCTTAGGACAGTTGAACATGTTTGCCAGTAGAGTCAGATAATTCCAGTTATTTTCAGTGCTGTTCATCTGTTAAGGCAGCTCTCCAGAAACGTGTCAGTATCATGAAGAAAAGACAGAATAAGGCAGGCTGGTAAGAATAATGATTAATGAAATGCCTCAACACATTTACAAAACAAGTTGCAAAAAGGGCAGCTGTCTCAGGACAATAGCACTAGGAAAAATAAGATTTTAAGATTTAACACTAAATGGGCAGTTTAAGTTATAATAAAAATAAATAAAAAAGATTTTCATACAATCAAACCATCATTTGATACTATTTATCGCTGACATTTTTCAGCACTAGCTATTCAATGTATTTACATTCTTTAACAATCTGTCTCTATAGTAATTTTTATTATTAGTGGTGGAGTCTGCCAGTCCCGCGCTGGATACAAATTGCCTATGCATGAGGGATTCACAGGAAGCAATGCAGCATGTAATTCAGCATTACTATTTTTAATTTTATAATTCACTCTCCTACAGCCGTATCAGAGCTCCATTAAGTTACTGCTAATGCAAACCGAACATTTCCTACTGCTGCTGCTTCACAATACAAGGCTTCAATCAGTTTGAAATACTGCAAGGGAACAAGACAAGAAGGAGCAGCCACGATGAGCTGTTAGGTGGAGAGTTGGCGGTGACAGGTGACACACCTCCAGCTCCTCAGCAAGGTAACCAACTGAACTGCTGTGTGAGAAAACTGCTCGCTCAGCTGCAATCATTTTACACTGACTTCTGTTAATGTGTGTTTGTTTGGCTGCGCTGTAAACAGATATACCAGTTGCTCTTCTGTTGTATTTCTGACAAAGTAGCTGCTCAAGGAGTGTTTGCTGTAGAATCAAGGCACAGTTGCTGATACCATGGTAACCACAGGTGTCGCCAAATCAATCAGGACTGAAATCTTAAGGATTACGAATAAAAAAAAAAAAGACATTTTGTGCAATGTTGCCTTAACCCACAAGACAAATGGTAAAATGTGTGCACGGCTGTGCTCAATTTAGCACAATGTCACATGTTATATGGTTCCTTGCATGTAAATAATCAATAAATTAATTCTTCAGTGTAATTACTATGATATTGTAAAATATTTATTAGACAGTTCCACAGTGTAACTTCAGCCTAAACAGCCCATGTGACTAATCTGTCAACACACCCATCGCTGCATGTTGAGGCATGTTTTTTTCCCTTCACTTGAAACACAAGGCACACATCAGCATGTGCGGCTTGCCTGCCTGCGTTTTTGATGTTTCGATTCTCTCTGTCATTCAAGTTGGATCAACACAGTCGTTTTCAGAAGGGCTTACTCCTGTGTGAGCATTTTTGCCGGCGAAGCTGGTGTTTTCATGTGAGCGAGGCGGGGATCTGGAGATTCAGTTGAAACGTTCGATTCTGGAGCTGTGAGAGATGGAGGATGAGGGGGATGTGGAGAAAGGAGGGATTTAAAGAGAGTATGTGAAGTACGTGTGATATGTGATGTGCAAAGTGAAGCATATAAATACTTGCTGCTGCCTGTGGCTGGCATTCAAGCATTATTTAGCCGATAGTCTACTCGTTTTTAGTACCACATCAAGCCTGTTAAGCAGCACTCTTAAATTGCCTTGTTTTTATAATATTACTTTGCTAAACTGTTGTGGTTTTTCTGCACAGCACTTCCCAGAGATTATACCTCAATCATCCAGTTGGGCAGGAGGTGTGTTCATGGTGAAGATGTTTTTCAGGTTGAACGATATGTTTGCTCCCAACTGTTCATAATATTTTGAGATATACTTCCCACTGTGTGATGGGCGACTACACAGAAGTCCTCCCAGCCTACAGTCTTTTGTTGACTTTGTTTCATGCTTCTCCATGTTTTATTGGCTTTACAACGTGAATATCAAACACAGGAAACTGTATTACTGACCAGGCCAGTAAGAACAGAGCTCTGTGACAAACAAGCTCTACTTCAGGCTCTGACTATTCATTCAGAGTGTGACCATCCTCTCCATGACAAATCTCTCCCTCTCCCCTCTGGTATTTGCAACCGCCGGTCCAAGAAAAGGTCAAACAGTTACAAACACCCCTTTATCCCAGCAGCCATCAAATGACTTAACAAGCCTCATTGTCAGGTCGTGTTCATGTGACGTCTGCATGGTTATATTTTCATGTCATCTTGCAAACAGACTGTTGTTTTCATGCATTTTGTCTTCACTTCTTTGCTCATCTTGTTTTATGTGCTGTATATCAGTTGTCCTCTGGGACTAATTAATAATAAACTGAACTGAACTACAGTGTTTTAAACAGACATCAACACACCTAGGAGTAGTGTTGCGGTCCATCAAGTTCATATTTTTGTAATTTTACGAAGGTTTTGACATGGTCTCAGATTAAAAGTAGTTTTGCTATATGTCAGGGTTAGGGTTAATTTCAAATAACCCAAGATCATTTTTCTCCTATCATAGAATGTAAAGTGGTTCGGCAAATAATTTCTCTTACTATATAGATCTGACAGTGGCCATTTTTT
>NTHP01000495.1:318205-384490 GCA_003416845.1 Oplegnathus fasciatus | reverse complement strand
GCTTCCTAGAACTAACTAGCTGAGGAGGTGTTGCTTAATCCAGGTGCTTTCAAGCAGTGCTAGCAGAGCTGTTGACTGTAACTGGTCAAGCAAATGTGAATGCAAAAAGGAGTGCCAATAGGTTGGGGTGTTCCACACAGCAAAACAGTACAGGGGAAAGGTTAAGTGTGCAGCAGAGCAAACTGCAAAACATGACGTGATGCAATGCGCTAGATGCTGTTTTTTGGATCACCATCCCAGTTTTTAAAACAAAATGGAAATGCAAGAAGAACCTTGTGTCAAAGCCTAACCAGTACATAAAAGTTCAGGAAGGGAAAACCGTCAAAAATGAGACTACTTTAAATGCTACATTGTCAGTTTTGATTACATATTCCTAAGGAACAGGCCAAAATAAGCCCAAAGCGATGTATAGTATATGTTTGTTGGCTTGTGCCACTCTCCTGTAACACAGTCTAATTTCTGTCCACCCATCAGTCACCATCACTATCACTGGCCCTGGGTGGAAAGAGCAGCTTGTGTTATATTGATCTGTTTCAGTGCTTTTGCTACAGGCATTCTGTCAAGAGCTGGTCTTATCTAATCACACCATTCATTTGTCACACAGTTTCCGACTACAACCGGTAATTAATAAACACACCAATTACACGAGCAAAATGAACTTCTGCTTCATTAAGCAGTGGGCATGTATTAGAAAAAAACAGCACTGGGTCTCCAGCTCAGGAGCACAATACAGTGCATAAAGATGAAACTGGGGTGTGCTAAATACGCAGCAAATAACTTTCAAAAGAGAACATCTTCTGGATGTGTGGGGAGAATGAGCTTTTCACACGAGGGCGCAGATATTTTCTGTATGTCTCACTCTTTCCAGCAACGAGCCCACGCGTCCCTGCGACCTCAACCATGTCTCCTCTGATCTCATATTGCAAATTGGACATTCTTCCCCCTCCTTTCAGTTAAGAGGAGAAGTAAAATAACAGGCAGGCAAAAAAACAACAACAACAAAAAAAAAACAAGGGAAAGAATTCAGCAGCATCCGAGAGGGATTCCTCCTCTATTCCTCCAAAATGTTGCACAATTTTACCTTTCTCTTGTAAATGTAGTCACTGCTGTGCTGAGCTAGTGTTGGGATTTAAAGCATGAATTACAGTGGAAGCAATGAGTTCAGGTATGTCAGTATCTGTGAAAACCTGCAATGTAAAAATCACCTGACTGCTACCATGCTACACTGGTGTTAATTTGCTGCCTTGGTTTTTTCACCAAAGTCAAAGGGAAGATTAGCTTTTGCAATATCTTGCAATATTTTAATGACTTATTATCATTGTGAGGCTTGGTGGCAGGGTGGTGACGATAAGCTACTTTACTTGCACATGACAAAGATAGAGTCAAAGCCAACTTACAGTAGATTCTGGGCAGCAGTTTTCCAACCTCATTTAACTGAAATTTCAGTTATTTCAAAAAAAATCAAAGTGAGAGGAAAAACATGCTAAAAAGGAATATGAGCATCTTCTACAAACTGTAACACAAATGCCAATCAGCATGCTAGTCTGGAATTTCAGTTTGAAAAGTGAAGGCAGTTCCATCCATCAGAAAGCCGAGTGAAGAAAAAAAATGTGTGAGGAGAACAACAAAGCCAAAGGGTATGAATATCCTCCTCAGGGTAGGATCCACTTTATAGGGTCCTACAAGTGTAGCTCCCTAACTGGGTCATGTCTGATGTGTTGAGCAGCACCCTCCTCCCACTGACAGAGCCTGACAGAAAAGCATGACAGTAGGCCACGTGTCCAAAAGTCAGCATATAACTACAGCAGTGCTTTCCTGCCTTAATTACCCTTTACAATGAGCAGTAAACATGCTAACGCAAGGCCTTCTGGGGAGAGCGAAATCAAAGACGCCGCAATCTATGCTTTAATATTCATGTTAATAGTATCCAAATATGCAATGAATGTTTCAGTATCCTCCACGCAGACACTGCCAGACATCAAAATGCCTCTGTGACAGTACTGGGGCTCATCATGTGAGCAGCTCCATACTGCAAACACAAAGAGCCTCCTTTCAAAAGACAATGCAACGCTTCAGGGATTGAGGAAAAACTGATTCCCACTGCCAAGTGTACAAAGTACGCCATAGCATGTGTTTAAAGTGCCGGCCCACTGCATTCACGCTGTCTTCTGGGACACACACCAGGCTAGCTTAGTACCATTGGGGATTGAGTTTAAGCAGCCTTACCATATCTCCCAAAAATCAAATACTCCCTAAACTAACAGGTCACTCTTGCTCCCAGCATTTCATTGTGTGGGTGTAATGTGAAAACCATTCAGTAAGAGTGTTAATCTCAGTAGGACTCCTTCTAAAAATCCTAGAAGGGTTGTAATAGCACCAGAATATAACTTGATACGTTTTAACACATATTCAAAACAAAGCATAAATCCGAAGCAATAGATTTTAGCATTTTTCATTTCATTCAAGTTTCATGATTTAACTGTTAGATAGATATAAAAGTTTATGGGAGGAGTTCACCTGAGCGCTGAACTGCTCGATGTGATATTTAGAACTTTCTTACAGGAATAGTTTGACATTTCGGGAAATGTGCTTATTTGCTTTCTTGCAGAGTTAGATGAGAAAATCAAAATCTGTACTGTAAATATGAAGCTCCCACCAGCAGCCAGTCAGCTTTGCTTAGCACAAAGACTGGAAACAGGGGGAAACAGTCAGCCTGGATCTGTCCAAAGGTAACAAAATCTGCCAGCATCTCTGAAGCTCACTAATTAACAGGTTATACCTCATTTGTTTAATTCACACGTGTAAGTGTTGTGGATTTTGGTAGATGGTTGATTTTGTTACCTTTGGACCCAGTCAGGCTAGCCGTTTCCACCTGTGTCCGGGTCAAACTTTTCAGTGAAAATGTTCAGTTCATCAGCTGTGACGTTTTGTGACTTTTTAAAATTCTTTCTTTCTTTTGTACAGTTGATAGATAAAGGTTATATGATGATGTTCAAGAGGTTCCTCTTTCATCACATGCTGTTATCGTGACATTTGAGAGCCCTTGAGGAAGAGGAGAATAGCCCAAATGAGAACACATTATGTAACATGTCAAGTAATCTGTGAGCAATACAATAGGGCAATACAAAGGAGAGGAAGAGATCAGGTTGTGCGGGACTGTGTGTGCTCTTCACATTTTGTATGATACTGAATCGGTATTGTGATCCTACAGAATCATATAATATCTGGTTTATCCTGTCCGCTCAAGGATGAAGAGCTATTTCTGCCCCGATGATTCCACAGATTGAAACCAAACAGATGTCAAGAAAAGGCTACCAATTCCATTTCATATGAAGATTGACCATTATCTTGCTTTTTTATGTTGCCATGGCATCTCTGACAGGGTAGTAAAAAGTACTGAGGTAAACTGAAGCGGATGCTATTGTGTTGAGATAAATGTTAGTGATGAAACTGCAGCCTCCTGGTGAAGCCTTGTCTTCTTAACAATGCTGTTAGGGAGTCCTTTGAACCCACGGGTAATAAAATAAGAAGAACAAGAATAAACCACAGTTTCCTAATGTTGATTGTGTGGAAAAGAGACATGACAGTGACACTTGTTTAATTCACTTTGGTGTTAAAAATGTCTGTTTTCGTAAAACATGACGAAATATGCTGAAGGCCTGAGGGCTTTTCCCAAAACACCGATTATTTTTGCTTCTAGGTCAGAGCACTGGCAAAATGTGATGACTTCTTGTTTGACAGGCACATTCATTAAATCTGCATCTCGATAAACAGTTCGTATTTTGTCGGTTAAGCCCTGGGGCAAACTTAATCAAAAACATTTAAGGTAAAGAAATAAAGCAGCTAGATGAGTATGAACCCAAATTAAAACCCAATGGGTTGAGCACTAGCAGGTGGGATGAAAATGAAGCAGTTTATATGGGTAATTATAGAGAATACAGAAATCACCCATAATCATCTGAAATAAATCCATGGCTTTCCTTATTTACTCCTGTGTCCAGTTAGGAAAATGTGAAAAACCATGATGTAATGCAGAATGAACAATGGAGCGGTTATTCAGCATGATGTGTTTCCAATAAAATGAGAACTTTTAAAGCAGGATGGTGCCCTGGCCAAGTTTCTTTTTACTATACTTCAGATAATATAGACTTAACACCTCTATTACACTACTGCCTCCCCCATATGGCTTCAATCAGGCATTCATGTCGTAAGAGTCAGTGGATGGCATGAATCCACAGATTATAGCATGGGAGGAAGGACAAATGAAAATCAATAGTTCCCTGAGTCCTTGCAAAACTGCCTCTCACTGAGATGTTTCAAAGGGGAAAAAATCTGAAGAAAAACAGATGCAATGAGATGTGGGAACAATGCTATTTAAGCACCATTGGTTTCCTCCAGCAGTCAGGGTGGTTAGAGTAAATATCCACTTTTATTTCCCTATGCTAAATTTATACCAGACTAATAGCTTAGTATGTTCAGACCTCATGTAATTAATCAATTATCTCCTTACCTCTGAGTTTCCTGAAAAACATTAGGGCCACAAAATGAAATCAGTACGTTGGATATAAGACTGTAAAGTCAAATATGTTATAGTTTGTCACTATGCAAAGCTAAGCTTCAAATTGCCTCCTAAAAGAGCCTTCCTACAGTTTCCACTACTGCCTCCAGTTTTATAACAAAGAGCAAAATTATGCATCTAAAAGAAGAGCACACCACTGGATGCCAAAAACAAATTCAATTTGCATGGGATTAGTGAGTATTAACTGGGGACCTCTGACTTCACCAAGATGCGGCAGGTAATTTGCACTGGAATTTCACTTAAATTATAACCGTGGCAGACTCGCACCGCGATCAAAATCATCAACGATCTCCCTCAATTATACAAATCACTTCCCAACCTCAGGTTATATTAGCTCCGTGCAAATAGCGCTTTATACAGTTCCATCAGTATTCATGAACATGAACGACTATCTTCAGAAGCTTAGAATGAGAGATAAAACTTGGGTCTGCCACACTGATGATGAATTAGAGATCAACTTTGTAGGATGAGACTGTGAAACTTCACAGCGAAATTAACTTTGTGTCATTATAGTGCTCTCAGTGATGAGGCAGAAAAGTTCGCCTCTGTAATGTCATGTGTCCACAAAGGCGCCCATTCACTGTCAAAAGGGTTCATCCACAATACGGCTCCTGATTGAATCAATTTGAGGGCCTGTGGCAAGAGGGACTTGTTCCTGCCCACAAATTATGACTGAATTGTCCGAGATGATAGGTCATTGCACGTGCAAACATTTTTTTCAGGGATGAATCTTTTTTTTCTTGAATGTTGATTACTGTTGCACTGTTATGGTAGCCAATAGCCTGTCAAGGGCTGCAGAGAATGTACCACTGGACATTTCAGTGCTAGTCAGTCTGATTGATTGAGCCATAAAGAGTTTGTCCGTGGGGCTAACAGGACTCGGATAAAAGATTAGGAGTCTGTTGAGTCTTGATTAATGTTAGAGGATATAACCTCTGGCCAGTGGTGCTGAAAGATTTATATAAACAGGGTCTCGGCAGCAAAATATACGCACACTGAATTGGAGCGATTTGGAGTCAGTGAGGACGAAACAATCACAGGGTAAACAATCACAGGGTATCCCCAGGACACAAGCTAAATCAAAACAGAATTGTCACAACTCCGTAATGAGACAAACAAGCGTATTAACTGACAGATGAAGCAGGACAGCGACGCAAGCAACAGAACCGACTAGACTAAAAGAGATATCTCAAAGGCAACCCAATTTCATTTTTGCTGTTTTCTAAATCAGAAGGAATGTGATGACGGCGGGAGAAAAAATTCCTTTGCATATTTATACAGGACCTTGTCTGTGTCAAGCCCTGCCCCACCCCCTGGACTTAGGCCGCCTGATTAGTATTCACTGAATTCATTAAGACACAATTGCTGGTGTCTGGGAACATGGGAACTCTTGATGGAGGAGAGGTTGAGTTCAGCCCACTGGGTAAGTCCCTACAGAAAAAAACGCCCCATCCCCCAAACCTGAAGGTCAGCGTGTCCTTACTCTGCTACTGATCTGATGATCAGGCAAACAGTGGTTGGGGGGTTCAGTGTTAAGATCTTTATTTGCACATGCTGTGCCGTTGCCAGCATGCAGAGATTTGTGCCTCAGAAAAAGGTAAATGTGAGTCGAGACTTTTGGCTTGATTGTCCCCAAAGGCAATCACCCACAATTCATCACCCAGGAGGGAGTGTTGTTGTGCTGCGTTATAATATAGTGTTTCTCCTTGTAAGCTGTAAAAAAACATAAATGAGATCAGACTTTGTAGCCTGCAGACTATCCATCCTTCAAATGTTGTACCCCCACCCCCCAACTATTAAAATCAATGTTGAGATGAATGAACAGCAGAAACCAGGGGGGATACCAGGTAGAAAACTCCGGCTGCTCCAATGGTTCATACGTTAGCGGAGGCAAGCTTTGGTTGCGTCCCGGCAAACCAGCAATGAATCATTCCTCAGGGAAGCACTTACACACTTCAGCCAGTTTAATGAAAAACACCAAAAAACCTGTCCTGCATGAAAGCTGCACAATAATAAATCACAGCCGAGGAGAAAATATTGCATACAGCCACGGTGCACAAATCCAATAGAATTTGGCTGAGCTCTCTTCTCACTGCTGGACTGTCAATCTTGTGTGTTTCACTGCTGTTATCACTTTGACTTGCAGCTCCAAATTCAAATCTCTTCGTCATCAACTCCTACCTCTGAAAATGATCTCAAATTATGAGAGAATTATCAAACAAGAGGCAAAAACACCTCCCTGGGGTTTAATATCGCAATTTATGCTTCTCTGTTTCGCTTCAAGTGGTCTCTTGATGGCTGAGTGAAGATCTTTTGCCCGCACCAATTTTAAGGTGTTCGCAGCAGAACTAATTACCATTAAAAAAACAAAACAAAAGGGGAATAATATTAAGAGCTGTTCTGGCAGTCCACAGCGTATATCCCAGAGAGATATATTGTGCCATATCCTGAAGCTTCTTTCTGTTTTCCTCCACCACAATGAGGAAGAAAGACTTTGATCATCCACTATATCTCACTCACCAAGAGAAGAGGAAAACATAGTCAGGGCATAGGAGTTGGGCTTTCCACACAGGGGAATGCAGAGCAGAGGAAAATGAGGTGAACAGTCAAAAAAAAGAAAAGCAGAAAACCTCCAGCAGCTGAAACACACTTGACAGGAAACTAAGCTGCTGAAGCAAGTGTCAAACAAAACAAATTGCTAAACCTTTACTGACACAGTGCAGTCTTCAGATTGTCATGACAAGAGTGGAAATTAATTTGCCAGGGACATAAGATGCCAAAGATAGATCGCCAACATCAGGAATAATGCTGACTTTGAAGGTAGCGGTGAGGTGTGTGTATGAGTGTGCTTATGAGGTATCAGTTGACATCTAAGAATGAATTCATAAATCCTCGGTTATTTGTCCAATACAAAATTGGAATTCCTTTTTTTTGCACCATGTTCAGTTTTTGTCATGGAGCCAAAGCTAAAATAGGCTTCCTCTCAGCAGGGACCAGAGTATTCTGTCTCCAAAGATACTTTTTTCCTTCAGAGCCCAGGCATGGCAGGCACATAAGCATGAACGTGACAGCACAAGTGAGTCAATAAACACACCCAGGCAGCGTACTTTCATTTAGGAAGGAGGGAGTACTTCAAAGTTCAGCCGACGGGGTTAAGAGAGAATGCAAAAGAATAAAGAAGAATCTGCAATGGCTGGAAATGCATTTTGAGATGGAGAGAAACTGATACAGCAGCAACAATAGCTACAATAAATACATCTGTAGTGCATTCAAGATCAGGTCAAAAGGAGGAAAAACCTCTTTGATGTTTTTGAAACATCAAAAATCATGCCTCTCATGCCTTTGTTAATTAAATGTGTGTGTTAGTTTAGCTATTTGAGCAGTAAGCATTACAGAATAACAAAGTGATATACAATGTATAATTTCTAGCAAATTCCCTCATAAAAAGCTGTTTTGTTTTGACAAAATATGCACAGAAAAGCGGAGGGTAAGCATTAACTATAAATCACACTAGAACAAAATGACACTAATGCAAGAAGAAGTGAAAAATGCAAAGGGAGATATATGAGATGTATTCCAGTGGAAACAGCAACAAAGAAAGGAGTGTGTTCCTGTGTATGTGCGTGTGTGTGTGACTACGATCAGGGGCATGTTGCAAAGGTTTAAGGTAGCCATTACTGCTGAGTGTAGCAGCAATGGGATTAGTGGTACCCGGAGGGCACAGATGGCACCGAAATCCTCAGAGTCGCTCTGAAAAGGTCACACAAAATACAGAGCCACCCCCACCTACTCACCCACCCATTCACTGCTGCTAACAGATTCCTCGGGCTGGTTTCTGCTCGGGCTTTTAGTCCCTCATCAATCCTCCGAATGCTCCACAATCATTTTTTTCAAGTGTGTAACAGAGAGCAGAACAGAAATGCCTTTAAAATGTCAGACGGCAGCAGACCTGACACGCGGTGTCATTGATGAGATCCTGACAAAGGCTGAATTCAATAAGAAGCTTGTGGCGCTTTAGAGGAAAACAGATTTTATCAGAGCTCCTTTGTTACGATGTTTAATGGGACAGGAAGCGAGTGGGAAAAGATGCAGATGCAGAGTGATGTATTAAAGGACATTAGTCTTTATGGCCGTGCAGAGAACAAATGAGTTGCAGTGCACCTTGTAATTTAGTCTGAAGGTCATTGTTGACCCTTTCCATTCTTATCCTCTCATTCATTTGTCTCTGTCATACTGCATGCACTCATGTTAGGTCTGTTGTTTTTGCATTGCAGCAAGGAGACTTGCATTCCTCTTCTGTCTTGTTTTGCCATACTGCTGTGTCTGTGTATTTCCTGCCACCATACGGCTGCATCCTCCCCAGGCGCTGGCTTCTTCACCAACACCATATGGCAAGGCCAACTAGGCAGGCAGCGCTCCGCAAGACTCTCACAGCGTCTCTGTTATCCATGTTTTCTTTGAGGGATCCGCTAAACTACTTACAGAGGGTCTTATTATTCTATACAGAAAACACAGATACATACCAACCAGAAGTGTAGTGCTATTTGTTTAAGTACAGGAGCACACCTGTTTTTATTGGCTCTCTTGCATGACATACGCTTTAATGATGAATGGATCTTCGAGCGCTTAAAAAACATATATAAATTTCAACCAGATTATGCCAACTGCGAATATTCTGTTTCCACACTTGGAGAAAAAAGCAGTGGAGCGTCATTCCAGTGCGCTCCGGCAGCACTACACGTATGACACCAACTCATATACAATCTGAGCACAGCAAGACAGCAGAGCAATTAGTAGAACAGACCCGAATGTGTACAGACTCACTGGATAACAGGTGGTACATACATCTGCTGCTGGCCTCCGACTCTAACCTCAGGAAGGTTTTCAGGTGAGAACCTCTTTGTAAATCAGTGCAGTTTATTTGAGATAAGTCAGTCAATTTACGCTCCTCATTCTTCTAAAATCATGCAAGTAAGCAATAGAAAATGTGCATGCTGCATCATGTGTTCGACTTCATGAAATTGTGCCATAACTTCCATCTGTTTTCTACTGAAACAAGATATTGGAGTGGAACACAACACATCAATATAAAATAGTGGCTGTTCACTCTGAACTGTGAACCAACAGGACATCAGTCAAGAAGATAAAGGCTCTAAGAAAGGCAGCTTTATTTACTAGGCAAGAGGGCCAGAGGAGGAAAATTGGACCTCTTACTTACACCTATTTGTGCATCATGCGGTCATCATTAAAAATCTTTTGGTTTTCAGGAGGTAAAAGCTGGCAAACCAATCACTGAACTATGGGGAGCAGTTTAGTTTAGATGGTGACATGAGTCAAAACTCTCTACGCTCTATATCCACTATAGCTGAAGTAGTTATTCACCAGGTTTTAAAGTGTGATTCTGTGGCTGCATCATTTGACAATACTGACAATAACTGCTGTCTATTTGTTCCAGTTTTAAGTAAATTTGGAAATCAGATGGAAAGACCAATGACAACCAAGTGAGCGGTGTGTTCATCCAGTCAGGGGCAGGAAGGCTTCATAATAAAGCACAAGTGTAGGAGGGCACTGTCAGTCAACTGTTGTACAGTGTGGTTGAAATTCTTACCAGACCACAATGAGTGAAATTTGCGGGTTGGCTGTGTGAGCAAACCATTTTATTCCAAAATATAGAAATTACAAGGTGCAGTGCAGCAGTATTTTGGTCAGTATATACTGAACTGCTGGACAGAAACTGTTATTGCACTTCACCGTGGTGACACAACATGTAAACTCGATCATTAGCTCCTCAGCTTGGGGGTTAGGCTCCATTGTGATTGGCTGGGAGGAATACAAACATCAAGCACCTCAGTTAATGTTTTTGCCCTTTTGTTTATTCTGACAAATAGCTTTTTTTTTCCATTTTGGCACCAGCAGTGTTGCAATGAAACAAACTTGTGGAAGGAAGTGTGAAACCGAATATGGAGAGAAAGCTGCAAATAGATTTACCCAACTCCAGAGGCAGACAGGCATGTGGAGCATGTGTTATAATGTGAAGATGAAACATTCGTACCCCAGGATCACACTTCATGTGTTGAGTGTGCTACTCCCAGCTGGAAGCTCATTTCAAATGGGAAGGTGTGTTACCACTGTATCTTTCCTCAGCACAGGCATCATGTTGTAAGAAAACCGAACTGCATTTTGACCCATTTTTGTGATGAAAACATTCCATCTATGAATCAAAGATACTATAAAATGTTATTTTGCATTATTATAATTGATCTAATCAATTTAATTTGTGCATTTGAGATCCTCACATAGAGCTCCGCAGTTTGCAGGAACATACATTAAATGCATTATGCAGTAACTGATACCGGTGTCAAGACATGAGGAGTGACAGAGAGTCAGCACCACCCCTGACATCTGTGACTGATTACAAGTTGTAATGTGCCAGTGATAAATGTGTGAACACGAGGCGGTGATGAATTTAACACTGTACCCCAAGGAACAGGGACCTTCCATTACATGCCTTATTACTGTCTCTCCTTCCTGATGGCTTAATTGATCCTTATGGGCCAACAAAGGAAACCCTCCTCCACCCATCCAAAGATTATGATACCCGATAGGAGAGGAAAAAAACGACCACAGCAGCTTTTAACCCAACGAGCCCCTTGTTCAACATTTAATTACAGAGCTTTAAGGCACTGAGTCTCTTGTACTGTAATATCGAGCAGTTGCTGGACCATAAAGGCGAATGCAGCATTTTATCACATAACTTAATTTTCATTGGATACAACTTGCTTTTCCTCAGCAGAGAAAACACTGAAATAGGGCCACTGGTCTGATTGGCATGTCCTGCTGCCAGGGCTTCCTCTGCTGTGGTGCGTGCTAAACTGAGCGCCTTCATGGATGGATTCAGAGGAGAAATGCAAAGCATGGAGGAACAGCACTCCTTTCTACCCACAGAGGTTGACCACGGCATATGCTGCCGCTTATTATTCCCTGTGTCTGCCTGTTTTCCATTGTATTTATAGCAGGGGGAACTTGATTTAGATCTGCTCCATCTGGTGATTCGCTGTAGGGAAGGGTGCCACATCTTCCGCTCTTCTGTGTAATCTCCCCCAACTCTGCTTACTGGCCTTTATTTAAAGAAGATGGTAAGTGAGATAGCAGAGTGTCGCTCCTCTCTCTCTGTCTTTCTCTCTGACACCAGCTGCTGCTGCACAGTTTATGATGCTGGCTGGGAGGCACTGGGAGGAGGGGGGTGTGTGGAGCCTGTGGAGGTGTAAAAATCCCTCCCACTTTCTCTGGTGGTATGCAAAGATTCCACGGGCGGCCTCCAGAGCCCCTTTCCTTCAACAACCCTCCCCCAGCCTCAGCTCCCATCAACCTTCAGCAGCCCCAGAAAGGGAGGGGAAAATAGTGGAGGTAACAGAGCTGAGGTTTGGGGCACAGAGAAGGAAGAGGCTGATTAAAAACCATCTTTACCCTCTGACTTCCACGTCTGAATCTGCTGTTACCTCAATATAAAGATGTGAAGGGTTTTCAAGGATTTGCACCTACAAATGGAGCAAGTGTAGGTGGCAATTTCTTTGATTTCATGTAAATGCACTCCGTGGGAAATGTAGGGCAGGATAGCCGAGCTGCCAAAAGATGATTTTATGATCTAATGAAGCTTCCAAACACCGACACACAGGCACCGACAACAAGAAAAAGAATAGCAAAATAAAATTCTCTGTATATTCCTGAACATTCCAGCAGCACAGACATGAGCCCATTTCCTCTATAATTACATTTTAGAGGAGATCATAATACCTCTTAATGGGAAGGAAAGTCATCGCAATGGACAACTGGTAATGTGATCATCTACCCATGACTGACACTCAATTCAAATCTTTCTTTAAATGCCCTTATTTCATTACCCTCTAATGTATTCTTTACTCAGTGTGCTGGTGCAGAGTGAAGTGGGGAGAGACGAGGGAAGGGACAGTTAAAGATGAGCTGCTATCTCAAATGCCTCATTTCATGGGTTATTTTTCTGCTGAAAAAAATCTGTTAAAATTGGGTAATTTCTAAACTGACGATTAATCGGCATCTGGCTTCAGCTGTAACAGGCCGTTTGTCTCCTTCACTGCAGTGTTAAGTTGAAGTTTGTTGAAGCTGTATTTGACTTCCTCTCGAAAGGAACAAACAAGAAGCTTGCCCTCCAGCAGCTTTGTCAGGGGCAACATGTCATTTTGCCACAATTGCAAGACTTTCTGAGTGTACCTGCCAGAGTAAATAACTCGCCATAAGGCTGGTGGTCTGTCTGCTGCAGTATGGCAGAGCTTTAATGCTGAATGTTGAACTATATACAGTGTGCGCAAAACATCATCAAGATTGTACTCTGTTTTATTCATTGAGTTTTCTGTAAAACTGATGCAAAGTTTCTAGTCAATAATAAAAGAATAAAAGTGCTGTTTCAAATAAAAAAAATTAACCGTTTAATTTGAATGTGGGTAAGCAAAATTGTTTATACACTGACGTCTAAAGATTCACACAGTGCTGATAAAACACTGTAAAGCCTCTGAACTGCAGTCAGATAGATGGATTGTGCGACAAAACAAAAGCAAAAAAGCACACAAATGACTTGCAAACAGTTCTTTGTCCTCCTAAAATCTCAGCGTTATGGAGAACAAACACTGACGGGGAGCATCCTTGGCTGCCTCTGCACCATGTGCATGTGTTTGCATAACTGCGAGACTGATTGTTTGCTCTAATCGGGCAACGTGATGAAGCTGTGACTGAAATGTACAACAGGAGGAAAACAAAAATATTAAATGTTGTTTCAGCAAACATTTATGTGCGATATGTGAGCGGCTTCCAAAACAAAATGGAAGCCGAAGTGAAAACAGGAAACTGCACAAACAGCACAGCCAAGTAAAACTAACTTCCCATGCTATTTGCTCATCGTCACCTCTGAGTGCGAGCATGGTCACGCCTGCTTGTTGCCTCCGCAGAGGCTGGAGGCTCCCCGCAGGGAAAAAGGGTCGTCTTCACTGATTTTCATTTCCATGCTCACCAACAGAGCGTGGGGGAGGAAGAGACAGGCCACTGCTCCGGTGCCCACCTGGTGACCAGATGAAGGCTTTAGGGTTCAGTATCCCCTCACAGCTCTGCATATGCAAGCACGAGAGGACAGGCGCGAGGCTGGCCCCTGCCTGTAGCCTGTCTTGAAGACGGATGAGGCAATGGTGCTGGGCCTGGGGCCCCCGGGCTCCCTGCAGGGACCTCACTATTGGGCTGGTAGATTAGGTCTGGATCACAGTTGACGTGCCACAACAGAAAGCAATGGGATGGTGGAGAGAGAGGGTGGAGTGTTTTTCTCCACTTCAAAAGTGGAGCAGCCAACATGTGATCCAGTGCTTGAGATGTTTATAACCTTTCTATAAAGCAATATAAAGGATTTACATAGCTATTGATGAAACAATTAAATAATCAATTACTCAATGAACAGAAAATTTAAATGTAATTGTTTAAGTCATTTATGAAGTCAAACATTTACTGGTTCCATCTTTTTAAATGTGAGGATTTGCCACCTTTCTCTGTATTATATCATTGTAAACTGAATAACCTTGGGTACTGGACTGATGGTTGGACAAAACAAGCAATTTGAAGGGAAATGAGTTGCCACCCTATACTTACCAGTATTGATCATGAAAAACCTATGTACAGCTTTAGGCTTTTCATTTGTATTGTTTAGGCCATTAGACATAATAATAACAGATCGTCTTTCCAATTGTTTCATATTATCACAGAAAAGACCACATTAGCAGCCACTCAACCGATAGCAGCCCATTTCCCCCATGTTCACCTCACCACCCCCACCTATTACTGCTTCTTGAAGATATATAGCCAGCCATATACATGCCAATGAATCACACTCCTGCTCTGCACGCGACACGTTGCCCTTAGTGAGGTGTTACTTCTCAAGCTCAAGGTCTAACAACGGGGTAATTATCACAAAGCGGTGAGATAGAGGAGGATGTTAGAGGATGATATGTTTGGCCGAGGTGCGAGGGGGGTTCTTTAATTGCTAGACGCACGGTGTAGGATCAATCATTTTGGGGTTTTTTATTACAAAAGACAAAAGCAGAAGGTCAATGGCTGGATGTAGATCAAGATTTCTAAAAAGGTGTTAGCAGAAACAGTATAAAACACATCCAGAGTACACGGCGAGGCAGCAGAAAGTCGCTCATCATCACAAGTGACAAATCGTGGTCCGACGGTAGCTCAGGAGAGGAGGATATCTCTTTTCACAGATCAATAACTTCTGCAGACGCTCCTGTCACAAGCCTGGGCCTGGTGCTTGCTCGCATCTGAGTCTCCATCCTGCACGGCCCCCACGACTCCCACTCGCCTCCTGTGTAACCGCCTGCAGGGCTTGCTAAGGGGAGAAGAGCATGCTCAAAACAACAAAGCTTGGAAAAAGGACACTACCGCGCTCCCAGCTGACGGATCTGAGCTTTGATCATGATTACAGATTGCTGTGGCTCAGGGCAGGTGTCTTCCAGACTCAGCGACACCCTGCTGAGAGCCCATCAATAAGCAGTGGGAAGGATGACTGTTTGAATACTTCGGTTCAACGACAACACACCTTTAAATCCCTATGATACCTCTGTACAAGTCAGCTTTGAATTGTTGTTTTGTTCAGTTGCCTTCTAAGAAAGAGGATGTTTGTGAAAACCCAGGGGAGCTTCTGACTAGATTTCAGAAAGGAAACTCTTTTTTCTATAAAGGAAATCACAAAGTTTATGAGAACCACAACCCAGTTACTTCATCCCATTTATGTATGTGGTTTTCTTATCAAACCACACAGGTTTTTACTTTGGGCTTTATTGACTAGCTGCTATCCCTCTATCACATGTTTCAGCAGTGAAAACTATTTCACAGTGACTACGCTGAAAGTAACTGTAAAACATTAGTGCCGTTTGAAGTTTGGAGTGTCGTATGTGTAGTATAAATGCGTCTTTTCAAACTGAACGTATGCCGTCAGGGGAAATCTCTACGCGCGAGTTGCCAGTAGCTGGCCGACAACTGCTCAGGAAAAAGTGCTCAGCTCCTCTAAAGTCTTTCACTGTAAGTGTCTCTGGAGGATAGAGAACAAAGCTATGGATTGACCAGTAGCCATATATTAGTTAGTTTTCCTTTCGTATGTGTTTTCCTTTGGGCTGGGAGTCTGAAGAAGAGGCAGAGAGTGAGATTCACACCATCACATAAAAGCTTGAAACCCTTGGGAATGCAGACCTTTAAAATAATAAGCTGTCAAGTTTCCTTTGAAAACTTTGACATTTAATTTCGGACTGTTTGTCTCTGCTGTTTTTCCTGTCTTGTTCAACCACATATTTTTAATCCTAAATTGGCTGTGAATATATTCATATTACTATTACAGTTATACCACTACTGGCAGGAAACTCCACCCAGAAACACTGTATGCTGTGGCTATTTTCAGTTCAGTTTAAATGGTGTCATTTTTTTATTCCAGCAGATAACTGACGAACAACATGTCAAGCTTATTCAGTGCAGTCATGCCAATAGTAGAAAAGTCTTAAGTAATGTAAACACCCTCAATAAAACATCAGGTTTTGGTTCCAGGACAAAAAATTTAAGATCAAGGGCTTCTTTCTGAACCTTTTGCACATTCAACATTCAACAATCATGCTGAGTGAAATCCATCGTAGAATAGAAAGATGTACTAGTTTCTCCAATGGAGCAGATTGCACAGCAGCCACTTGATTTTCATTAAGAGGAGCAGCTCTTGCTTTGCGGTCTGATCCAAACGTTGGTCTAATCATACAGTACGCACGCGCCAAGATACCTAATAAAATCCTGCTCATATTCAAGATGACATTTCCAGCACAGATCAACAGCCAGTAAGTCCACATGCTTTTCAGATGTTTCTCTGCTGTTTTGACAGGCAAAATACTGGATAACTCATCTTCAACTGTATTGCCTGAGGAAGTGAAAGCTAAATGATCTGAGAGCTCCAGACACAGTGGAGGCTGTAGGGGAAGATGCTGAGATAATAATGGACATTTAGTGGCCAAAACCCAGCAGGGGGTTGCAGGGTCTCTGTACACCGCACAACTGTCTCTGCTTTTATTGACATTTTGTGCATGCAGCCTGGGTCAGTTTACCGGATGGCTTACAGACTAACCTTGATGTCACTGCTGTTCATGGGTGATGCGCAGGGTAACTACTGAATGACAGATGTCAAACTCACCTACCTCTATAATAGCCACCTCTGCCACCTAACACCAGAGAGCTGATGCAGTTACAGGGGCAGAAAAAACAATATTGGGTTACACTTTGTTTCTGGGCCATTCAACTGTGAGAGAAAGACATCGGTATTACATCAAATCAAAAATCAGATATCGAGCAGGCAATCAAAAGAGTACAACCTACGCTTTGTCCACTCTGCTGTGTGACTGACAGTCTGCACTGTGTTATCAGCAGGCCTGAGTGCCTGTGACTTCTCGGCTTCTATTATCTCCCTCTTTGCACATGACGAGCCATTCGGCATCCATCATGAGTGAGGCTGAGTGCTCTCTGTTTGAAAAAAAGAAAAGAAAAGCATACTCTGGCCAGCCACTTACTCTGTGGTTATCTTCAAATGTCAGATGGTGAAGCACATCACGGTCAGGCTGAAACATGTTGAGCAGAACAGCTTTGGAGGACTTCACTTCCTGATCCAGCAGCTCTCACAAAGATTCAGCAATGTTAGGAAAAATAACATCGACTTCTAACCTGCCATCACTTTGTCAGAACAGTTCAGCCAGCCACTGAAACTATGTTGTTATGACAAGCAACCAGCTGAATCTCCTTTTATTTGTGTAATTTCACCCTGAAATAATCACATCAAGTGCGTTTCTTGTGAAAGAGCCAAATTCAATTTGAAAAGCCTTTCTGCCAATTTTCTAATAAAAGCCATATCTTCAGTTTTCCTGCATTTACGTGCTCTAGCAGAGAGACAGGAGGCAGTGGGAGGCAGGAAAGGGAGTTGCCCTGAGGGGAATGCCAACAGAGGACCAGCATTAGAGTAGCACTATCATGACAGCCATGATAGCGACACATTCACTAATGATCAAGTCTTAGCTGGTGGTGTAGGAGATAAGTAGATGTGAGTGATACCACTGGCAGCGGAGTAATATGCTTCACCTCCCAAGGGCTTGGCTCCACATATAATCACTCTGTAATTACAAACCCTCCATTCTGCTTCACCTTAACAGGTGACATCCTTGTCTTTAGTTGTGTCTGTTAAAAGCTTTCTGGTTTCCTTCCAATTTGGCCATGTAATGGTGCTTACATACAGGTAGAGTCAGACTATAACACTACGGTGTGGAGACTGTAATGAGGTTCACGTATTTCATGAAAAAAAATCAATACTTTTTCAGATGTTGGATACCATAACAGCTCAGGCATGCCAGAAAAAAAAATTAATTTGATCCCATTTTCGCTTTTGAATGGATTTACATTACTTTGTCGTGCAAAGATTTATTTAAAATGGAAGCCACAACACAAAGCAGACAAATGATGGTGGTCAATGTTTGCATTATCTTGGAGCTACACACTGAAGATTGGTGTTTTCATTATGTTGGTGACTCTATAAAGACAGAGAATAACTCATATTTAATCATTTCGATTCATCCACACCATCTCCCACTAGAGACATCAACTTGTGAGCCAGCTCAAGCAATAGCTGGAATATGTGATTAAAAAGCCCTAGGTTCAGTCACAGTGTGACTCTAAATCACTCCCAGGAAAACTTTCTGTTAGATTCTGGTTTAGCTGTAACTAGAGCCAGGTAGCCATTGCCATGGACCCCTAGCGAGCCCATGGGCAAGGAACTGGGTGTAGCTTGTCAGGCCTGGGAGAACAACACCGGGGGGGCTCAGACTGGTCCAGACCCAGAATTAGTGCAGAGAGCAAAGTAACTCTGCTGGATCAAAGTGTANTCATTTCAGTTTTCTGTGATATTTTGTTTCTGTTCAAGCAAAAAGAACATACACACGAGTCAAGCAAGAAATATGTGAAAGCAGAAAAGAGAATATGTGACTAATGTTAACAAAGTGCATGAAAGCGGCAGAGGAAGAGGTGGAGCGGGCACGCAGGGCAGATTGTCTTGCTAATGTTTTCTGCTCTTATAACAGGCGAGGAAAGAGATAAGGTATCGGTGCTGATATCATTATCCGCACCTGTCACAGAACTATTTGTAAACTGTATCTGACACAACTTGTCAAAGCAAGTTCCTCAGATTTGCACTCCAACACTATTTTATTTCCAGTTCATGTATGATAACAATTGTCTCTGCATGGCAATAATTAATAATAGCTTCCAAACCTCAGACAGCTCTGTACAGCTCATCCACCAAGCATTTTTCCACAACAATCCTATATATGGCCATCAGCTCTTGCTGATCTTCATAAACACATACAAATATGGGTAGAGTGCGTCTTCTGTCCTGTTTATAGCCTCCTCTAGCTCTCTCTGAGGTGAAGCTCACTTTGTGCATTCCAGAGACCTTGTGTTATGCTTTCACAGGGCTGCATTTTGGAAAGAGTGGCTCAAAATACACCCAGCCACTCTGTCTTATGATGAACTGAATGGGTGTCCCATCCCAGGGCCTCTTATTCCAGAGCACTTTCATAGCCTTTGTCTGCTGGATAGATAGGGTAAATGCCTGAATTCAGGCTCTTTCTTGCTGGGTTTAGTTTATGTCTTGCTGTTGTTGCTGCTGATCTTTTTTTCTCTTTTGGGTTCATGGGAAGGCCAGTCAACAAGGTGCTGTTAAACTGTTGAGGCTTGACTACAAGCTGCTCGTGGAGGGTAAAAATAGACTTTGAGAGCTCAACTGACTTGAGAATGGTGGTGTGTTGTTTCTTCAATCTGAAGGCAACTTGTATCTTAACTTGTTTATCTTAAGCAACAGAACACTGACCGCAACAAGACTCCAGGGATTTCTCCAAATGTTGACCCTCCCTCCTCTCTCTCTCTCTCTCTGTCTCTCTCTCTCTCCCCCTCCCTCTCTCTCTCCTTTGGGTCTACACCCCCTGCTGCTGTGGAAACCAGATCCTATAATGGGAGAGCCCACCCAACTGCTGCTGACCAGCTGGAATGAGAGTCTGGGAAGCAAAGCAAAACTGGAGTCACACTGTGTCGCCTTCCACCCAAACACTAAACCCTCCCCAGTCTCCACAAGTACAGCCGTGGGCTTCAAAATGGAGATTATTGTTCAGCTTGTGTCAGCCTTATAAAAACTGAGGCATGCACACTTTTTTTCCCTCAGACATAATTTCATGCGGCACAATTACAGGGTTGTCATTCCATGATAATGACGGGAGTGACATTTTGCTCATTACTATGCCAAGGTGCCTTTGATGGTGTGTTTTTGCAAGGCTTCAAAAAAGACCTCAATGCACATTTCACTCCTTCAAATGAAGTCTTATTTGTATTGATCACTAAACACACAAACACTCATTCTCTCAAGGGTCTTGCCGCCTCTAATTTATATAGGCTGAATTCATAACAGAAAAATCCTTGACTCTGTTAGCATTCACAATCTCAAGCTAAATATAGATTTTAGCCCACTGCTGGAAAGACAACAAAAGGAAAGCTGTGAAATGTATTCAATTCAAACACTTTCTCTTGTGCAACACATGCAAGAACACTCATTAAAAACCTGTAGCGGTTAGGAGGGGTAGGGGGCAACAGAATATATTTACCCTAAATTCCCAGCATTACTTAAGGCAGACAGCAAAGGCAGGCAATGGCCTCAGCACACGGGACATCAACTACAGGCACTCAAAAAAACATGAGAGATTCAAGAAGCAACAAATTCACACTTCACAAGAGCACATGTCCCTTTCACACATGCAGCTACCGTCACCAAGTCATTAACAGACCGTGGGCCACTAGTGACAGACAAATGCATGTGCACAGGTGACCCCCGTCCTCCTCTGATCTGATCTTCAGCTGTCTTTTACGTCACCTTCACCTGTCCCCACGGTCTAGCAGCATGGCCACATGTGTTTGAGTGACCCACTGAGGGACAAAAGCTTCTCTCCCAGAGCTGCACACTGACCCTGATCTAATTCTCCCGGAGACAGAGGCGACTCTTTTCCACACATTACCTAGCATTAGAGCTCGGGCTCCTCATGCGGCTCTTAAAGCTATTCCTGGCCTTTCATGGGGACAAGATGCAGACATTTAAGTCAAAGGGGCAAAAAGGAGAAAAATAACTCATTCTTAAATGGGTGCTCCATTGCCTCTTTGGGATAGGGAAGTTTACAATATAACGTATCTATGGTTTGAGAGTAAAGAAACTAAAGACAGGCAATTACGGTGGATTCCTTTACCAAAATAGACTCCTCTCCCAGCTATTCTACACTGCCATTTTATTTGCAGATCTGTCTCCATACATCCAGCCCATATTCTATTTCCTCGCTGGCCTGCTATTTGACCTACGAGAAGGAAGCACAAAAGGACTATTGACCCCACATTCCCCCTCACTAGGAAGAACAGGGTATAATTAACTGTAGTGTTAAAAGCACGGTGCCTCTGAGACTGTAAAACAGGGTATGAATACTGAGCAAACTACTTTATCCCACAGGGCTCAGACCCAATCTATCCAATCCATACTTATTCATTTATTCAGCCGACTCATGGCCTCTGACTCCCTTAGAGCTGTCTAGCAGGTCAAATGTGGGCTTTCCATCTTCTTCATCCCTAATTAGACATAACATGTGGTGAAGTTCAGGAAAGCAGGTATTTTTTTCTTTACCCTGTTTTCTCTTTGTGTTTCTCTTCACACAATAGGGTTTATCTGCCACAGAAACGAGGACTAAGACGGCTCAAACCACATGAAAGGGGTTTAGTCTTGTATCCCTACCTGTGACTAAAGTATTGTTCACTGTAAGTACACACTAGGGCAGTGACACCAAACATGCCCTCCACAATGTGTGTCACCTGTGATACAGAGAAGCGGAGCCTCCACCATCTGTTAAGCATCTGTCTGAGCAGTGAATCATCCATTCACACATATTTGCTGTTTTAGGTGTCAGCGGCAAAGACGTGATATGTGTTAACAATTACTTTTCTGTCTGCTTCGGCCTTTCCGTTAAAGCAGGGGAGAAGATCCTGGGAAATCCTCTTAGAGAACAAACTCTTCACAAAAAATGTATTAGGTTCCTGTGTTCTAGGGCTACAACTAACGATTATTTTCATCATTAATGAATTACCTTTTTAACCATACAAGCAGTGTGGCTCTAGGGATGGCAGGTCAGTCGGTCCACCACTTCAGTCCAGACTGAAATATCTTAACACCTACTGGATGGATTGCCATGTCTTTGGTTCAGACATTCATGTCCCCTCTCAGAATTAATAACTTTGGTGATTTTCTGGCTTTTCATCTCATACCATAATCAAGTCAAAACTTTTAATTGTCCAAATTTAAATTAATTTGTAACTTACTTACAAATTAATGATTAGCACTACCAAATTTATATCCCAAATTCATTCATTCCCAACCACTGTCAGGCTCCCCTGCTCTCTGTTTTTATGGCTGCATTAATGCCAGACACGAATGCAGACACACCAGACACGTTTTCTGGAACAGTTCTGTTTCGAGTGACAAAAACAACCCCATATGCAGCACGCCTGCCACTATGGCAGTGAAAACAATGACTTAACAGAGGAACAGACTGAAATAACCCTTCTGTCTGTCCTTTGGTTCCCCAGACTTCCTGTTTGACAAAACTAAATCCCTGTTGATGCTGGGCTTTCCGCCCTGTTTCTCTCTGTTTCTGTCTCACTCTGGCTGAGCCCAGGTCCACTCTTCGGGTCACTGGGTACTGGCCCAATCTATTTTTTTTTTTTCTGCTTATAGACAGCAATGTGCACAGCCACTGTGAGGAGGAGGAGGAGGAGGAGGAGGAGAGTGAGGGGAGGAGATGGAGAAGGAGAGAGGAAGGACACAGAGGGGTGGACAGAAAGCAGAATTAGGGGAAAGGTGAAACAAGCCTGAAATAGAGAGTTAAAGACTGAGAGCACTGGAAATAATATTGCAGTAACCTGAAAGGTTAGAAACAGGGGGCAGAAAAGAATATGTGAGTTCATCCTGAGAAAGAGTGAAGGGTGAAGGAGAAAGAGAGACCAGAGTATTGGAGAAAATAGACTGCCTATGGTGCACAGGCTACGTTTCGCTGCTCTCTGACTCTAAACACCCTTGTGGTGATGTTGGTGGGGGTTTGAGGGAACTGTATGTTGAGCAAAAATAGCTGCCGGGCTGAATGAGCGCATTACAGTGTTGCAAGAGAGGTCTGCACTTTAGGTGATCAATCAACCCAGAGGAAGAGACGTCCACTTTATAACCATCAGTGGCCGGAAACGTAAGCAATGAAGAGCAAGATAGCGTTCTAAAAACCATTACACAAAGTCTTGTCCGCAGTGAAAAGGCCTGGCCTTCTCCTCTCAAACATATGGGCTGGTGCTATCTCATTAGTTTTATGCAATGCCTACATGGCAGATGAGACAGTGTAGTCCATCATCATCACATCAAACTGGCAGGCCTACGAGGAGGAAGGAATACAGATAGGTTTTTGGAAGTAAAAGGATAACAAAGTGCGTCAGGGAATATTTACCCATCACCTTGGAAATGTCTCGTGATCCGACACCATTAAACAATGACTGTCAAGGGACACTGTTCCAGACAGAATATTCCCCCGGAAAAATGAGCTCTTCATCCCAGAGCCTTCCTCATATGGATGCGATTTCATTTTGTTGTACCTCTTGAAAATGAGTGCTAGTGGTGAGAGGGGAGTGGAAGCACACATTCTGGGACTGGGCGGGATCCAGCTGGCAAGAACTCACAAAGCCGACACAAGGACAAAGCTCCTGGCTGTGTTGGTATGGCTCTCAAACAGGACAACACACTCCTGTGCCAAATAGCCCTTGGCAACATTATGGAAGCCACAATGGCAGCCCATCTGTAATTTATTTACATGTCTTTAAATTTATCGCTCCAGCTCATGCCCTTGACATACACTTTGAGGTAGTGCAGACAGATGTGTTGAATTTAATTTCATCTGGCCTGAGTGAGACACGTTGTGTGTTACTTATCACCTCTGGAGGAACAATTAGAGCTACTCAAGAAGGTGATACACTTAAAACGGAGGCAAACTAAGGTGAAATAGACCCAGAGTTAAACGTATTTCATGTGTGTATCCTCTCTGCGGCTTCATTTTGTTCATTTACTGACATTCCACACCAGTGTGGGCAAACGAGATGCTGGCACAGAGGTGTAAACAGAGCCAATCAACCAGAAAACGAAATGGAGAAGCTTTCCCAGAAGGCAACACAGCCAATTATTTGATAGTTCGGATCAACTGCAGCTTCAGCAGAGGCTGGTGTGGGAAGTATTCAACCAGCGCGGCCAACGAGCCTGTGCACAATGCGGAGGCAGGACCCAGTGCGTCGCATTGTTTCCCCCACAAACAATCCTTTTGATGAGACAAACCGGCCTAATACGGTTTCATCTACTTTTATTAAATTATGTTTGTACTTCCACTATCTTTGAGGTTTAAGCAATTTCTTCAATTCTGCTTTGAAGAAATAAAAAATCAAAACCAAAAGCTTTGCAAATGGTCAAAAGATAAATGTATGTCAAATAAACGACAAGTTTGTCATCTCACTCTGAAAGATTTCTCACAGGAGCATCAGACGGCAGAAATGCAAGTGAAAACCCACATTTTTCTGATCTCATTTCATCAAAGGACTGTCAGAACCCAGGGGTAATGTTTAATGTAATAGACATTAAATGTCTCTAATCAATAATAAATGCTTTTAGCCGATCCTGCAGTGATGGCATTGAATATTACTCCCAAAACTGTAAAGAGTTCTCAGTACTTCTCCCAACAATGACAGACAAAATTAGATTATAGATTCTCCGCTGACCACAACCTTCCCTTATGGCAGTGAAATATGCTGCGTTGAGCTGTTTTGAATTTTCTTTTTTATTTTACATCCCTTGGGGACACTATACCTCACAGGTCCGCAGCTCCTCTGAAACAGAAGCATTTCATATGAAGTCCTCTGCTTGTACCCTACATACTGTCCCAACAAACTCCCTGAAAAAGACCAAGAACAGCCCGTCATGCATCATACTGTTTGTCTTGTTATTTCGCCTTCACTTTCAAGGACGCAGCAGTTCAACACCTTCTCAATAAAATATAGCCTATATCCTCCGGCCTTGAGCAGCTATATCTCCTGACATTTTTATCAAGACTTAAAATGATTTCAATCCAGCTGACATTCTCCACAGGTCAAGGCAATATTTTTGAGAGATTTCAGGCATGTTTTGGAACAATGCTTCACTGTCACAGCCTCTTCTAATGTGACTAGTGATGTTATTTGGGCTTCAAATGCTGCAAATCAACCTTTGGCACCTTTGTTTTTTTGGATCACAGCAGTTTTATTTGATTGATTGTCTTGAAAGGGCAACAGGGTATAGTTGTCGGTGACATAAACTGGGTCTACATTTGCAATTCAACTTCACAGTCTACAATGAGTAGAAAGCAAATGAGAGCTGGAAAGAAAATCAAGCAGAGAAGGCAAAAATGAAATTCTTTGACCTCCACAATAAAATAAGAACATCAGACAGTGCACAATCTGGGTATAGCTATTTTAAAGGGTCTTTATAATTTACCTAACACTCTAATACAGACAACCATTTCGATCTGTTTTTCCTAACCGTGCTCTTTTCCAAATTTGGCATCTAGCCTTTACTGTCTCTTTTTCAGCACAGGAGTTCATAAAACGCTGACTGCTGTTCTGGTCTTCTTTCTTTAATTCCAACTGCACCACAGTCATTTGAGAAAGTCACGCAGATCAGGCATCTCACTTTTAAATGGCCCTTTTAAAGTATCTCAGAATGAAAAAAAACCATTAGGATTGGTGAGGCCCCAGGCTCCCATCACTATCCTTAATATTTAATTGGTGATGGAGCCAACCAGTCATCCAATCACGCGGCCTGTCAAACTGTCAGTCATCATGAGGCAATCAAATAGCAAAATGTCAAAACTAAACTACTTGTCAGGTGCAGAGAGGAAGGAGATTAAATAAAAGGGGACACAAAAGCATAAATTAAAGGCAGCTTATTGTGCCAAGGGGAAATACAATGTATGTAAAAAGGTACATAAAGGTCTTAAATCGTGCCTGTTGAAAACAAAGGTTAAATAGCTTTCTTCCCGCTGTGCACAGCTCTGCTTGGAGCACCCAAAACACAAGGCGAGGCTCTGCAGGGGGGAATCAAAATCCCTAACAACTGAATCCAAGTCAAGAATCTTTTAATGTCTGAACCTCCCGTCTGTGCCACAGTCGTTTGGAGTCTGCACCGCTGCATAACTAAGACAAGAAACTACAGTGAAGGCAGTTGTTTAATGTAAGCAGCACAGAGCTCTCAGGCCTTTGATTTATGAGCCAGAACAGTCTCATAGTCTCATGTTCTCATACTCAGACTCTAACTCTCTGGCCTGTAGAGGAAATCTGGGCCTTTGCCATTAGCAATTAACCAGCTCTGGAACAACTTGCCCATAGTGAACTGGGAAAAAAACAGCATTATAAGAGGTAAACAACAACAACGATAACAGTTATTGTTAAACGTTATTCTCTCAGTCGAGGCTGCAGCTAATGAGATAAAGCACTGATAAATCCTTTCAGCTCTAATCTATTTCATGGGATTGAGATAAATTACAGGGGGGATATAAAGTGGATGTTTTACTCGTGGCAGCCCAGAGGCCCTGGCCCCTCTGCCAAGACACTCTTTATTAGTGGCCTACAATAGGAGCAGGGGAAACACAAAAGGAGGACGACACCGGCATCAGACGGTGAACCATGAGGCTCCTTTGCATCTGGTGAATTCGCATGCATTGCCTCACCAACTGCTCGCCTCATTTACTCGCTCTCCCTGTTCCTGCTAATCGCTGAGATTTGATCATATCTCTCGGCACACATTTCGGTTTTCCCCCTGCGGATCTTTATTTCTCAGCAAGGCTCTCGGTTAATAAGTAGTGAATGCTGAATGTTTCAATCATCAGGTATTTTTTCTTCTCTCTCCCAACGTACCCTGCCTGCCTCGACATTTCCACACTCTTTGTAACTGTTAGAAGACAATACATGGAGCGGCCCACTGAGCCTCACAATTGTGTCACTTCCAATTAGCCCTTCTGAGACATCTCTGCCCTTTGGCTCACCAGCATTCAAGTTAAAAAGAACTGAGCGGTACCCCTTGTATTGTACCCCGCCTTGCTTTGCTCTCTCTCTGTCTAAATTCATGCGTATCTGGATTTATGAGTCTACGAAAGAGAGAAATCGCAGGAAAGACAGACAGGGATTTTTTTAATCCTATAACCAAAAATAGCAGCTTGCTGTAATGCTGTATGTATGGGGTTGCTGTGAGCTTAAAAGGAGATCTACTTACATAAAAGTGCACATTTCTGAACAAACCAGCCAGCCTTCACCTTAATCATCCTCCATATTATACATCATTAATACTGATGTTCCAAAGTAGCTAAGCCTTTTAGAACTAGGACATGGTACGTTGTGGTGGTCCTCTGTAGATTTATCCCTCTGAAAGACCTGGCAGCTCTGTCAGATCTGCCTGCAACCTGCTTTTCTGTCACATCACTTTTTTAAGCCAAGCTGAAGTGATGGGGATTGTAAATAGCAGAGTGGTGAGCCACAGTATGCGAGCAAACGTTTTTGAGTTAATGAGAGGGCTGGAGCGCCGCAGCTTCTTAAACTAGGGCAGAGAAACTTGCAGCTTCAATGGAAGCCTTCCCTCAGACCTCACATCCTGGGAGAACACATGTGCAAAACCAACAGCGCACATAAACAAAGCTGGTGCCGTGCGGGGCCGTGTCCACTTACAGTAATCAAACAAACAAACAAAAAGACATTTCCACGGCCAGAGCTGCGATGTGGACAGGGCTTGCAAAGAGAAAGAGAAAGGGCGTGGGTTTCTTTTCAACTTTTAGGGGCACATTCTGGATCAAAACCAGAGTCGAAAATTACACTGACATATTTTGGGCATGCTTGTAGCCCAAATGAAAGCCAAGTTTCCATCATTTCATCAGTCAAACTAAAAACAAAATATGTGAATTAATGCCAAAAGTCTGCTGCACATAAGAAAAAGAGTAAGAAAAATGACTGGACACAGTAAGACACAGGAAGGTATTATAAAACTCAGAGCTGTTCTATGAAGTTTTTCTTCTTCATTAAATTATATGTTCCACCTTATTTACAATAAGGAGGCCAACCCAAGCTTAAATGTGACCAAAGCCTTAAATGACCAAAAGCCATTCACAAAATGTTGACAAACAGCACAACACCAACACAATCGATGTGAAATCAACAACTGAGTTTGTAAATGTGGCAATTTTTTAAACATTCTTTTCAAAAATTCACTTAATCCAACAAAGCAATGTGCAGAATTGTGTTGTTTTCAAACTGCAGTCATGAGTTAAGAAATATAAACTGACTCAACGTCATCGACTGAGTCCCAGGAACAGCATCTCACTGGGAGACTTTTCATTTCTTGTGGAGCTGAGCGTCTGAGGAAACAACAGCTTTTCTGGGCCGACAGCAGGTTCGTTGGCCGAGAAGAGTTGGCCAGAGGTGAAATTTTCATGGTTATCAAGATTTCTATGCCTCCTTGTTTCCCCACCAATGTGGTTTTGTTTCATGAACAACACTTCTGTCGTAAAGTTCAAACCAAGTTAATTGCAACCATTAAAACCTCTCAGTTCTCTATAAACACCTATCTTAGGAGTTATAGAGAATCTGTAGTCTTCTTGTAGTCTTTCTATGCAAAGCAAAACATAAGAAAATATGTGTATCTGACAGTTCAAAACTTATAGCCTCAGATCTCTTCATAATTGTAACCAGAGCCTCTGCACAGCACACCCAACTACCCATTGACCACATTGTAAAGGTGGGATCCAGGTAGGCTGCAGGTACAAACACAAACAAAAATGACAGAAACGTAAACTCACCTCCAACAAACTGGATGCCGCCGGCCACACGGCCAATTGTACGTGAGATTAGGTCAGAGATGCAGCACCCCATGAGAGCTGTGAGCGCCACCAGCAGGAGGAGGCCGCATCCCACGCCCGTCACCACCGTGCAGATCCTCCACTCCAGACTTGGGATGCCGTGGAAGGAGGCGTAGCGCCCGCACTGCTCCAGCATCACCGTGGCCTGCCTCTCCTCGTCCCTCACCGGGTAGGAGCAGCGCCGAAAGGTGCCAAAGGACACGGGCTTGTCCATCTGTGTCCCCAGCAGCCAGTACGGCATGAAGAAGCCAACGCAGGAGGCAGCAGCACACAGCAAGGACAGCAGGGCCCAGATAACACCCGTACATGTCAGACTAGACGCCATGGTAAACAGTCTGCGAATGGTTCACACAGTCACTGAACTAACAGCAGTTTTATGAGCAGTCGCTGTGTTGTGGGAAGCCTTGCAGTGAGCATTTAACACCAGCAGTCTTCACCTTCTCAGTGACTCCGGATCCCTGTCAGGAGGAAGAGAAACATCCAGACTGAGCACTGACAGAAAAAAATCACAGCTTGATAAGTTGAAAACCAGAAACCTGTTCCCCAGTCACTGCAGCTCTAATCACAGATATGAGCGAATCCAAGTCAGAGAGTATTACTCATTTTTTCTGTAAAGTACTTTAAGACTTTTCCTAAATGATGAAGTAAGCAGGTAAGTAGACTAAACAAAACTGGACATAGATTAACAAGAGGGACAGTTATTCAATGTAGAGTCAATACAATTATGGTGTGATTCATTAATAGCTTTCCAATAATCAAACTCAGGCCAATAAATAATCAACTCAAGTTTGATAAGCTGAGGGCAACGATTATTCTCCATCTTACTTATTTCTTCAAGGCTTTGACCTTTATTATCATCACGGGATGTTAAGAAATAATAAAACAACTAGTATATCCCAACAGGTAGCCTGTTAACTACTGTGAATTTAGTTTCATTTTGAAAACAGTGTTAACTTTTCTACAAAGCAGACATCATTCCTACAATAAACTTTAAAATGATTCTAGACACATCACAGCAGAACTACAAACAGCACAGCCTGGCATGTTATGAGACTCTAATACATATGAAATACCCATTAAGTACCACAAACCGCTGGAAACTGGACCTATATTTCAGGAAACTCACTAGAAGTCCCTGCAGAGAAGCCACTACAGGAACATGTAGTGATTTTTCGTTAGGGGTGACCTCACGTAACACGCTGTATTATCGCAGTGATCACACTGTCGGAATGTGAATAATGAAAACAAGGCTAAGAAAAGGAAGAAGAAGAGGAAGAAAGCTTACATGTTGGGAGACCTCCGGAATAAGGTGCGCTCGGTGTAGACGGAGAGGTTATTTCCATCTGCGGACTCCAGCTGTGTTGGGTCTCAAAGCAAACTTTTCTTCAGTCGAGGAAAAGAGAAAAGAAATGCGTTCGACCCAGAAATGTAAATCCAAAAAGTGACCGCAGAATCCGTTCGCAAATCACTTCCTCCTCATCAATATATTTAACCGAGGCACAGATCAATTATTCACTCCTGTGCGCTGCAGAAACGTGCGGCTGACTGACTGGACTCCTGTTTCCACATTCAGAGAGAGAGAGAGAGCGAACCAGAGAGAGGGGGGGGCGTGGAGGGGGCGAGTCCATGAAACACTCTCGGGAGGTGACCATCAATCACACAAATCCCCACCCAGGGGCCGGACTCACCGCTACTATCATTCCCGACATGCTCCTGATGCATTCAATGACGCCTCGTAAAGTGCCAGACTTCGAAATAACAATCCTGAAAATAGTAAACATCAATCGTTTAGTATTTTTTTGTTGTTTAATTTTTGTTGTCTGTTTGTTTGCTTTGGTATTTAACATCACGAGACAGTGTTGGAAATACGTTTTCTGGCATAAAATGTTACCTTTTGTAGTCAATATGTTCTGTAAATCGATAAATAAATCGAAAGAAATATTTTTGCAAGAATTAGGTCATTTTTAAGCAGCACAATCAGATATTTCAATGGTCTAAAAAAAAGCCAGATATATTAACATTTATACTGTACTTGTCCGTATGAAGCCATGTGCAAAATAGTATTTAGGTTTATTACACTACCTAATTAATTTTGAGACACTATTTTTTCTAAATAGTTTCTCCGGAGCTGAATTTACTAGAGCAATGTTGTCTTGAAAGGGCACCAAAAACAATAAAATGTAACTCTGATATCTGCTGACAGCATGTAATTAAATATCTCACAAAATGAGAAACCCATAACTATGTAATACTTAGGTAAATGTATTCATTTACTTTACACCAGGGTTGTAGCTGGTGACTGAAATTTTATCAGCTGTTAATTATTAATGTGTTATAGTGTAACTGATGTAAGTATCATTTTTCCCATTATAAACAGGCATTAAATGATCCAAAAAAAAACATGTATAATATGTATATGTAGGCCTATTCATCATCTCAGGTTGGGTCCAATTTGAAGATTGGATCAAAAATAGCAGAAAAATCTGTCTATCTGTGGAGGTTTTTTTTTTTTTTTTAATGTGATTCATCTGGTCAGTTTTTCATTTTACCCCCTTTTTGGGGGTACGCAGTCTCAGCCAGGTCACTGATTGCCAGGTTATTACAGGTTTCTAAGCCCAGGCCTGTGCAGTGGGGAAATCACCTCACTAAGTATTCCCACTAACTTAATTTTATAGAACCAAAGGATCCATTAAAACTGTTTTGCAGAAACAGATAATTTAACTATACAAAATTTGGATGGTAAAAACAGATGCATTCACCAATTCTACTGATAAGTAATTAAAGTAATAAATGAACTTTCCAAGATATAAATAATTTATTGCTAAATAACTTCTAAAAGGAATATTTCCAACAGCACGTGAACGCAGCATTCCTATCTGCTCTCTCACTCTCAGTGTTAAATACTTTCCTGTGCGTGTGACAGTTAGTCAGCCTTTCCCGGACATGCTTTGATTTGGAGATTTCTCTAAATTATAGTCTCCTCTCTCTTGTCTACCTTAAAAGAGGATGACTTGGAAACTCCTTATGTTATTGCAGGGCATGTGTCATTCTTGTACTTAGAATAAAATAATAACACAATAACACTGTTTCTTGAAGGACCGAGGAGCCTAAAGATGAAGACATATTCTATTTGCGTGATATCATTAACATTGTTATCATCATCAGCCCTTGGTTGCCTCTTCCAACAAACAACAACTTATTTCAACAAAAACAAATAACTGCATGGCGGAACGTTGTGTCGCGACCGGACGTTAATTTCAGACGGACCAAAACATCTTTCCGAAAGTTGACGTGGAGGTGTTTGTGCACAATGGCTGATACTAAAGTAGAAACTTCGACCGATAGCTCCGCTGTAATACAGAACCCAAATGTGCCTTCTCAACCCAATAACCCGCTGTCAAGGAAGCTTAACAAAATACTGGAGACGAGGCTTGACAATGACAAGGTGAGTTGGGAGAGCTTAGCTTCTTGCTAGCAAGCTAACATTAGCTAAACCTGCAAGCTAGTCGCGTCACAACTGGACATCATTCTGCTGTTAAATGATATTGTCATCTTCCCAGAGGTAAATGTTTGGAGGGGGCGATGTTTCCCCTCGCTGGCTGTGGTTAAGCACAGTGACAACGCCATTTCATTTAACAGTTAGCATGTTGCTGCAGTCATTCAGTAGACTGTATGAACTTTCCCCTGCCAAGACACCAGGGGATCGGCCCAGGTTAGCGAAGGGAAACCTATTCTGAAAGCAAGGTTGGGCTACGATGGTTTGTGTGCGATGGGGACCGATTCTTTTGCCACAACACCCCGACTGACCAACATTATAACGTCCCTTTTCGTGCTTTCAGGAGATGCTGGAGGCTCTGAAGGCGCTCTCTGTGTTCTTCACTGACAACAGTCTGCGCACCAGGAGAAATCTTCGTGGTGACATAGAGAAACGAAGCCTGGCGATCAACGAGGAGTTTGCAGGAATATTTAAGGATGTAAAAGAGGTAACAGAGTTTTGCAAGAAAACACAGTTTATTACTTAAACAACATTCAAGTCACACTTACTGAGCATCTGTGCAGTGATTCTCTTTGAACTCAGGTGGGTTGGGAAATGGTCACATGGAGAGATTGTCGAGCAGGTTCACCTCTGAATTGTTAACAGTGTTTTACAAAACAACACATATTTGCCCCTGTGTTTAGTTATTAGATTAATAAAGATGTTTTCAGCTGCCAGAGAAACAGTTGTCATAGTGATGTAGGACAGCAGATCAGTTTTAGAAAGTGCAATGTAAAGTTCAGTGAGTGACATGGAGTCTTAAGAACTTATTAGCAGCAACAATCACAACTCCAAAGACTGCAGTGGAGAATGTGAAAACCTGGAATTCATGCAGGCTACTTCCCAATAGTTATCCACCCCTCAGGAATTTGAGTCTATGAGGCTCCAGGATACAAATTTAAGTTTCCGTTCGCAACGAATGGCAGCCTGCCGCGCTTCAGCGTTTGAGTTTTTATGTGCGCTCAGTGCTGTTGTAACTGTGACTTCACATTCTCCACAGGAGCTTGAAAGTGTTCATGAGGATGTCCAGGCCATGAGCACGTGTTGTGAGGAAATGACCAGTAGATTAAAGGTACGGTATGTCATCCCCGCATGTCGTTTGAAAATTCCCCTGTATGTGTTATGATTTACTCTTTTAAAAACAAAGTGACTTTCCTTCAACAGGCTGCAAAGGAGCAAACTCAGGACCTCATAGTGAAGACCAACAAGCTGCAGGGAGAAAAGTGAGTTGATTCTAAAGGGGTAAAAATTGTGTGTTTGGATGTGCAGGGATGCCTGTGCGTGCGTGTTACTGCATAGGGTTAACCTTGTAACTTTACATATACATGCATTTAAAATAAGATAGACATAAGGATTCAGTGGAGAAATGTCCTTAAGATTAAAACAGCAAATCCGGATGCCCTTGACTTTGTATGTCTTGAAATCCTACGAACTGGCTGACTGAAAATCTTCATAGACATGTCTAAAATAAATTTATCTTACAGTTAATGGTTTACATATTTACATTAGCATCTTGCCTCTTGTGGCTACATGAGTCAGATACACAGAGTGACCAGAAAAGTGGAAACTTCTGTACCATGTAATGTAATCCAATACGCTGTAATTATTACTACCTTTGGGAAACTTAATATTTTAATTGTTTAATTGCGGTAGACATAAGTATCAGAAAGGAGTTAATTCAGTGATGGATTAATAACGGATTACATTAAACAAGTTTTGAACTCAGCATTGTTCATACAAGTGTTGATGTGGGAATTAATTGAGAGACTCAACCTCCTTCTATCGTTGCAAGCACAAGTTGTTTCTCAATCTGATTGTAACTAAATTGTCACCAAAATGTAAAATAAGACCATATGACGAGCTGCCGCCCTGAACTGGCATTTCAGAATGTCGGGGAGATCGTGGAGATAAGATGGCAAATTTATTCTAAATTATCTGCAGAAAGTTCAAAGAAATCTCATACCGCCATTTCTCTCCTTATCTGTTCTGAGGCTACAAGTCATTTTGGAAACCCATCACATACGTCACTGATAAGCATCTTCATGGGTCCAAAGCTAGACGCCATCATTTCACTCTCTCTGGTGTCTCGTTTCCCCAGAGCAATTACCCCTTTCTCTATTCAGGCAAGTTTCCAGACAAAGAGCACCTCAATCAAAGTGCGTGGCAGGAACAACATGGTCCACTTTGCAAGTGATAAGCTTTTATTGCACACATGTTGTTTGGAAAGCGAGACCTTTATTAATGTGCTACCACTTCCTTGTTTTCCAGGAGTCGCCTCTGACAGTTGTCAACTGAATGGGATTTCCCCATTTAATTAGAACCAGACCGTCACATTAACAATTATATGCTGATAATTTAAAACATTTGCACAAATAAAGATATGACCCGCCAAATTAAAGCGCTAATAATGAAGTTGACTTGGCTTGACTTAATAAGTTGAGGAGTGCATTTCTAGTCCGTGAAATGCAGCTTCTCTTTAGTGTCAGAAGTTGGAGAGATTTGGTGCAGGGCAGGAGGAGTTGGCAAGCACAGCTTTATTTTTGATGAGGAGGGATGAATGATTCATGAGGTTGATGAATATTTCTCCTGCAGTTGTCTATTTGCATAAGGAGGCCAGCAATCATCATTAATGGAGCTTTATTTGTTTTATTTGTCATGTCCTGTGATGTTTGGCCTTGAGATACACATCAAAGTGGTTCCTGTTTACACTGCGTTACTCCCTGGTCTTATTGAAGCCAGACTGTTACAACTGGAGAGCAGCCCATCAGTGTGTTCTTGAATTTGAGCCTGTGCTTTGAGATTTGCTGACAACACATATTAAGAGCCATCAGATATGCAGATCCAATATATACAGCTCACGACGGCATAGAGTCACGAGTGGAGTCAGACAGTGTATCTTGGGTACTCACCCAGCTGCTCCTGGAATACTGATGGATTTTTTTTGGTTGAAAGCCTGCCAATAAAATTAATCTAGGTATCATTAATCTATGAATTTGGCTGGCAGAGTGTTGACAGGCATGTGAAAATAAAACACTCTCGCCTGCTCGCTGGTAGCTGGGGGTTGGGGTGGGTTTCATTAGCATTTGTGACCTTAGTGCTCAGTGACCTTGTGAGCTGACATAGAGGCAGGGGCACAGGCAAAGATAATGTAGATTTCTGGCAAAAGACGCTGCTTCCAGCTGTGATGTACCGCGGCAATTCCATGCTCCGCTGGCACAGCTTCAGGAACTCCTTGAAGAAAAGGTGACATAGGAGGGGCGTGAGTGAGACTGAGAAAGAAGGAGATGAGCTCAGAATCTAAGCAGTGAAAGACAGCAGTGGGGGTAAAGCCACCAGTGAATATGTGCAGACAATGAATTAATACAAGTCATATTGCTTTGTGCAGAGGGTCTTGTTGAAGGTAAGTGGTCAGAGGGCTTACAAGAGTGCCCTTCTAAGTGGCCCCCTGCCTTGTCCTTTTCTTTGCATAGTGGTCCCATTGGGACCTGCTGTCCGTCTGCGTGACATTTTCATTCGCAGAACCACAATGACCCCACAGCCAGATGGAATAGTGTCTGCACGCTGTGCTTTGACCTTGTCTTAAGCAATTTTGTCTCAGAAGAGCTGCCAGGGGAAGTGTGCAGTCAAGCTGTCCTCCTTCAGCTACCCACCAGTCAGCCCACTGCACCACACCACTCTAGTCTTCTCGGTCAGATCTATTTCAGGTCACACAGTCCTCTGCAGTCCCAAGCCAGAGTGGCTTTGTTTATGTTTATTATAGCAGTGCTACATTTTCAGCATAATCTCACATTTTGTGCTTATAGGGCAGCTCTGCTGAGAGAGTACGGCCGTTTTCAAAGCTCTGCAGATGCTTCTGATGCGTATTTACCCAGCAGAGCAGGCCTGTCTTGAACTGTTTGCTATCTTATCTTCCAGTGGCACTGTGTCATTTGTCAGCTCTAATGAAACAGAAAGGAACGGCAGCTGCTTACAGTGTGCAGAAGCAAAGGTGGAACAGGCAAGCCAATGAGAGTAGACGGCCTGTGTTTGTCCGCAAGCTTTCAGACGTGCTGCTCTTTTGTTTTGGGCTGGTCCTGTTCAAAGACGCTGTCAGCAAGAGCACCAAATAGGTGTTGTGTGTTGTTCCATAATGAAACGTAATGCTACCCACCTGCCCTGCACTGTGTGATCTTTGCATTAGCATGACATGTTATCTGCTGAACAAGTCGAGACGTCTCACAAACGGATGTTTCTTTCACCTCACGATCAGCCGGAGCTGAAGGGGTTGGACTGTTGATTTAGTTCTCCGGCTATTACTGAACCGCTCCGGCAGCTTCAGTAGGCCTACTTGGCTGCATGCCAAAGAGCTATGTAGATAAATTTAGTAACCACAACTAAGATTTACCTGTATTTGGCCAGTGGCAGCCAATTATTTCCCACAGAAATTCCTACAGCATATGATGAATTATCAGACATGGAGCCTTGTTTCACTGAGACTCTTTTTCCTGAAAATAAAGCAAATGTTCTCAGTATGACTTCTGTGTAGGTCATTAATAAATCAAGAGCTCTGAAACCCTCGGGAGAACCATCAGGGACATCAGAGTGTAAATGACAACCTGTGTAAAGTGACACAGCCTTATTAAGGCTCAGCTGACTGTTAATGAGGGTATGGCAGTGAGTATGCCTTTGTGTTGTCTGATGTGACTGGCTGCGGCTGCACTCTGTGATCATTGGCGCGTGGCTAACTAACAGCTTTGTGAATGCCAAATTTCCACGCAAGCGTTTGAAATGGCCTCTAATAGATTTTAATGGATAATCGACCCACATGGTTTACAACTTCTGAGAGGGTTTGACACTCACTTGTCACAGAGAATAGTTGATCTGCTTGTCATTCATTCTGCATCGATCTGTATGGCAGTTTTCAAAAGAAGAAATGAAAAATGTCCTGTAAACCTTTTCATAGAAGCCAAATGTTTAAGTCTGCTATTTTTACACCCTGTATAATAACTACTGAGCTTGATAAGTGTTAGTCACTGATCAAGCTGTCGGGTTATATAAACTGACGAAGCTGTTTATGAGATTGTGCTGTGTTATATTGCTTAAACGATTTCTGTGCTTGAACAGACAAAATCAATTGGCCTATTTGGGAAATCTGAGCACACACACACAAACAAAGAGACAGACCTTTACACACATACACCGTAACTTGTTTTCATCCCATCATGTAACATTATGTAACCTGGATCTAATTTAACTTTGCACTTGTTGGGCGCTCTTCAAGAAAAGCTTACATCATTGAGTTCATTTTCCCGTGAACCACTAGCCCAGAGCTTCTACGTGCTTGCTTTTACAGTGTGACGTTGCTGATTCGCTCAAGTATGTTGCCTCTCTCTGGTATTCGGTAATTGCAGTCTGGAGAAGAATGTGTCATGTCCTGACAGCGCTGTAGAAAACTATCCTGCTGCTCCAACGTTCCCTTGCTATCCTTTGCTGCTACAGCTCCCACAGTCCCCCTCTCTTCACCTTTTACAAGCGTGTGCAGCCTTTCTCTTTGTTGTGATTTACATCCTGGAGGAACAGGTCTGTCACTCTTGGCCTGGACATGAGAAATTGGGGGCATTTCTTATCTTCTAGAGGTGAATCTGTTGCAAAGTTTGACATATGAGAAAGTTTTTCTCGGCTGGTACTCCCATGTCTATGAAGTTCAAAATGTCCATAGACAGAAACCTCAATAAATAAGGCATTGGGAACAGTTGCTGCCTTAAAATGAAACTCATGAGGTCATATTTTTGACATAAGAAGTTGAGTAAGTTATATAATTGCCGGTTGAGTGATTTAAACCTGAGAACACTGTTGCAAGCTGACTGACAATAAAAATGGACGTTGCCTTGTTCCCTTTTCAAAAATTGCCAATGATTTTTTGTTTTCTGCATTTCAGTGTCAAGTAATTGATAAAAAGATATAAAAAAAGTATCTTTTGGAGCTTTAAGTTCCTCTTGTAAAGTCATAAGTACAACATCAGTGAACACGACCTCACTTGAAGGCACCAACCTGTTGGTAGGAATGCAGTCTGTGGTTTAAATGCTTCATGAATGAAATTCCAAGCTATGACATGTTAAATGTGACTGATGAGATAAGGCTTATGAAGCCCTTAAGACTATTAGGACCATCAGGTGGCCAATCAATTTTATGTCTCTTAAATATGATATGTGGGACCTTTTGTCCCAGATTCAATGTTGTGCATGTGTGCGTTTCTGTCTGTTTTTTCGCCCTTGTGAAGATGATAACTCAACCGCCTTCAATGATAGAAATTCCATGTTTGCACCACATTTTCTCACTATAGAACAGATGAGCCAATTACATTTTTGTAAACGCTTGCTGCATAAATTTGCATATTAGTGATAAAATCTCCTTTCTTGAGACAACTCACCCTACAAGAGTTTACAGATTTCATATTAATATTACTCGTGTTGTGTGAAGACAAGCATGGATCACACATGGAAATAGTTTCTCTAATTTATGCGTTACTCAGTTTAATTAATGGCCTCATTAGCATAGCATTATTTTTTTTATATATATATTACTGTAGTTGTGGTGGGATATCAGGTAGCTCGAGTGCCTCTTGTTTCATTTATCTCTCAGTAGCATGATGTGTTTTCTCTTGCTTTAGTCAATTATCTTTGAATTTCCCCCTCTTGAAGTTCAGTGTGTTTCAGTGAAATGTAGCTGCCTTCTGTTACGTTACCTAAATAATGTGCTGTAATTACAGATATTTGTGACAGAACACATGAAAGCATGAACCTCAGAAGGCCTTTTTAAGTAGAGGCAGGGCTACTGTGTCTTTATAAAATGAAACATTTATTATCATTATTACTACTTACAGATTTGATGATGTAGCTAGGTTGCTGTAATGAAGTAAATTGTTAAAGTATGCTACCCGAGCCGATATGTGGGTGGAATTAAAGGTGGTGGTCCAGTCATCTTTAGCCGTGATTCCATCAAGCAGTCCAGTTCAGTTCAGTTCGTTACACATTTGAACAGTTATTTTTGCTACTTACATGGTTGACGCGGCTATTACCATCTGGTAACATCCCCACCTACATCTAAGTGTACGGTCTGCGATGGAAAACCAAAACAGATCTAGGGTTTAGGTACATGTAGGTGCGGGTTAAGCACGGGTTTCAAGGGTACTATACTTAAAGTGTTTGGTGGAAATGCGGCTTTTGTGTGTTGCGAAAAACTGTCAACACACGAAACATGTAAAGGGCAAAGACGCCTCGAGGTCCCGCGTGTGAGGCTTGGCGAGCTGTACAGAGAAATACTAAATCATAGGATCCTGTAACAGATTTACAACCCTTTACTTTCAGCTGGCTGAGCACTGGTAATAGCTGTGTGAGAGACAATGGTCAGATAATGTTGGGTTCTTCTCCTCCACCAAAACAACCTGGTGATTTACTGGTCCAGCCTTGTTTTCACAGACGGGGGAAAGAATATAGATGAGGTTCTTTGGATGGAAAGATGGGGACAGAGGGAGAACTCGCTCTTGTTCTGCTATCCCGTGACAGAGTTCCCTGTTTGACTGGGGCGGTTGCCATGGTCACTATTGTGTTGAGACACTTATAGTGACACTGATAGTGATCGCTCTGCTGTTATTGATAGTGACAAAACCTGGCCAGTATCTGGCTCTGTATTCTTTTTGTTTCACTTGTCTTCCTCTGTTATTTATTTTCTCACTGCTGCACATGATATCTCTACCCTGTGTCCCACCCTGTTGTCTCAGTCTGAGTTCACTGTGAGCGAAGGTGTGTCTGTGAGGAGTATGACTGCCATCTGCTGTAGGACTTAAAACATTACAGCTTGTTGACAACATGCACCATTTTTTGTTAAATAAAAGCATGCAACTTTCACACTGACAGGTCTTTTTATTTGCACAGTAAGAAAACACAAGGAGGATGACAAAATACAGTGATACAACTCAAGGATGGAAGCTTTTGTGAGCTAAAAATCCACAAGGGCCTTGAAGACAGACAAATCAAAACATGCTGACAAGCAAAGGCCCAACTGAACTGAACAGAAACTAAATGATAAAACATTATAAGAGAATATATATATATATATATATATATCTTTAAAGATAGTAAAGTGCAACAATGGCAAGTGAAGGAAATTGCAACGTTTATCTCTTTCCCCTCAGTCACCGCCTGGAGGTGAGAGCTCAGGTTGCTCAAGCTTTCCTTTCCAAGTTCCAGCTATCTAATGAAGAGATGGCCACGCTGCGAGGGGCTCGGGATGCACCCATTACTGAGGTAATCTCCATTATAATGTATACTAATTAATTAAATCATACTAAAAATCCTCCTATCCACACTCACAGGCCAGGGGGAGGCAAAATCAGGTACAGATTAGTGTCTTGCTGATCTGTAGCTGTCTTTTCCCTTCAGTTTTTTTGCTTGAGAGGCTCCATTATCTCTGACCTCTAGTTGTGATCAATCTTCTCACTTGGTCAACATGTTGCCACAATATCTAACAAGTTGTAAGAACATATTCCATAATCCATTTTAACTAAATTTTTTATTGATTTTTAAGGGATTTTTACCTTTTCCTACAATCCTCCCCATCACTTTATACTGCATATCAACTACCATACATGTTACAATATATGCTAATATATTCATTTATGTGTCGTTCACTTTCTCAGGATTTCTTCAAAGCCCTCAGCCGAGTGAAGCACATCCATGAGGATGTGAAAATCCTCTTGCGAACCAACCAGCAAACTGCAGGGTAAGGTGCACATCTCACTCCATAGTGACACTGTGTAGTGTCTTTGTCAGTGATTCTATTCTTAATTCATGGCATTTATTTTGAACCTGGATGGTGGAACAGACAAGTGGAAAAAAACATCCAGGTCTGGTATTTATGTCACTGTCAGGGATCTGACACTATGCTGTAGGTTATGGGTATGTAATATGTGGTCTTGGTTTTCGTGCTTGTTCCAGGTTAGAGATCATGGAGCAGATGGCCGTGTTACAGGAGACATCATATGAGCAGCTCTACCGCTGGGCTCAGAGTGAGTACAGTACACAGAGTTAATACCATGAGCACACTGATGGATAAACCTGACTCACTGTGACCCTCATTGTACAGGGCTTCCATACTGAGCTTGAACTGGGTGTTGTCAAAGACAGACTAGACTAAGCAAGTGCATTTTGTAGAAATTAGAATGAAATGAAAAGTCTACTTCCATAATTGGTGATCCGAGTCTGTTTTTTGTCCCCAAAAAGTTGGTACTGTTGAATGATATGTTAGTTTTTTGCTTTTTCTTTGTAATTGGATAGAATTAAATGCAAAAGTGTGCTCTTTCAAGTGAGAGTAATGGCGTGTATAGCACACATTTGAGGACACGTGACTCATAACCTCTGACTAAGTTTTGCCAAAAGAATGCCAGAAACCAAAATTTTCCTCAGTTTAGCCATGTGTTTTGTCATTGAAATCAAAAGAGAAATAAACCATTTAGATCAGAGAAACCTCATTTGTGTAATTATACAATAACAAAATATAGAGCATCTACTAAAGTATGAGTTGCTCTACAGACGCTTATTTTGCTGTGGTTTAGATTGGCTAAAAGAAATTTGGCAAGTGAAAGTTTGTTAATGGTCAAATAAAAGAGTTGTGCATTATGCATGTTTTGCAATGTCTATGCATGTAGTAGAAGCTAATGCATTTTGTAAAGGGTCTCTTTTTTTATATGCACGTGTCTGCTGTTTACTACATTTTCACAAAAATATTACTGCACCTTGTTTGAAGAGGGCATTCACTTGTATTTCCAGCATTAAGTAAGGTCTGATAAGAGTGGAGTATGTTGACCCATTTTCTCCACAGCCTGGAAGATTGGCCACTGCCTGTTCATGTTTGCATTGTCTCAAGCATAAGTAACCTGACTTCTTGGTACAAGCTCATGGGAAAATATGATTGAATAATGTTCTTGGTGCTTTGATTTGCTTCTTGCCAACAGGGTTGCCATGGTTCAAAACATTTAGCAACAATGAATGGAGCATAAAAAAAGCATAGTTACTAGAATGACGGCAACTGTTTAGTTAGTTGGATGACAGTGTCCTACTCCTGTAGATAAATGTATTGTCCTATTTTCCTTCTATCTACAAAGACGAATGCAGAGGACTGACCCAAGAGACCTGCGATATTAGCCCTGTGTTGACGCAAGCCATGGAAGCCTTACAGGACCGACCTGTCCTTTACAAGTAACATACAAACACACACACACACTCTTACAAACAGCAGCATTTTTCTATCTATTTAACATGCTGTATGGTCTGTCTTTTCATTTATCTTCCTCTTCATGCCAATCAGTGTTTACATGTCTTCTAAGAGCATTAACAGCAAGTAGAAGTAGACCTGTGTAGGTGTTTTTAAATGTCCAAAATCAAGGGAAAGATTAAATTCATTTATTCATTCATTTATATAATGACTAGTAAATGTAGAAGACAGGTGCTAAAAATGCCTTTGAACCACTCCCATTTCCTCCATCTCTGCCAGATGACATTCATCATAGGAGCAGAAATATGGGCTTGTTTAATTCAAAATTAAGTGGCAGTTGCCCAACTGATTGTAAGGTTCTGTGTTTCACTCTGCGTCTGTCTTCTGTGGGCATTCGCAGGTGAATTGTGAGGAGATTCTTGTCACTGTGTTCTTGGTGAGTGAAACAAAGAGGTTTTTGATTAGAAAACACCAGCAAACAGCCTGAAGCAACAGAAAATGTTGCCACCATCCAGCCAGCAGAAGAAGAAAGCGCTGATCCACAAAAAAAAATCACTGCCAAAATATAAACATTCAGCATTGTAACAAACTGTGTCTGCAGATTTTTAACTATACATTTTTGCATGAATGAATCCAAATATATTCCATTTAAGTCTTGAAAATACTTTGAAATGCCTGAAGTACATATGACTAAGTAAGTACTACTAGTGCCCATTACGCAGAGTTATTTTAAGGCAAACACTGAAACAGGAAATACATAATGAAAGAAAATGAAGAAAAAATTATAGTTATAAAATGAATTGAATGTCGATATCGATGCAATTTATATTCATGCATTACTATGCATACTTGTACCCTCTTGTACAGGAAAGCAATTTGTGCTCTTATCGGAAAAAGAATTGCACAGGACCCACAGATTTCCTGAAGCTTACTGGGAGTTTCACTTTGTCCCTAAAACAAAACAACACAAAGGAAAGTTTCACACGTTCCCCTGTGATATGTTTTCTGAAATGCACCTGTCTCAATGCCCACGAAGTGTCCAAGGTCATGCACTGGCTGGGGATGTTGAGGCTGAGAGAGTGGAGACCAGCATTCCTGGAATCTCAATTCAGCACTATCTTCTGTTTAGTCTGTCACAGAGCCTGCCACCGCCAAGTAATCAAAACAACCTCAAAGTCTTTCCTTTTGGAAAAGCTGCCTGCATTGTTGATGTATGTGAGCGACTGACCTCCGACACACAGTCTGCTCAAAAACACTGTGACCGCCGTCTTGTCACACGAGGTTTAGGTGTTGAATGTTGCCTTCTTTCTCTTCTGTTTGGTCAGGTACACTCTGGATGAGTTTGGGACTGCTCGTAGGTGTGCGGTGGTACGAGGCTTCATCGACGCCCTCACCCGCGGCGGGCCAGGAGGAACTCCCCGCCCCATAGAGATGCATTCACACGACCCGATGAGGTACATCCCCAATTCCATTCATGAGCTGAACATCTCTCACTGTAATAAAACCAAAAGGAAACTTAAGTTCTGATGGAAATGTAACTATTTCTTGATGTATGAATAATGAGTTCAGTGTAGCTCAATTAAAGGATGCCTATAAAATCAAAGAGAATATCCCTTTGAAAATAGGAACCTCTACGTTTATGCACCTTCAAAGATGGATGGCTAAATTGAACTTAAACACAAGTTGTCTATTTTTAGAGTTGCTAATTTCACTTTTAACAAATAAACTAGCTTATATCAGAATTTAGTTTACATGTGCCCACAACTGGAGGTGATGAATATAAGTATTGTATAGTATATATTTTGTAAAAAGTAGTGCCAGACTGTTTTTCAATTATTAAGATCTTGCATGCACTCGTGAAAACATTTCTCACGATCACAAAATGTTAAACTCTCAGAATTTCCCCAGAGTGAAGTCACCATTTAACAGAGCTTCAGACTACACACAGAGACATTTGAATGGGATCAATGTTTTTAGGAAATATAGTACAATTCAATATACAATAGAAACACACCTATCCTTTTAATAAATATTTAAGGTATAAGTATTCTATAGTGTATCTATTGTATGACTGTAAATGTCATGATCCCTAAACTATAAATCTATTAGATTCAGTTCCAAACTCCTGAGAACCTTAACTTTTAAAACCCAATTCAAGAAGATGTTAAATTTGTCTGTTTTGTCAAGGAGTGTCTGAGTGTGTCTGTGTTTCCTGCTGTACCACACCCTCTTTCCTCTTCCTCCTGAGCCCAGGAGCCAAATGGGAGATTTTCTCAGAATACCAGCCATGTGTGGAATACAAAATCACCTCCACTTTATAGGAGGCATCAGCAGTTCTGAGAACATCAAGTTCTTTCTCACCTCCCTATGTCCTCACACTCACTCACACGCTCACACACACACACACACGCGCACACACACACACACACACACACACACACACATACACAGGCTTACGCACAATAATTCAAGTTTAACCTTGCTGTTTTCCACCGTTACGTAACACCAAAAGCCATGTGTGTGTTTGTGTGTGTGTGTGTGTGTGTGTGTGTGCAGTGAAACACGATGACCCATGCCTCGATGTAGCTGTGGTCACTGCATGGTAAGATTAGCCCTCTGGTAGGCCCCTCAGTGACGTGCTGTTTAATACAGACTGTTTTGTCGCTCTTTCAGGTATGTTGGGGACATGCTGGCCTGGCTGCATCAAGCCACCGCCTCAGAGAAAGAGCATCTCGAAGCTCTGCTGAAACAAGTCACTCTGCAAGGTATGACGTTTCCTACTTGCTAATTACACAGTGTGCAGTTCTGCATCATCTCCGGTTCATGCCAAACCTTAAATTACAAACTGTGCGATTACACCGACAGCTTTTACCCCCTTTTTTAATATTACCCTGATTGGAAACGTTTGCTTTGTTGCAGCTTTTAATTTGGTGTATTTTACAAGTGAACCAGGGCTTGTAAACAAATGTCACACAGACTCACAAGTAGCTTGTTTATTGGACAGAGTTTGGGTAACCAGTCGTTCAATGAGGTTAGAGATGTTGGCAACAGTTAGAGTGTGAACAAATCTAATTCCAGTACAATCCTGTGCTTGTTTCCCTAATTTAACTTTTTCGGTTCTTATAGCTGTTAAGAATGAAGACAGCTCTGTGGGGGGGGATCAGTCGAGAGCAGGGTTTGCCCTTAGTCTTTTTTGTTATGCTAAGCTATTACATCCAGGCTATGAAATGTCTACATTAATCTCTTTAAATCTTCTGCAGTTAATTTTGATTATGATATCAGTCCCAACAAATCACGTGAGACTTTACTTGGAAAAAGTTTGAGTCCTGCATTTTCAGGCAGGTGTCAGTGTGGTTATATGGTTCTGAGTTTAATGTGGCATTGATGTCACCTGCCTAAACACAGGGAACTCAAGAAATATATGTAAAAACTGGAGTAAACGGACGAATACAGGAATGAATTAGAAATGTTGTGACCATATGTTATACTCAGTGTGTTACTGCACAGGCACATTTACTTTGGATCAAAAACAGATTTTCCTCTTGTGTCAGGTGTGGAGGAGAACATGCAGGAGGTGGTTGGACACATCACTGAGGGAGTCTGCAGGCCGCTGAAAGTGAGAAACCAAATTAGTTTAAGAAGCTGTTACATTAAGCTATTAACACTGGCCAGCTCTGTTGAATGCATCCCGCGTTCTGTCATGTTCTGCTCACGCATTCACTCGTGTGTGTTATGGATCTGCCCCTCAGGTTCGGATAGAACAGGTCATTGTGGCTGAGCCAGGTGCTGTCCTGCTTTACAAGCTGTCAAACCTGCTCAAGTTCTACCACCACACCATCAGGTATTTTAACTCACTCGAGTTTACAGCGTAATAATAACTTAACAGTGACTTAAGAGCTGAAAATTAATCGCTCAACAAAAGATTTGAAGGCAACAATTTAGACATTCGATTAATCGTGTATGTCATTCATAGAGCAAAACATACTTTCTTCATATGTTCTGTTTTATATAATTGTAAATGGAATACGCTTTTATTTTGCACTGTCAGTTGGACAAAACAAGGATTTTGAAGATGTCACTTTGGGCTCTTGGAACTTGTGATGAGCATTTTTTTTGCTATATTTCTACATTTTGTAGATTAAATAATTAGTTGATGAATCGAAAAAAAATATAATTGATGATGTAAATAATCACTGGATGCAGTCTTAGTTGAATTATCCACCTATTTGATCTTTAGCTCTATCATTGGGACCAGTGTGGCCTCTTTGCTCATCAACATTGAGGAAATGCACATCCTCAGCAAAAAGATGTTCTTCAACAGCCTGAGCCTTCATGCAAGCAGACTCATGGACAAGGTATTTATTTGAATAATCCACAACATTGTTTTCTCTTGCACACTTGTGAGAAAATGACTTCTAGGAAAACAATACCATCACCTAAGGAAAGAGATAGAGGAAGAAGAAGCTTTGTTTTTAAAACAGAGATGGTTCGCAATGTCCTTTCATAGAATCGCTGAAATGACAGTGCAGAAGTTCAGTATTGCACCCTGCGGATACACATTGTGTATTTCAGCTCCGCGTCCAAACCCTCAAAGACAACAAGGCTATTTCTGAAGCACTTATGCTTGTAAACAGTTTCGGCCTGCTGGCCACAGCATTGAAAAGGCGCTAACTGCCAAAAAACACCAGACTTGTTACCGTTTAGTTAAATTGGGATCCAAATATACCTCAGCACGAGCAGGAGCTCTTCCACCTAACATGCTGGCTGTGTCCTGATCAATAGCAGTTACAAGAATTATCCCTGTAGCTCGGTGTTAATCAAATTGGAGGCCCTCAGGGTTTTGGTGTCAATTCCAGCTAATGCCAGGAACACAGCCCTCTCATAATTCGCCCTATTAGGTGGACAAAGGTGGCCGGGCTCAGTTCTGTGTTGTGTATCCAGAGGCCAATGAAATCAAAACCCTATTCATTAAAAAAAAGCTCTACTGACTCTGAACAAGCTAAGGCTCAGAGTAGCAGAGAAGCAGTTGTATATTCAGTCTATCATGTTTCTCATTGGGGATATTTAATGCTTTGGTAATGTTATGAGGACCACTTGTCTTGGTGAGGGCTACAGCCCACACACAATCAACCTCTGCAAAAATAACTTTGCTCTTTTGCTCCATCTACTAATACCTTGTCTTCTTCTGGCCTTGTCTGCCTGGGCAGGTGGAGCTGCCACCTGCAGACCTGGGACCTACAGCCTCCCTCACTCAGACCCTCTCCCTCCTCAGGGAGGTGCTGGCCTCTCACGACTCGTCAGTGGTTCCTCTGGATGCCCGCCAGGCTGACTTTGCTCAGGTAAACTCATATTTATACAATATGATCCGGCACGGAGAAAAGTCAAACTCATCTCCCTTCATTGTCATATTCTAAGCAATTGCTGGTTCTTAAATTTATGGGATATAAATGTGTTCTTTTTTTTTTTCACCTTTTTATCAGAGTCAGTGTTATTTCAGTCAGCTCTTAAGGCTCTGTCTTTACTTTGTCTCTACCAGGTGCTCTCCTGCATCTTGGATCCCCTCCTGCAGTTGTGTACCGTGTCAGCCAGTAACCTCGGCACCGCTGACATGGCTACCTACATGGTCAACTCACTGTATGTCATGAAGACCACGCTGGCTCTCTTTGAGTTCACTGACAAGAGGCTAGAGATGCTCGAGTTCCAGGTCTGCCCTAATCTTAAACAATTATCAACAAATTAATAGTGAATCAATTTTTTGGTATGCATTTAATTACAATTAATCAAAGGCATGAATCTAGTAGTAACACACCACACCTTAGTAGGACAAGACAAAGTGAATCATGAAACACTAATGTTATTCAACATGAATGCTCAGCTTACAGTCATTACATTGTCTGTGCGTATGGGGTATTGTTCATCAAAAATAGTTAATTATTCTTTCTCCTTTCATTAAAACCATAAAGCCCAAATCTTTTATTAAAAATATTTAATTTGCTGTCTCATAGAAGGGTGTGCGTCATGTATTGTTGTTCATGCTCAAATGCGCCATCCATCCCTCTATTTTTAGCATGTCTTTTGTAACTGAGCACCACAAGAGCTCCTGTGGAAGTTTCATTATCAATAGCGCAGTGGTTCTCCATTAACCACAAGTACCATTGGTTCACAAAGCAGGCTTGGACTGACTGGATTTTAATCTACTCTCTCCTGTATTTTCTAGATCGAGGCTCACCTTGACACTCTGATCAACGAGCAGGCATCCTACGTGCTGACCAGAGCTGGATTGAGTTATATCTACAGCTGTGTCCAGCAGCACAGTGCTGAACAGGTGGAGTACTTAACTACACGTTGACATGCACTCACTCCTGAAGTTGTAGAACTGTGATTTTTTTCTCACATTTCCTGTTAGACTCCCTAATGGTCTTCTTTTATATTATACAGGACCTAACAGTATTGTTTACACTACCTCTTTGGGCTTTACAATAGCTATCGCTATGGTTACCACATGACCGATGTCTTTATTAGGGCATAATAGCATTTTTATCAGATTTTCAGATGAGAAAGGGACAGAGGGAGGCAGATCATATTATCTTCTATTAATATATATTAGCTTCTCCAGAAGTGTCCTGTGCAGATGGGAGAGCTGATGCCCTGGAGCCTTCCTCCCTCTTTCTAACACACTTTGCCACTGGGCTGACTTAGACCCATAGTTGTGGTTTAGCATGCAAGTCTCGAAACTCTGGGTCGTGTCAGGACACACCACACCCTGCTGCCGCTGTTGCTGCTGCTGCAGCTCGACGCAAAGCTCAATCAAGAACTGTCATTCTTCTGCAGACTATTTCACTCCTCGGGTGGCCTGTTTTGGGTTTTCTTTAAATAGTCTTCTGTTTGAAAAGATTAAGTCTAGCTGTCTACTCTAGAAGGCGTCCTTGACGTCAACGACTGACAAGAATCCCCAAGTTTATTTGAGACTTTTCAGGTTTACTTTCACTATCTGTTTAACATTTGATCCCTGTAATTTTCTGTGATACATCAGATGAACAAGTCAGAAACAAGAAAACAGTGATTAAGACAGTACTGTCACTGGCTAGTAACTAGCAGATGAGTTTGTAGGCTCACAGTATGTTAATGTGCCCATATCTCCATAAAATCACTCTTGGTAGTGCACTGTAGCTTTGACCCTTGCACTGTCTTCTATTTGCTGCTTTTAATGTTGGCAATTTAGGCATTTAAGCTTGACTTAATGTTGCCACTCTGGATAATCAGTGTCAGCTAATTGCCTTAAAGGTACCTGCTGTTGTGTTCACAAAGTCGGTCATGTGTTTCCCTTGCACAGTTTTTGTCTTGTTAACATCAATATTTAGGGAGGGAATTTCTCTTCCCTTCCCTCCCTAATAAATAAATAAAATTAGGGCTTAAAGGTGTAGTCTATGATTCTGGAGAAAGCTTGTCGATATTTGAACTGAAACAAATACACCCCTCCCTTCAGTGCTCCTTCCAACTCATGCGAGTAACGCACAGCATTAGTTTGTCCTGTGTACGAGCACGAGTTGTGACATATTATACCGAAGTGTTTGGTGGAAATGTGCCTAAAGCGCCTGTATTTGACAACCTGGGTTGATGGCTCTACCCAAGCCACTTTTTTTCAGCTCACACACAGAACGGAAAGCTAGCAGACCGTGAGGAGATATTCTCTGACTTTGACAAAAAGTGTATTGGATTAGAAACGTAGACTACACCTTTAATGATCAGCCAAAGTTATCAAATCGACAACATTATGAATCTCTTACCGACTTAAATTTACTCTCTTTGCGGTTTTCAATATATGAACAGTCTGAATCCCATATGATTAAACTGAGAAAAGCTACAGCAACCAATGACATCAAACGGACGTTTAACCAACCGATCAGCCATTTAAAAAGTAAACCAGCATGATAAAGAAAGTGTCACGTACTGATGTACATGCACTATTTATAGTTATTGAGATAAATGTAGCATTTTATTATGATACAGATCTTAGCGCTCAGCCCTGGTGTAAATTATCTTTTGTGTTTCATCAAGGGTAAGAAGGAGTCAGCCACACACAGTGATTTTTTTATAAACTTTCTCTTAAACCAAAGAAAAATAAATAATTCTTATTATTCGCTTAGGTGGCCGGAGGTAACATGATTCATTCGGTTATCACTGTGTCCCTGCCTCCATCCATTTTAAGCAGCGCCTGAGGGTAGACAAATGACAATGGAAGAAACCTTTTCATTGCTGCCTGCAGGCCTAAATGAATGACGGACCTCAACCATTTGACCTTTGTTCGGTTCTGAGATTCAAATTGTTGCTGTCCAAACAGTGTGACCTTGAGTTGTTTTCTAAGCTGATGTTCTTTTTTCTGTCTCAGGGTCCTCTGTCCCTCCTCCCCAGCATGGACAGCTCTTCTGTGAAAGCAGCGATGGTGAGTTACACAGTGTGTGTTAATGAAGCAAATTTTTAAATGAATAAATTCACACTTAATTATTACGATTCTTTGACTCCTCATCTGCTGTTAACTCTCAGGTCCAGTTTGATCGGTACTTGTCGTCGCCTGACACTCTTGTGATGCCACAGCTCAACTTTCTGCTCAGTGCAGCTATCAAGTGAGTTCCTGTCCCTATTGTTGATAGAAAGATTAGCACACATGCAATTTTCAGACTTCATGTTAAATGTTTACAACATTGCATGCTGTTTCAACAGGGTAAAGAGCATATTCCGAGTGATAAAAATAGAACTGGAGCGTTGATCTAGTAATGTTCAATATTCATTAGTTTCCCAGATGTAATACGATCATTACTGCATTCCAAACAAAACACTCGACTAAATGCACCGCGAGTTTAGATGCTAAATTGCTAAAGCCACCAACACATTGAGAGAGCGGTCTGCAGGACTGCCTGTATTTGTCTTACTGATCAGAAAATGGACATGCTTTTAGCTCAATCCAGCTGCTACATTGGAGGGCTCTTTCTATGAGTCACGTTTACTGGGAAGTGCAGCAGGCTTGAGGAGCACTCTGTACCTCAGGTTAATGTTCTCTATTAATGGACATGGGAGGACTGATGGGCAGGACGCCATTAATTAGCTTCTGGTCCATTTCTCACTCACACTCGTTCCCTGAAATCATTCCTCCTCTTTGTCTTTCTCTCTCTCTCTCTCCCGCTATCTCTCAAGTCTGCTTCTCCGCTCACCTAAATACACAAAAACACCCGCCAGCACTCTGAAAACACTCCTGGAGCGCACAAATAATGGGAATGTACTTTTAGACTCCCTTCGTTTCACATTTTGTGTTAGTGCACTTGGTGTGGAGTAAGGTGTTATACACAGCACTGTGGTTCTGTGTTCTCTATGGGCCAATTAAATATAAGGATCTCAAGAGCCTGAGTGGGATACAACCGAGGAGCTCCCACTGTGTCCTTGAGTCCTCTCACTGGGCCCTTCAGTCAGACAGATGCATCCTCCATTTGTACTCCACTGAAAGAAGTAGTCGCATTATGTCCTCACTTGAGTTTTTTTATGACAAATATTTTTTCTTAAATCACACTGAAGAACTTAAATGATCAAAAGAAGCAGAACAAGAGATGATGCGCCCTAAACTAAACAACAAATACAACAAACAACAAAGAAATAATAATAGTATTTTCTTGTTTTTGGGTTTGGTCAATAAAACATCACCAAGTGATGCCATCTTCAAATGCTGTGTTTTGTCCAGCCAACAGTCCAAAAGCCAAATATATTCAATTTAGGACAATGTAAGACCAAGCAAAGCAGCAAATTCTCACATCTGAAAACTTGGAACCATCGAATGTTTTTGCTTGAAACAATTAATTAATTATTAAAATAGTTGCAGAATAATTTTCTGTCAGTCAGCTTATTGTTGCGGCTCTAAAAGAAAACAACAAAAATCTGTATGACGTAACGGAATTTGATTTGAAACATCTACAGAGATGGATGCCCGAATGTGTGCGCAAATGTGATTAAATATAATCCTCTCATTTGAGGAGTCTTTGTTAAATCGGTATATGTCGCTGTGGCTGACACTGGCAATAATGCTGTAATATGTATCCATAGATGGCAGTGTGCACCACATACTGCCACTCATTGTTTTGACACAGCGGGGGCACACAATGGTCACTGAGCAAAAAAGTAATTAGGACAAATTCTTACTCATGGCTGACTTATTCCAGCTCCTTTCTCAGTGACTAATTACAGCATAGATCAGCTTGTCTGACCAGAAATGTTGGAATGTAAAAGGCCCATTCACTGCTGGTAATGGTTTTCTGAGTATAAAAATCTAAAGAGTTTTATCTGTTTGTGCAGGGAGCAGATTTTCCGTCAGTCAACAGAGCTGGTCTGCAGAGCCTATGGGGAGGTTTACACAGCGCTGACCAGCCCAGCTAATGGCTACAAAGACCCGGAGAACCTGGTACCCAGATCACCTAAGCAGGTTCAGACCTTGCTGTCCTGAGAGACACTTTTGTCCCACCTGGTTGATCTCAAAAACACGGGGTGAGCCCTAGCGAAGGACAGCCTGCAGGTTATTTAAAGAGCTGTGTAATTTGTACAGTATAATAACACAAATGTATATAAAAGTAGTTGGTAAGGTGGGGTTCTTTGTGGGAAATGTGGGATGTGGGTCGCCGACCTCAGAGAGAGACACTCCTGTGTGTCAGGAGGAAAGAACATTATATGTACATGATCCATTTACTTTCACTGCTGCAGGCAGTCGGCTTGTTTTTTTCTCTGTAAAGCACATATGTCTCCTTCTTTCTGTCTGTTTTCACATCATGTACTCTGTTTGGGGTCCATAATTGTACAAAACAATGTCTTTTTATTGAAAATATTGAACATTATATAAAACAAAAGGATACACTGAATTTAAGAGACTTGTCTTATTTTTCCACACTTAAAAGTGGTCAGGAAAAATTCAGCCGCAGTGCCAAGAGGAACCTCAGAAGCTTCAGCACAAACGTTGTGTTTATTTTACTCTCAACTGTTTTGAGTTGTAGGGATAAAATGGAAAATCTGTCTTACCATCTCATTTGGCTTTTCAAAAATCTACCATGCTGATTACGATGTGAAAACAAGGCTATAAGTGATACTGGATTTAGTCATTTACCATAAATTCTACCTTTAAATGAATCTTTGGCCATTTTAAACACATTATGGAGTGTCAGGTGGAGAAAAAATGTTTTTATTCAACATAAAACATGAAACCCCATAATGATTTTTAGTATTGTCAAGTATTGACATGTGAACAAACTTTCTCACCAGGTGCTGTCTTTTGGACCCAACACACCTTCTAGTCTTTTATTTTCTTTAATTAAAAGTATACTATAAAGGGATGTTTTAATATATGACAACGTTTCTCTAGATAATCCGGTGGTGGCTGGGCTAAAGTAATATTGCATTGGCTATTGTCATACTTTAAATTAAAGGTATGCATAAGAGACTTCACAAGACTTTGGTTTCACAAGGACAATTTGAGCTTTCATAAATGAATCTACGTGATCCAAAAATCATTAGAAGTGAAACCTCAGAAGAATTGGCCCAAATCCAGACCCAAAAAGATTCACGTCAGAAGTATTGATTTGCTACAATATCTTGAAAGTAACCACAGTCTAACTTATGTCTAAATGCACATACAGTACAGTTGATCCCAATAGTGTGGTATTTTTCTCCACAGGATTGGACAGTCGTGACATGATGTTGTATAATATCATATCAGTGAAAATCTGACACCACCCAGCCCACGTAATCCCCAATAAAGCACCACTGAAACAGTAAAGATAAGTTAATATTGATCCGGTCTGGTCTCTGGCCTGAGAGGCAGCATTTCATTTCTGCTATCTGACATCAAGGTTCATGGCAGCAGGCCTGATCTTGGCAGCACTACCAGCACTGAGTCCCAGGATTTCCCCAGCTCACCGGATGTTACTCAGATATCATTGGCCAGGACATTGAGTACTGGGAATAAATGGAATACCACAAAGTTCAGCATCTGGACGGCACTCTTAAGTCCTTTAAATAGACCAGCTCTCTCTTCCAATTCTGCTTGGCTCCAGTCGGATACAAGCTGGATTCTTTAGTGTTTCTCAGCACTCTTTGGCAGAAAGTGGGATGATGTTTGAGAAGCAGGATTATTGAATAACAACATAATGTTCATGTGTAACAATACACACAGTGCACGCCCTCTATAACTCCACTTCACATCAGTTGTGTGTGAATACATGTGGGCCTACACAGTTGAGCACGTGACAGCTTTTTCCTGCCGGTGGCTGTATTAATGAGTTAGCAGATGTGAGAGGTGACGGAGTCACCACTTAGAGGCAGGTAGTGGTGAGCAGGGTGGCAAACATTCATCCCATCATCCGCTCCATATGACAGCGGTCACCAAGCTTTTGCCTGCTGAAGCATGAGAGCAGCAGGAATCTGGGTTAAAGGATAATACTGGCAATATTGAGTTTTTTTTCCCCTCTCGCTCCAGTGACTGGTGATTAATGTCGATCCACAGCTGACAGCTTGAGTCTCATCTATTGCCTCAGCAGAAACTTTGAAGGGAAAGTGACTCGAACAAAGGCACAGCCACCGTGGAAATCATACGTCTTACTGCACACTTACGAGTTGAACAGGAGGAATGAGGGTTTTGTGTCACAACAGAGGGATGCTGTTCTAACTAAAACACTCTTCAAAACAATTTCTCAATCATTGTAATAATAAAATTGGTCTTGTGTGTATTGCTCAGTCAGCATTTCTTTCTGAAAATTAAATACACTGTACTTACAAAGACTGAAATTAAATTGTATTGTATTTTAATGATCAGAGTGATGAGCTTCACTATACTAACTGAATAGACNNTGAATCACCCGTGACTACATGCATGAATAGACTTACCAAGCAAATTCCACTGGGAGTTTCACATGTTGACCGAAACTATTTGCACAGAGTGACTTCTCGCCGCTCTAGACACTGTCTGTAAATGTGTGTTGTTATCCGTGTATTTAAACATGTCTTCCAAACTAGTTCTGATCGCATAACCCGACCCTTAGGAGTAGCAAGGTCGGAATATTAAAAATGAAATATTACAGTTTTTTTTTAAATGTAGAGCAAATATCTCGATCCAAACCGAGTCCAAATTGGTTACTCCAGATGGACTACAGTGATAAACAGCAGCCTCAGGGGAATTTGGAACATGCTGAGCTTAGCATAAAAACTTAATCACTGCTGTTTCTTTACCAGTGACACCATCCAGCTCCAATCTTCCCACACAGATAGCGTCCTGGCCGATAGGAAGTCATTAGGAAATCAATGACGAAATAATGGACTTTGTGCCACTAAACTACAAAGTAAGAACACTGTAAGGTGTACAGTGTTAATGTGTTATCTGTTTTGATTAGACTCTTCATTTCACAAACTGTGCTGTACTTGCAGATTATGGACAGCTGTATCATGCCCTGTTAAACACTGAACACAAACTTTCTGCAAGAGGAGATGTGCTTATCCCTGGAAATCTAATTTATTGGTCATTATGTGTAACATGGTCTTAGTCAAAACTTGGAGAACGCTTTGTTTTTGGATTTCATCACCCAAGCTAAATTCTTGGTCTGAATTGAGCCACTCATCCCCCTCACCCCTAACATACCTTATTAAGCCCATTAGAATAAAGACATTAGTTATGTAACATGCTCTCCATGCATGCATTGTGCACTAGCTGCTTCAAGCACAGGGCATGGTCATCCAGCTTATTAAGAAGCTCAGATATCTCCTGCCTCTTATCAATACTACTCAGAATTATTTCTCCACATCGCTTTTGTTATTTGGAAAGGTTACCTTGTGTCAAACCTCTCTCTCTCTCCTTTGAGGCTATTATGTAATTTGTCTGTTAGCACAGGAAGGGGGACACTGTGAAGTACTGACCTGAAACACAAGTGCACAGTAATTAATTTTTCTTTTCTGATTCTCTGCTGTTCCCATCACCCTAATCAGCATTTCATTCAGTGCACACAACACAACACAGGCCTTCGGAAACTTCAAAACTGCCTCAAAAGTCAGCATTTGCAGCTCGTGATTTTGACACATAAGACACAGTTATTAATGCACGTCCATCTGGCACTGCTATTGACAGGCATACTCCCTGGCTGACCAGATGCATGTCCAGGTGGCCTGATAAACAAAGCATATCAGAGATGCTAACAGCACAGTGTTTGGTTAGTTGTGGGATGAGAGGAGAGCGCAGAGATGACTGGCTCTCTCCGGCCAAAGATTAGCCAATGATGGAGCTCCCTTGCCCTCGCACTGTTGGAGAAGGTTGGACCCCCCGATGGTGCCCCAGAATGCTTGTACAGTAATGCGTGTGGCTGTGATACTTCATTGTGTAAGCTTTTCCTCCCAGCAGAAACATGTTTGCTTTTGTTGGTATGGACACTTTGTACAGAGTCCTGAGCCGAATACAAGCACGTTCAGTGATTTCCGAATTGTTTCACTAATTACCAGATTTGTTCTGTGTTGTTGTTGGATTTTAGTCACCCATGAAAAATCTCTGTTTTTTTTTCTGCATGAACATGATGTCTTTCACAAAGTTGTGTGTATCAAAAAAGAGAGTTTTATTGGAACCTAATGGTAGTCAGAGATTTATGTGTATTTACTTCACTGGTAGATTGTTTACCATTATTGTTATTCGTGAATATTTTAAACATTTAGATGCTTTTTTTTTGCCAAACTTTAAAGATCACCAGGTTTACCACCAGCACTCGACCAAATCCGTGAACCTGACAGACAGACAGATCTATTCACACTAACAAACTAGAGAACAAGAACATGTAGCAAATTTCACCATGACTAATGCCTCTGTGAGTAATCCAACATGCTGTCAATCATTACTCACACAGAAAGCACTGTCTTCGCTCTCATTGGTTCAAGTGCAGCCGTGCTGTGCGCTTCTTCAAAGCACAGTCCCGTGACTCCCATCCTGAGGTGAAAGAACAGGGCCGACCTGTGTGTGTGTGCAGGAGAGGAAGAAAGGCAGCAATTATATGGACAGGGGTTGTTCTTGTCGCCGGGGTCACGGCCACAGACCCGGTCACCCCACTTTCATGTGTCCCTGCTCAGGGACAGTAAACAAACACGGCTGTGAGCACAGGCTATAGCTGCGTTACACGCGGCTGTGTTTTGACGCCAGAGTGCCTGGAAGGTGATGCAGTGGTGGGAGGTTGTGATCCAGTCAAAGGTGGCAACATCAGCACTGGTTCTGTGCTCCATCACGAGAGTGTTAGTTTAAAGTTGAGCATCCCTATTTCATCCTCACATTAATTACACTACCTTTGTATTATTTATGGTAAACAGATGAGATTATTTGTATGTAGTCACTATATCATACCAGCTGTGTTATTTCTTACTTAAAGTGTTTCTCAGAATTAACTCCTTCAACCATCTGAAGGCATCCTAGAATAAGAAGCATTCACACACCAAATGATGGCATTTCTGAGTAACTGTCCTATACATATATGTATATATATATATATATTCATATACTGACTATACCATAAAACTACAAAACTACAAATAAAGGTAAAGGTAAAGTAAAATTTAGCCTCTGATTCAACTGGTTAAGACCACATTTCCCATAGATCCCTTTGTTTTCTGTCAGTTGTTTCAGCTTGCCTTGGCCTTGTTTCTGTTGGTTCTTCAGACCAAGGTTTTTTCGTTTTGCCTTGCTGAACATTGTGGACATGGAGAAGTGTTTTGTCCCTTTTAGTTCAGTCTTGCTGTAGTTCCAAAATCTATTATTAAGAGATTTTTAGTTTGAGTTTTTTCATCTGCAGCATGCAGATATTTCGTCAAATCTGACCCGTTGGCACGCTGTGAAAAAAAAGTGTAGAGGCTGCGGGTTTTGGTGACATTTTTTTTTAGCTGTAATTATTCTAATTAGTCATTTATTTGGTAATGACTTATTGGGCTGAAATTATTGGAATTATTTGGGCACTTTTAGCACCTTTAATGACACTTGTAGACAAGTTCATGTTTTGGATATGGATACACAAGCTTTCAGGTTTTCTGATGAGGAAATGAATATGAGAACTAAAATATTGCTTCATTTTTTTTTCAGAGAAAGAACACAAGGAAAGAGGAGAGAACACAGTGATACACACACACACAGACACATTGCAGCAATGTGTGTGTGTGTGTTGGGAGGTGTAGGGGGTGGTTGCGCAGGAACAGCACTAGAGGCCTGAGAGGGGAAGGAGAGAGCCCCAGTTACTGAGTAACCCAGAGCAGCAGTCCCATACTCACCTTTCCCCTAATAGCCCTTCACCTTCCGAACCACGTGAAGTGGGCCTGCATGCTGACTCTCCATAGTGTGCACTCACATACACACACACCAAGAAAGCTTAGCCAGTGACAGAGAATCACAGCAGCACACACAAACAAGAGCATTAAGTAGAAGTTTCCCTTGACAGCAGAACAAGCAAAATAGCAGCAGATTAAAGGTGGAATATGTGTCATTTTTACTGCCCCGTAACACAAAATGACCAGAATATACTGTGTCTGTTAAGATTTGACTTGGTGGTTGGTCAGTACTTCTGACTCAACACTGATGTGCTGAGATTTCTGGGTTTTAAAACTCACTTTCAGATGCTTTAGGGCCCTGACACACCAAACCATTGGGCGCCGTTGGGCCATGTGTGGTCCACTGTAGTGTTATCTCATCAGCGGCCATTTGGCAGATTGAGCATTTTGAACTGGCGTTGGTGTTACACCTTCACCATTACCTTTTCGTCAAGCAAGAGACCACGGGCAACGCCATTGCAAAGCAAAACTTTATGTTGCCAGATGCTTCTTTTTATCAGATGGATTCACAATTTGTATCCTGAGCACATGACGAGACCATTTAATCAGATCCACTGTGGTGTAACTGTGGTTTGTTTTTTGGAGGACACTTACGGACTAGTGACTAGTTAATTCCTCTCATGCAGGCACAGAACATACATGCGTTTGCTGTGTGTTCACATGCAACTTTTATCAGAAGGCATGAGGCGATGCATCCGTCGGCCTCTGCCCAACCTTCCATCTCCAGTTACTCCTGTTTAACTGACAGATTGCCATGAGCGACCAAAATCACACAACATCACAGCTATGAATGTTGACAAACCTGACAAAGCATTTCATTTGCTAGATTCCATTTATTTTGAACACGAAACTTAACTATTTGTTAAGCCGCAAGCCAGAATAGAATAGTGCTGTTCATTAGTGAGTGGCAGAGGTTTCTTATGCTGCTCTAAAGAAAAGCACAACTGAACTTTGTGAAGCATAAACTACAGTTGAATATGGCTGTTTGGAGAAGTGTGTGGGAATGTGTGTATCACAGTGTCAGCAGAAAGCCACTCCTTCCCATTGTAGCGGCTGAATGAGTAAGATGTCAATGGAAAGTATGAGTCACTAGACCTACAACTCACAACAATAATATTTAGCATGAGTAGGGAACTCTGAGCAGTCTGCAGAAGGTAGATTGGTGATTAGTGGCTTTATACGCAGACTGGGAGTGGCTGTGACAAAACTGCTGGCCTGACATCATTAATCCGTCCCAGCCCACACACTCTCCACGCTAGACTGGTAAGGGAGGTACCGGCTGAAAGACGGGCTGCTAATTCAGTCCAGGGTAAGGAGCAGAACCAGAGCGATCCAGATCAGCCACACTGAAAAACTTTGCCCGTTCCCTCATCGTATGGGTGTGACTGGGAGCTTTTCTGGTAATGCCCTGTCTCAGAGAAAAAAAGGAGTGTGCTCTCTCACACTGCAGAGTGCATTCTTCCAAGTCATTACGTACATTCTTTGTACTTATTGAATGAGTAAGGAGTAAAAAAATGTGTTGCGTCAAAAATACAGTAGAAATATGTAGCTCCAGTAAAAGCAATCTGGCTAACAGGTTTCAAGCGTCAGAATCAGAGTCCTGACCTTCAGATAAACTAGTCTACTGTTTAGCAGTGTGATGGGAATGAGAGGTCCGCATGAGGAACCTCCTAACGTGACTCTGCCGAAAGCTCTAAAAATTTGTAATTTGCATTTAATAGTCCCCGCACCAGTGGACTCCCTGGGGAAAACACTGGAGCAAGTGGAGCATAATCACATTGTGAAAGTAACACATTTTGTGTGTTTATATGAGCATTATGGAAGTTGATTGAATTATTACACCTTATACAAAATATGGGACTTTTAAACATTTCTACATTTTTTTCATTTGTGTTGTGGCATTCTTTTAGTGGTTTCTCAATCTGTTGAAGGAGCTGTCATTTATACACACTGCTGTGTAGTTTATTTACACATACACTTGGAGGAAAAGCCAACTGTACAAGTCAGATATCCTGGAGTCATAAAGAAGTCCTCAGAGGCTAATTTGCATTTCACTTAAAGTAAGTAAAATCAAGCAAAGACAAGTCAGCCAAAGGAAAGACGCAACATGTCGAAAACCTAACACAGAAAAGTTAGAGAAACTTCCGCACGCATGCTGACCAAAGACTAAATGAATAAAAAATAAATAAAATAAAATAGAAGAATAAAATGAATAATGGTGCAATCCATGATCTAAATCAACAACAAAAATCTATGGAAAAAAGATGTGAAGAGCAAAAACACAGCAGCAGTTTTTCCCCTCTAATATGTCAGCAGCAGCGAAAAACAAAACAAAAAAACAGACTTCACAAATTGCCAGTTTCTAGGTAATAGAACTCACATGCATGACTGTCAGCTGTACCACTGATTCAGCTGCTCTTCTCTCAGCGGTAAAAAAACAGTAATAATTATCCAACAAACACTGCAGAAAATTCCTTATTATGTCAAAGTAATTTGTAAAATTCAAATCTCATGATAACAAACAAGCAAAACGTGCCTTGTGGGCCACTTGAAAAAGAGAAGAGAGAGAAACCTTGTTTGTTTTGTTTTTTGTCTTTTGTTTATTGAAGCTGTGCAGTATTCTTGTTTTGGAAATTACAGAATTTTTATATTTTTCTAAACTTTTATACTGTCAGTGTTTTGTTTCTTGTTTAATTGCCCTTTCTAACACAGCCTCTATGTGAGATGCACACGAGTATTCATGTTGTACACATCAAATTGAGTAATACATTCAAATTTACAAATCTGCCTGTGAATCATGACTGCATTGAGGTTGAAGCTCAAGTTCGTGGTGTTGACTCAGAAAATGAATCATGGAACCTGCGGAGAGCCCAGATCATCTGAGCAGCTGTCCCAACAAGCCGGGGGCTGGGGCCGGGGCCAGATCAGGCCCTGTTTTCTCTGGGGGGGGGAAAGATCTGAAAACTTTCCACAGAATGCTTTTTAAACGGTCAGTTTCAAATCATGGAAGCAAATCAAATCCATGCTGAGAAAACAAGCTTTGGTATTTAACACAGAAGCGAAGAAAGGGTGTTTTTATCGAATGACTGGCATGGTGGGTAAACTCTCCAGCCATTTCCTCCCATTCATACACCGAAAGGTCTTGACTTTCTCTTAAGTGATATGTTGGCTCCGGCATATGAAATGCTCCAGATTGATCAAGAAGTAGGAAGCTGTGTTTGACCTGAAATAGGAAATCACAGTAGGAAGTTAGATAAAATTCAAGAATGGAGGATCAGGCTTTCACAAAACACTTTTTCACTTGTCTTGCAGTGTGATTTATGTGGATTTGTGCTGTTTTTGCCTTTGCCTGGGTTCAACATCCGTAAAGGCAACATGCCAAATAATCAAAAAGATCTCAGAACGCTTATTTTCATTGGATTTTAGTTTACCTGTTATGCAAAGTCTAATCCTCCTCGAGAAAGGAACATGATCCCTGTCATACTTATTTTGCTCAAACTTGCAGTATTTATGACATGGTGAGTCCAGCATCGAGTTTCTAATTACATTTTTTTGTGTGAGATGAAAGAAAAAGTTGTTTTGAAGGTATAAATTATGGTTGTCGTGGAAACAGTGTGTGATTTTAGCTTGCCGCTCTCATACGTGGGTGGCCCAAACATGTGAGTCAGCGAAACAGACCACTCGGATTGCATCTGCTGTCACGATATGAGAGAGATCGTGAACTCTATCTATTTTTTGTTCCCTGAAGAGCGGCCATATGGTCGAGCCTCCTTTCTGCTGGTGCAATCCTCAAACTGGGTTGTCTGGTTCGGTTTTCTCCCGTCCAGAGATGAAGAAACACTGAGTCACATGAATCGGGAGCAGGAATATGCTGAGTTATGCAATAAGAATGAACAATAGGTATGTATTGCAGCCATACAAATCACCACAAGCGTTTGCATTTGCTGCATCAGTGTACTCTAATTATAATAATTAAACCGTTCTATTAAAGAAGCTGAGCAGGTAGATCCCAGTTGAGGCTTCTGATTTAACCAGTTATAGAGTTGAATGTGAAGAGATTTTCCTGGGGACTGGGTTCAGCACCGCAGGATGCAACTCAACAGCAGGAAATATGGAGTCTGCTTTCTTTAAAAGTAAAAGTGGCCTATTTCATTGATTGATTAGTTCATTCATTTAACCACCAATCAGCTACACAGGCTGGTCCAATGAGAGTTATTCACTCTCTTTTCAGGATAGAAAGAAGAAGTAGATATGACATGTTGTAATATTAATCTTAAAGGAATAGTTCAGCACTTTGGGAAATACGTTTTTTCACTTTCTTGCTAGTTAGATGAGAAGATTGACACTGCTGTCATATCTGTCCGGTAAATATGAAGCTCAATCCAACAGCCCTAAATCACGTTTTATCCACTGGAAGGGCACCCTAGAGGGCACTTCATCATGTTTTGTCCATTGGAAGGGCACCCTAGAGGGCACTTCATCATGTTTTGTCCATTGGAAGGGCACCCTAGAGGGCACTTCATCATGTTTTGTCCATTGGAAGGGCACCCTAGAGGGCACTTTATCACGTTTTGTCCATTGGAAGGGCACTTTTGCTACGTTTTTTCGAAATGGGGGCACCAGGTTCTAGTTTGTTTAATCCAGGCTCCACTTACTGAACGGACAAAAATTGGAGTGGTATCAATCTTCTCATCTACTACTGGATAAGGAAGCGTATAACCATATTTCCCAAAATAATGAACTATTCCTTCAAGTACAAACAACATAAAAAACAACACACGAAGCCGCAATTGAATAAAAGGGGAAAAGGATATAAGGATAAAGACTGACATAAATCCAGCAATCAATAATCAAATGGGTTAAATAACCTGAAATGTCTAGAATCACTCAATTTAACAATTGCAGGTAGAGGTATAGTCAACTGAGGGCTCGATTAATACGTTGATGATCAGCTAAGGTAATAGATTTTCACTTCCTGTCATAGTGAACTCTATTTGAGTATGGCAAAACATTGAATGACTCTTTTTTTTTTTTGCCAAGCTCAGACTTGAAATTGGGAACCTCAAGGGCACGAAAGTCTTCAAAGTGGTTTTAAAGGTGTCCAATCTTCTCTATCACTGTCAGACATACTAATACATTTTATTTAGCATCAAATCTATATCAAAGCACTCTCTTGGTTGAAAGTATGTGAAGTAAATAAGAACCTGTTGGGAGACCTACTATAGAGGCAAGTTAACCTTCCTCTTTCCTCTAGACAGTGAAAAGACTGGGCCACTGATGAGCTCAGGGAGTCAAACAGGCAGCTGAAGCCTTCCACCTGCTCCCTGGCTCAGGCACCCATGGGAGCAGGTCTGGATCACACCTTGCACGCCGCGCTCTGGGCCCAGGAGATACCAGGCTACAGAAGGCCTTGTCCAGACTTGCCAGCTCACAGTCAAACTGACTCCCACCGTTCAGGTCAGGCCTGTTTTCCTCCGTCTAGCCTGGAGCCGTGTATGGGATAATTAGCAAACTTTCAAGGATGAGTATAACATTGGGTTAACTGTAACACCTGAGCCACCACCATACTGTATGTGAAAAGTTGGTTATATGTGAAACCGGTTTGACATTTGTTTCCAGAGCCAAATTCTACTACTTTGATTTTTGATTCTTCAAAACTTAAAGGTTTATTACAGGCATATATAAAGCTTTTATAAGGATTTATAAACATTAATACAGCCATTTGTTAGAACCTATAGAATCAGTTTTTTAGAAAGGAAGGTTGAAACATGAAAACATCACCAAAACTGGAGTTACAGGTGTGGGATGAAGGGATGTATGTATCACATCCACCAGTGAAGTGCTCACAGAATCACCACTTATGACCAACAGTCCATGAAACAGTCCTCACATACTGGATCCTGTCTGGCAGCACACACAGTGTAAGTCTTCCCAGTATTTCAAAATCCACTTGATGCTGCATTACCGTGTTGTCCTGTGGCTCACTTGGAGGCTCGGGCCTTTGGGGACTAATAATGTCTGTCACGCATACTGTAGTAGCCCCACAAATCCAAAGGTGAGAAGCATTAGTGAACAGTCCTGACAGATCCTCACACAGCTTGTGCAAGAGTGTGGCTGCGTTACACCAGGCCTGTGGGCATCAGCTGGGAAAACAAGCAGAAACTGATAACAGATCAGGCCCACATTCCATCCTGGGCTGTGCTGAGGGACAAAGCAGACCACCAATTCTCACACACGGCGATAGCGGTTAGTGTGGGAGTAAGGGTGAGGCCTACAGAGGCGCACGGTTGGCGGTGTTTCACAGAACTCCTCTGCTTTGATATGTATCTCATGTCGTGGCCAGGTTGCGCACGGCCGTGTGAATGCCTCTGTGAGAGAAGAAAACAAAAACATACATCTCACTGGCTTTATTCAGTGTCAGATTTAGGCTAGTCTGTTTTTAATAATGTGAGGAATGGTTTGGCACTGTAAGGCCCAGGTGCTGACAGACCTCCCGACACGCTGAGCAGGCTCTCTGGGTCCATGCTGTGCAGGCCCGGCTGGGCCCGGCTGGACGGCTGAGTGCAGGTTGCTCAGCAGGCTGTGTTGTCTCAGCCTTCAGCCAGGGATGATAGATGGAGCTGGAAATGCTCCCAGAGAGGGGGTGAGCACATGTGTGGCAAGACGTGGCAGGTGGTGAGCGCTGACTTGACAGCAATTAAATGTACAAATCTTTGATTAAGCTCATGGGAAGGCAGTCATTAGCAACACTGAATCGGCTGTCCCCCAACACTCACACACATGCACAGCATCTCTTTCTCTCACGAGCATACACACACACACACATCCTGAGTAACACTAACACTACTGTATGAGTGGGTCTCATAGTGACTAATACAGTGTACACATTTTAAAAAGGCAGTTTTGTGCTTGAGCAAGGCACTCGTATTGTAATTTAGCATTTGAGATTAATGCCTGTTGAATTGCCATTAAGAAATTATCTTGAATTAATAGATGTTTCTGTTGCTTCTAGTTAAAAAAGTTGGATTCAGATATCCTATAGTGCTTTTAAGCAGAAACTGAGTAAAACATATAAGGAAAATCCTTTTTTGGACAACCTGAGCCTGTGAATCTGCCCATCATTCTTAGAAAAGTAGTCACTACAATAACATTTTTCTCAGCAGTTTCTGAGAATGTGGAGACATCGCTGATACAGCTTTACAGCAGCGTTCAACAGGAGTGATCCGACAACCACCATGGCGTTAAAACAAAACAGTTATCTATGCCACTTGTTTGGAAGTGAAAAGTGAAAAAAAGTGAACTTTTATTTTCATCTATTGCATTATAAAACATCATGCACACACAGCTATGATAAGTGCAGTAGGTCAACATTAAACCATTGAGTAGTCTAAAATCTAAAAACTGATGGACATTAACATTGGATAAGCTGG
>NTHP01000495.1:286320-318189 GCA_003416845.1 Oplegnathus fasciatus | reverse complement strand
CTCCCAAAGTTGTTTGGTTAATATGGTTGGATTCTGGTCTGGCTCGTGTTGTTGCACCATGCACTCTGCCACATGCTCGTATCTCAGCAATTAACCCAGTAAAAAAAATAATGTCATAACTGATGTGAATGATGGCCAAGACTATGAAGACTAAGACTGTTTGTGTCCCTACTCAGTCCCCACAAAGGGTTAAAATGTCCTATTTGTACATGGCTTGCCACAGGCATGCAATAAATGCTATGCCACACAACCTTGCACACCATCAAAGCACTTTGGGTGGAAACAGCATATAAAGAGTACTGTGTGCTCTTCATTGTGTGTTATGAAATGTTCCCTTGAAATGTATGTATGAGGTCATGTGTCGAGTGTTTTTTAACACTTTTCAAGTTTTATAATGTAGCTTCAATCCAGTTTCATCATGACATCACCATTCTGCATTACTGTGTTAAAGCAATTTGACTTAAAGATTCTTTTGCTATGATTAATTGGCTTGTGCTTCAGCGTTCTGCAAGTCCAATCAGGTTATTTCTTGATAGGAAACAAATACACGGGTATCCATAGCAAAGATGACAAGGACATCTGCCCCTTCATAAAGTCCTTTCTGGTCCAAGACTTTAATTGGCTGAGTCTTGAAATCTTGAAATCCTAAAATTAAATGTAACACACATGAACCAGTCCCCGGGATTATGCCAAATCTGGATCTGCTGGATAAACTTCTAATCCCTCATGTCACCTTTGATTGACTTGGTGAATTATGACCAAGAACTCAAACTCTGAGAAACTGAAGTTCTTTAAGATGCTAAATTCTCCTGAGTTTTCTTACAGTTAGCAGTGCTCTTTACCAGGAAAGATGTCCATCCATACAGAAGTCTCTCACATGAGGAAAAGGTGTCACCTTTACGCACAGTGTATCACACACCTAACAAGTCCCTTTAGAGTTGCCACTGTCTTCCTGTGGGACTCAGAGTGGTAATTGCCATCCTCTCCCCGGCTCACTAATGAGAGCGAGGTCATTCCCTATACCCAGGCTGCCCCGGGTTTGGACATATCTCACTGTCTATATCCCATAATCCCATTGTCTAGGAAACAGAGGAATGCTTACAGCTTTACACCTGACAAGCCTCCAGTGAATTCAATCGGCTCTCGGTTGCCACACAGGATTACTGAACATAAATCACAGCTCAGAGCAAAGGAAAGGCTTTCTAACCTCACTGTGCAGCTCAACTCAATGTATCTTTTATATAATCAGGTATTTTTAAAGCACAGCCTTTCTGTTTTGGGGAAAATTTAGAATCTGAAGCTTATTACAATACTGTCTGAGGGATTCGGTTTTTTTAAGCGAAAGCAAATTACCATTTCATTTTTCTCTTTAAAATCCTGAATGTCTCATTTTAGAACAAAGCTCTTCATCTTCTCTGGCTGTTGAGTGTGCTGCTCGGCTCCTTTCATGGGAATCTGTCACCGTGGAGATGTGAAGGTGCTCCCTCCCTGCCAGAGCCAGGAGAGGCAGCAGCACATCCCACTGGACCAAATTTATCCTCAGAATTACACCAGTTGACTCTTGATGATGAGATAATCAGAGACACAGAGCTTAATGTGGCACTGTAACATGACAATTATACTGTACCTGCCTCTGATTCAACAAGAAATCACAAAAACAGATGTCCATCATGTTATCCTGGGCAGTGCTATACATTATATTCTACTCTGTAAACTGATTGAAATGAACAAATCCTTGATGATGGAGATACTCTAGCAAGCAGAAACAGACTTCATATTGGCATTAAAAAAGGCGAATAAATAAAGTTTTTAAAGTCACTCTGTGAAGCATTTTATATAAATGGATATTACTGTATTTTCTCTCCTCTGCTAATTAATAGCCTAACATTCAATAATAATGACAACATTCTAAACACCTTTTATGGGATCCCTTTGTCCCAGGATAAATGTTTTCCTGCAGGATGCAGAGTGGATTTTATGTTTCCAGAAGCAGCAACAAGTGGCAGTGTAAATATGATAGTTGGATCTGGACCTACACCACAAGCAGTGGAGTGGTGCGAAACCCCAAAGTAATAACCACGTGTTAACAAAGGTGTAACCAATGTCAAGAAAAACAAACATCTTCACAACAAAATGAAAATTAGATTATGACTTTAGAGCTGCAAAAACTGTTATGTGATTGTCAACATAGGGCCAGTAGAACAAGCCAAAACATACTGTTCATTAAGGCCTTTCATATTCTTATGAAGTTGTTATGGCGAATGTGTTAGCAAACAGTTGCCTTTTTAAACATCCAGCAGACACAGAATTATCATTCATTTGGAGTAATATTCTTGGCCACCTGACAAATGTAAGTCCAATATCCACTTTTCTTTCACCACTGTTTTGGTCTCCACTTACTTCTCAGGGAAATATCTGGTTCCTAATGTTCCTCTTTCTTCACCTGCGAGTCGCTATTTTGGTTTGTCTGCTGTTTGGTGCTAAGCAAGTAGTGTATGGTTGGTGTATCAGTCGTAACATTTTTACTGTTAGAGACAGGGTTATTGAGAGTGTAATTTGCAGGGTGTAAAACCTGAGCTCAAAGACACTAAAAAGCTGCGTAGAGCTGAGGGGGACAGCAGAGTTGGCTTATTATCTTTGGGTTTGACACCATGAGTGGCCTTTGTAACTTTACACATACTCATTTGATCCATTTATAATAGAAAAATATGAATAAGTCATGGAGCTTTAGGTGCATCACTGATCTTACATTATGGTGCTGTCAATGGTCTCTAGCTGCTGTGAATCTGATAATGTTGGAGATGAAATGTACTTCTGACGATACATTTCTGATGATATTTTTGTTTTTGATGAAGTCAGGATGTTAATCACGTCACATCATCATATTAAGAGAGTTCATGTTAGATAATCAATAGCGTTTTGTGGGTCTTGTTTTATTTCCCCATGTTTTCCTGCTCCTCCCCTCTTCTAAGAATACGCTGGTCGGCCTAATCACAGGAACCGACCCAGGCTGGAGGTGCATGCCTTTGCACATGGCAGCACAAATTAAAATGTCTCCTGCCGCCCGCCTCTCTAATTCCCTGGCACTATGCCCTGGCCTGTCCCACGAATTACAACCAGACCTCTCCATATGGTGCAGCCAGCATGGGGCAGGCCAGTGTATTGACATGAGCTCCTCCCTGAACTCTCTAAGTCAATAACTGAGTAGCTCAGAACACACACATTTGGCCAGCCACAGAGTGCTAACTCCATAACATTATTAGGAGCAATAGTAAAGGGACTTGGAGAGTATCAACAGGATTTTTTGTCCCCTATCTAAAGGAGACTACCACTCGATACCACAACATATAATGTCACACAGAGAGAGAAGCAAGACTTTATCCAATCCTGAACCATTTTAATACCCCATGAGCTACACTGTGTGATTCTTGGGCAGGGGTCTCAGGGTCATTCCCAAGTCTAGACCAAAAACAAAAAGAGATTGGACCATTTCCAATCTGGCTCTTTGGCTTTTTAATCTCAATTTTATTGTCTTGCTCACAGTTAATGGTTTCAAAGAGTCGCCCTCTCCCAGATTTTGATGTTTTGTTTTGTTTTTCTCTGCTATAGTCTCTGTTATTAAGTATTATTATCCTACAACCACTGAAAGATGTAGTCTATTGTTTGCTCATTGATAATGAAACATGATGGTTCAGATTATTTCCTTATAGAACCTTTTTCAATCAAGACATCGGAATTGCCCACTTTGATTAAGTCATAGGTTGATGCTATTTTTCGTCAAATCAAAAGAGTTACTTTAAAAGCACAGAGCAATGTGATATTACCATAGCAACAGTGCAGAGTAGGTTGTAACACCAGTATTATAACAGCAAAAAGGGTATGACAGTTAACAGAGGTCATTAAAGCATTAAGAAAAGTGTATTAGGCAACAACGTAATATTGATAAGGACAATAATAGAATCAGAAAATAGGCTCATGTATTATATGAGGAAGTCAAAGACCAAACAATGATCAAATCAAACAGGTCAAATGACTATTTATGCCTAAACTGCATGTATTCGTATATTTTGGAGTTGTAAATGGAACATTTTGTCTTTGAACATTTTTGACCTAACTGAGACCATGTTTCAGTGTTTATGTCTGCACCAAAACATAAACAAATTTTATAGCCTCTTTATACATATAAAACCTTCAAAAAATAAAAGTTTAGACAGTACATTTTTAGGATGAAAGAAGTGAGGGGAGGTTACAGACCGAGCATTTAAGCTTAAATAATTGATATCTTGAAATAAAATGCAAGAGTGTTTACCACAACAAAGCTCAGACAAAACAAAAAAAACTTTTGGTTACTCAAAAGATGAAAAAGAATCTATGCAATAAATTTGAAAAAAGAGGGTTTGGGTTGCCATTTCCTTCGCTTTGTTCTCTACTGGGTGTATCACTGGTTGACTTTTTCACTATTATGTCTGCTTCTCAGCTTTGTTCAGATGAAGAAATTAACTAAAAAGCAGACACTCAGAATGCTCCAGCTGTGATGCTTTCTGTTGACTGCTCGAATCACGGGCATGTTGAAATGTTTTTCATACTGTAAGCTTGTATTAATAAAACAATAAGTTAAAGTAATTTTTTTTTAAAACCCACTGTAGAGTAAATGTACTGTAGAGAAGGACAGCCCAGAGGCCGAACTGACATCCTCAAACCAAAAATCAGACAATGATGCTGTTGTTGACTCTGATATCAGAAGCCAGATCTTTGACCGCAACAGAGATGGGACAAATCCTGCGGTTGGAACACAGAGACGGACTGCCTCCACCTGCAACTCAGTGCCAGACTTTTCCAAACACACATGCTGCTTTGTTAGGATCAGCGATCAGTGTTTGTCAGCCGCATTGAGTGTTGTTGATGGTGTTGTTTTCAAATGTCCTGCTGATACTTGGTTCTCGCCTACACGTACCCTGGATGCAGATTATTAAGCCAGGGCTCAGGTAACTGATATGTTCCTGGATAAAACGTAAACAAGCGTGGAACACCTTATGACACGCATGAGTAGAGGGGACACAGAATGTAATACACTTATGAATAATTTCATCAATCGGTTGAATGACCTACTGCTGCAGCAGGATCCCTTTTCCCATTCCCTGCCATTGATGAGTAACACTTTAAAACTCATGACTTATGGCAAGGTAAAGCCGACCAGTGATGAATACTAACATGTGTGTCCTTTAACTAAACAAAAATCACATTTTGATAACAACAAACTAAAAAAAGTCTAATTCTCAGGGGCTAAAGTGATCAATTCAGCATGAACAGTTCTCTCAGTGTAAAACCAGAGAACCACAACTCATAGTTGTCAGTCATGAAAACATCCTGGGGCAGCTGAGCAGCTCCATCCACAAGACAGAGGAGACAATCTCTGTGGGCTTACAGGTATAAGTTGGGACTTCAACATGCAACAAATGAGTGCTATTGTTCCAAAACCAGATAATGCACCATGAGTCACAATCCAGCAAAGTACAGTCACAGCATCCTGTCGTTTTTAAATTTTAGCCTCTTTGGAAGTGTACAGCTGCGTTCTGTTTCAAGAGATTATGAATTCATTGCTGGATTGATAAATAAGAAATGGAACGTATAATTTTCTTCTGTTTCTCTTGTAAGACAGACCACATACTTTAGTTCTTGGGAAAAGAAAAAGTGAATTTAAAAGAAAGCATATTTAAAAGGTGGAAGTCAAGGATCGGGGCATTTAAAGACACACCTGCCTCAGTGACTCAGTGGAATAATGTACAAATGTTAAACAGGAAGTATTCAGCTATTTACAGTACTGTAGTTACTGTAAGATAGATTGGACAAATACTGTAATGTGCAAATGAATGCCTTTATCTTTTCCTACAGTGCTTTGTAAAGTCTTGCTTTTCCTTTCTGCCTGTTAAACTTTTATTTCTTGCAGATTATTCTTTTATGTATTTTCATTTTAAATCATCTTATCCTACTGTGGTTTATTTTTCTTTCCTTTGATTGTCTTTTTAACTGTTAACATTTTATGCTCTATGCAAAGCGATTACCTCTGTGTTTGACAGATGCTACACAAATAATCCTGCCTCACCTAAATCTTTCTTTCTTCTTTCTGTTGATTTTACTTTGTCCATGTCTTTTACTTCTTTTCCTATTTTCTCTCCTTCTTTCTCTCTTTGTCCTCTTGTAATTTTACCATAGAAACTACAGTGTTTACATCCTGTGTGCCTTTCAAGAAGACCTTGTTTATTCTTGAGAGTGCCGGTGTGTGACTCTCTTACTATCATTCTGGAGGAAATACCACGAGTCGCGTGCCAGTCGCAGCTAACCACAAACCCAAGCAGGGTGGAGAGGGGCATTTTTCATATAAATCATGGAATATGGCTGTGAGCGAGCCATTGCCAGGCTGAGTGAACAGCCATAAATAGACATTGCATGTAGTAACAGCTTTGAGCAACACAAAGGCAGACTGTAGTAACCATCGCCTGTGGTATAGCTCGGAAAAAGGGCTCGTATTGTTTCTGTGAGTTAGTCATAAGGTATTACCAGGCTGTCAAGTCCAATCCATGAATCACTGGAAGTGAACCTTTGAATCCATTTTGAATGCTTGAAATTCCCTGAATTTTCACTTAAGTCCTCTCCTCCCAGCACCAGAGGGCTTGACAGCATGGCAGAAAACTCCCTTAATGAACCCCACTTGAGATGTCAGCGACCGCCGGCTCTGACACACTTTGTTCTTCAACAAAACACTTACTCAAAGACTCTGCTCTATCTAGCTCCATTTCCCAAGATTGCATACGTCACATGACATAAATGGAGCTCTCTGGAATATATATCTAGTGCTGCGATGATAGATACTAAAATAATGTCAGAGGTGGTTAACGAGTGCTCCTGGAGCGAGACAGGGTGACAGTACAAAGGCTGCAAGGAGCAAAGACTGATGTGGAATGTAACTAACCTGGAAGCTAAAGTCATATGGGACTAATAGGTTCCAGAGATTCATAAATTACATGGGAGGAGCAGTGATGGTCCGCAGCACGGTCAGAAACAGTGAAGATAAAAAGAGAGAGGGACAGAGAAAAGGAATCAGACCAGTATGTGTGCGACATGCTGTCTTATCAGTGCTGCTGGAGAGGTCAAGTCAGGACACAAATCACACCACCAGGCTCGGCTGTCTCTTCTCAACTTACACAACTGTTGAGCTACATCTGTTTCTCTTTTACTCTGTCTCTCTACGTCTTTCTCTCTTTGTCTCTCTCTCTCTACTCCTGAAGTTTAGTTTGTTGTTTCATAGTGACGTTTGTTGGCCCAAAAGTGGAGTTGCTTTGGTACAGGAGGATGTGATGTAGTGCAATGGAGCACAGCTGATCATCTGATGCTTTCTATGGGACAGGGAGGAAAAAAAAGTGGTACCTCAATAGCGCACATGGACAGGCTTATGTTCAGGTTTATGGTTTGTTTAGCCCTAAGGTCAGGGTTAGGTTTAGGGTTAGGGGGACTTGAGCCAACAACAGAAGCACTTGGGCTTACCAGAAGGGCACTTTTGCTAACCAAAGGGTCACTTGGGCTTACCAGAAGGGCACTTTTGCTAACCAAAGGGTCACTTGGGCTTACCAGAAGGGCATGCAGAAATGCTGTGGCCACTTGGGACAACTGCAAATGCCTGGACTTACTAGAGGGGCACTTGGGCCAACCAGAAGTGCCAACCAGAGGGCACAGCCCTTGGGCTTTCCTAAATAGCAGCTGGAGCAACCAAAATGGCTCTTGAGCTGGAAGAGCACTTGGGCCAACCAGAGGGGTACTTGGGCTAAGCAAAGGGGCACTTGAGTTTACCAGTGGGGCACTTGGGCCAATTACAAGGGCACTTAGGCCAACCAGAAGGGCATCTGGGGCAACCAGAAGGGTACTTGAGCCAACCAAACGTCATGTGGGTAAACTATGGGCACTTGGGTCAACCAGGAGGGTATGTGGGCTTACAAACTGAACACATGCAACCAGGCATTTGGGTTCACTGCACAGTAATTTTGGGCTCTGGGCTGTGAATCTGTGAAAAATGAAGAATTTAGCTGTCCAGTTAGGACACAAACATATCCCAATTAAATCATTTTTATTTTAAAAAGACACACAGCTACGCATATCACTGCATCTGATGTTATAAGACATTAGTCTCATTCTGTTTCATGGATCCAGCAAAAAAGTTGTCAAGACTGATTTTTAATTGGCAGGTCTTAATTTAGTAGATTTGTAATTCTATATTGCAATTATGACTTCTCTGTTCATAGGGCCTTCAGGTAAAAATAAGGATAATTTGTCATCAAACAGTGATGTTTATGAACATAGGTATAACAAGCAGGTAAACACATAAAAAAAATTAACCACATGAACTGACTAACAAATAAAAATTCTGCTGGGTCAATTCCCAATGTACAGCAGACAGGCTCAGCCGATGCTGGTGACCACCCATGGGTTCTGTCATCCACGTTGGCACTTCACTAGTTACAAGCCCCACTGCTTGGTGTCTTTTGGGTCCAAAGTCTCTCTGAGACTTATTTATGTCACCCACAGAGCCCTGGAGACACACCTCCAACAGCCACACACACACAGTCATGCGTGTTCAGGCTTGCTTGATAGCTGGAAAAGATAAGTACAGTAGCTACAATAAGTCTCAAAATGTTATTTTGTGTTTTCCTATTTACATTTTAAATTGGTTAGTTGAGTGGAGTTTTGTGAAATACGTTTTTTTATATAGTCAAATCCTTAAGAATGTTATTTTCTAGCTCAATTACACAGTCAGAGGGTTAGGAAAATTCAAAGATATTTTGTACAGTAAAGCTCTGTAGATCTTACATCTAAACTAGAACTAAGACTTCATTGGATTTGGTCCAGAATGTGATTGATTCTGTTTGGATGAGCTTTTCGATCCAGTCTAATTATTTCTCTTCTCTTTCTTTTTACCGCCCTGGAGTATACTGACCCACTGTACAGTATTTAGCCCATAACGCTTTTCACTTTAAATGATTAAAGGATTTTATGACTACAACACACTTTTATTTGATTCTGTTATTTCCCTCAAAACATTTATGCTTTAGTTGCATATGACTCACTTTAATACATTCATAAATGCTTTTCTTATTTAGAGGAATGTTATTAAAATTGAGGAAGCTCAAACAAGCACATTGCTAATGGGCACATTGTTAAAAGTACCAGGAAGTGGCACAATTTTAACTAATGGCCACAGTATTCTAGTATTGAGACTCTTGTGTTTGCAAATATTGACTCGACTGTCCCGCTAAAAGAATGACAAGAATTCAGATTTAAGGAGCTCTTTAAAAGGGTTTAATCTCTCTCTCGTATCAAATTGCTGCACTTCTTATTTTCTTTAACTCTTTGTCTTCAGTTCAAAATATGGACAGAAGGAAACACTAGCTGGAAACAGGGGAGAAAATGTGAAAACACAAATGCAGCAAAGAGTTTGAACTCCATGGCATATTACTACGTCCTCACACGGCATCTGTGTCCTGACATGGCCCCAACCGTCTAACCGCATTTTGCCTTCTCTCACCCAGGGGAACATAAGGATCGCATATGCCTTTGGCAGGAGTCCACACCCACATTCCTCAGCTATGTGCTCACAAGCGTCCTCTCTGCCCCCCTCTCCCTCTCCCTCCCACTTCGCTCTGACACCAAAACCTTGGCCCACATTGCTGTGCACAGTAAAGAAATGCAAACACTACATTTTTTTCCTGGACACTGGGAGAGGTGAAACATACAGTGTGCCACTTCTTGAACTAAGTTGAGCATTCCCAGCTTTCCTCAACATGCTACTGGCTAAACTGATTGTTTTGCATGTGGATTATGTACTGTAGGTTTGTCAAGTTTCTGGGATGGGATTCATTTCAGCTACACTACTACATACTCGATTCACAGAAATTTTCTTCAGTGTGATATTAAGCCCTGTTGGAACAAACAGGAGGAGAAAAAATGGTGAACAGAGAAAAAGAGTTGAGCACTGGAATGAGTCTAGACTGCAACTTCTTAAGAAGACTTCTTAGCCAGGGCTTTTTATGAGACTAGTCCCAAGTGGCTTGTCTAGTTAAAGGTTATCTTTTACTCACAACTCAAAGTCAAAGACACTGGGGCCAGAGAGGCTGTGCAGTTTGCTGTCTGGGGTGACCGGGTTCAGTGGTAGGGGGTGCATGGTGCGGAATGTGGCTGTAAGGAAAAGCCAGGAGGAATCATTATAGGGAAGAAATGAGACGCCAGAACTGGGAGCGCAGCACACAAGTAGAGAATTTTCAGTCTTTTACAAAACAAGCCTCTACACATGGCTTAAATCTCCTATTCTGGGATCCTTTATCCTCCTCTGTATGTGTACTTTCAACTTTTTAAGTGTGGACATTGAATGGAAGACAAAAGCAGGGAATTCTTTTTGTAATATACTTTGACTTTCATACTATAGATTAATAGCTGACAATTTATAACAGCTTTTGCCATCTAGCTCCTGACTTGTTAATTGTTTCTATTACAAACATAGCCAGTGCTACATTTAGTCATATCCTACTACACTTTGCTAATAACCCTCCGCAATGTTACCAGATGTCTTGTCAAGTACTGTCAGTCTTGTAACACCACATAAGTCACTTTGACCTGGACATGTCAGTTGGCTTATTAGTTGGGATGAAAATGAGACCTCAGGCCAGACAACCTCAGTCAATCATCTCCTGCAAAGCCAGTTTAGTTTTTAGGGTACAACACACAGCGCTAAAGAAGAAAAATATAAGACCTCACTGGAGTTTTAGGTATATAATAATATGTGTACCTAAGTCAGCAACTGACTGCTCTGGAGGCAGGAATCTTTACTGGTGACTAATATTATGAAACCCAGAGCTCTTGCTAGTAGCTATAGCTTCAAAAAGAGTAGTAGCCGTAACATGTTAGTTTAACTGATTTTCTAAGTTTAAACTAGCCAAATGATCCCTCAGGTTACTATGTTGTCATGATTATGCATACCCGTATTGGAAAAAGTAATCACTATTTTTGTATAGATCAGTTGTTTTGCCATTCAGGTTTCCCACCTAGCTTACTTCTATTCTGAAAAACACTTATTTGGTTCCACCAACTGATGTTTTAGACAACCAACTAGATGATTTCTATGTAACAAAATAATGTAAGATCAATGGCCCACAGCTTTCCGAGCTTCCAACCTCATCCCCCAGTCTTCTCCAGCAAATGGTGACAGATTATGTCTGCTTGCTTTGCAGCTCTACCTCTACGTCATGATTGTACCAAACCAAAACTCCAGGGTGCTGATATCGACCCTGCGTGCAATATCTTTCTTATTGTTGAATGACAAATCTGACACATCTGTAACACAGAAGTACATTTATTCAGGTCTTAATACATTAATATTGAACGAGTTACATATTCTTATTGATTGCAAATCACACAGCACAAGTCCAATTTATTCCTGTATATAAGTTAAATGTAACAGATTTTTATTTTAAAATATGTAATGGGAACTCTTCCTCTTGTTACGAGGGGCACTTTGTTATAAAATGTAAGTAAAAGTGCAATATCTTTCTACTCATAAAATTACAAAAATTGGTCCAGAATCTGCATTCTGAGCAGGACTTCTCTGACAGACTAAATATTGTGTTTTTCATTTTAAAAATGCAATATATCTTTACTTTTTTTTTTCAGTAATTTGCTTTTTGATGCTATTTTCTAAAAACTGTAGCTAAATACAAGAAATACAACATTGTCAGTTTACAAAAGCTTAGCATATTAATCACTGCATCATCTATTTTCTAAATAAACTTCATTTTTTTCCCATATAACTATCTGGAACATAGAGTTTTGACAACAACAACACCATAATATCTCACAGCGCTATGTTACAATAAAATATCTCTGTCATAAGTTCAAAGAAAAAGAAAATATAACAATAGCAACATAAAATTAAGGAATACAATGCATAGATTCAATCATTTAAAAATGTAGATATAATTTACTTAGTACAGCTCTTTACTTTTAGAGTGAACCCTGTGACACTGACTACATGGATTCATTACAGTTTATCCTGACTTGAGTGACCGGCACAAATATATATAATTCTGAACATATCACATAATAAAAATGCTAACTATATCACTTTGACTTCAAAGGCAAATTTGGCTATAGTACACTATGGCATGTTTGGGTAAGAAAAGGCAACACCTGGCACCAAAGCCAAACAGCAGCTTCGTTAACAGCTTCTCTGCAGGGCCTTTTGAAATGTTAAGAATTTCATTTTACTTTTCTTAAACCTGCTCCGCTCCCTGGCTTTCTTAAAGTCTATGTCAGGGATGTCAGATCATGTGCCATTAGTGGTCTGGAGTATGCAAGTTTTAATTTCTGCCAAACATCAAAATTAATTAAAGAGCTTTGCCCTCTGGTTGGTGGTGAACTCATTAGTAAATAAATGAAAACCTGCATACTCAGAACCCTTACCAACACATGATCAGACACCCACTGATATATGTGGTTTCTGGATAAATCACACAATAAACATTAATGTCGAATAGGCAGTTTGTTATCTCTGAGCCGCTTGGTCTTTCAGCCACCGAATCAGTCGACTTCATGAGAAGCAGTCATGTTTACAGACACCATCTTCGCAAAGGTAGCCAGTCTTCTACACTATTTGTGGCTCTGCATAATAAGTCACTGACAGGCTGACAAGCTCATTGTTAGTACAGCAATAAGTGGGAAAAGCAAGTCAGAAAATGCAAATATACAAGCTAGATAAGATACTTAACACTTAGTGGCGCTTTTCAAGGGCAACTTTTAAGAAGAATTGAAATAGGCTTGTTATTAAAAAGATGATTGGAGCTATCAAGTGTTACTGTTCTATCAAATGTTTAAAAAGACATAGAGATAGGTAGAGGTAGGAGGGGCAGAGTGAAAGTGGAGTCTCATTAAAAGGAGTAAAGCTGATCCAATTGACAGCATTAGAGGGCTCTTTTGAATCACACTGCACTAATTTAAATCAGTCACACTAACCTTTTGAGACAAAGAAGAAAATAAAAAACGTTCTGACACTGAACAGGGGACAGGCTGGTTACTCACAGTGTCTTTAATGACAATCTCTGACAGGTCTTGGACACAGCCACAACAGTAGCACTGAGAATATCTTTTATCCACCAACCTGCCTTGACCTCTTAACATTCAAAGCACTGCGAAGTGTTCAGGAAACCCTAAAAAGTAACGATCTACTGCCACTCCTTTCTTCTCGACTTCTAGAAAGAAAAGTGAACGCAGGGAACTGAAAATAAAGAATTCACTGTACTTTTCTTCAAGACTGCTGGATTTGAGTATCTTCTGGACCGTAGACATTTACAATATAAAACCCTTCAAGCCTGTAATCGACATCTACTTTGTTAGGCACAATAAATAGGCCCCTGTGGTATTAAGGTTCAGAGTGACGAGTGACTCAGAACAATTCTGATGTCTGAGTGCAGGTTATGCACCAGCATAAATCTATATTAAGCACAAATAATTTAGGTCTCAAATATATACTAAATCTAGTAAACATCTACTACATCATTTTAATATACATTCTTAATGTATGTACAAGAAATCAGAAAGTGTTTTACCATTTTACAGCCTGATTGAGAAGAATCCTCAAGCACAGATCTGTCTACTCGACATGTGTTTAAAGAATCTGATCCAGTTTTCTCTGTGAGCTCATTTCTGCTGCCTTGATTTTTGCTTCCGCTCTGTAAACACTATTTACAGTCTTAGAAAATACACTACGAGACCTGATTTTACAAACTGTATGATGACATTATGTACATTCAGGCAATAACAAAGTGAGTTGTTATGTAACATCATCCGAGGATCCCTTGAGAAGTCTCTCACTTCACATCATGTCAGTCCACAAACCCATGAGCCAGATTACCTTCATAATTCTTCCGTAGTGGTAATCAATTATCACTACACTGTACATACAAAACATTTGATTGTGGGAACACAGTAAACAGCATGGAGAGTTTGTGCACTTCTACAGATTGTGCTGCTGCTGCTGCTGCTGATGAGATGTAGTTGGCAGTGTCACTTGCAAAAATCGCAGACACAACCACTGTATAGTATCTGTAACCTTGGTGAGTAAACCAGAGAGGTGTGTTTCAGTTTGGCTCTTATGTTAAGGCAAAATGTTTGGCACTTGGTTTGTACAGAATGTTTGATATTTCAAAAAATATTTCGGATTTCATCTTCACCAGTTCAGGGGCTCTAATGGAGATGCGTCCTCAGCAGAGCACGACCAGTCTCAGTCTGCTGAAGAGATCCGAAAAGTATTTTTGAAACAGAAATGTTGATGGTACAGAAACTGCAGGTGAAGTTGGGATGAGAATTAAACATCCTTAAGATACACTTTTTCTCAAATGAGTTGTGATTGTGTCTTTTTACCAAACAGCAACAACAAGTCAGTTGAACTGAACTTTTTCCGCACTACAGTTTCTACCCTGACACCCAGCTGTGTGTGGTGGTCTTCACTCCGTGGGGGAAACCTTGTTGGGTCACCATTGGCTCAAAGTTGAAGTCCAGGGAGTCCCCGTCCATCAGAGTGTCATGGAGGACCGTCTCCATGTCAAACTCAAACTTCTCAATGGACATATCGTCCAAGTCGCTGGGCAGCTTCTCCGGGTGCGAGGGCTGTGGCAGGCCTGGTCGGCCGTATCCGTTGGTGTTGAGAGGGCAGAATCCACCAGGCATGCCTCCTCCGCTGAGGTGGCTGGAGAGGCCATAAGGCATCTGCATAGGGCTTTTGGCTGTAGGCAAACGCGTGGTGCCCCCGCTGTGGCTCAGCGACATGAGCAAGCGGCCATTCATAGCCGGTGACGTGGCTGGGGCTTGGCTGTGCACATTGTGGGGGTGAGTGTGAGGGAGACCATGCGGGTGACCGTTCCCTCCTCCCATGAGTTTGGCTGCATGCTGGCTGCTGCTATACGGTGGCAGCATGCAGCCTCCGCTGGACTGAGACACCACAGTGTCCACTGATGGCATGAGCTCTCCGTGCTGGTCTGTATCTGACGTCAGCAGCTCCTTCAGAAGCCCTGCAGGGCAGCTGTACTGGCCCATACCGGGCCCGAAGCTGGGCTTACTCTCTGGCAGTGTCTGCAGTGGCATGGACGTCAGGGTGTTCATTCCTGCTTGGCCGTACACACACTTGCGGTACTCCTGCTGAGGCTGCGAGGCCATGCTGGAGGGGCTGTAAGCGGGGTACCCAGGGCTCGGCTGCATCATAGGAGAGGGGGAGGACTGGGAGGAGCCAGGAGTCGTTGCCCCTCCTCCAACCTGAGAGTTGTTGGGCGAGAGCAAGTTCAGGTTGTCCAGAAGGTTCTCCATGACATTCTCCGAACTGTGTCCCAGAGAGCCCGTCATCTCTGTGAGACTGGGCAGCGTGGCTGTCATCTTGGCCCCGGGGGCTCCTGGGTAGCCCATATGCACGTCTGCCTCCCCAAGGTCGTCCTCAGGCATGAAGGGTGAGAGGCGGCCACTCAGAGTGCTGGCGTTGGAGCTGGTCCGAGGCCTGAAGCTGTTCCATGCATCAAAGTCGTCGTTGCTGTGAGAGTTGGGGCTGCCAGGCCACTTGGAGTAGGAGCCTGGGCTGTCTGCGCCTCCATCAGGGCCGCCCTGCAGGGACAGCTGTGGGGAGACAAGCAGTCTCTCAGTGTACCAATAGACATACTGTATGTGCCAAAGACAGTGTAACATATTTTTTGGGTAGAAACCATTGGCAATAAAACACAGGGTTGAATGGTACTAAAAAAATACAAAAATACAAAGTAATCTTGCTAAATACCAAATCAGTTATGTGATAACATCTTGACAGTGGCTATTCAAAGGACGTTCACAGACATCATGACTTTAAGAAACAATAAGAAAACAAGTTAGAAGCGTGGATATGATTACCAAACACATAGAATCATTCTTAGTTCATTTCCTTCACCTCTACTGGGTTCATAAGTCCAGATAATTGTATTTGTTAATTGTAATGTAGCCATTAAGACCAAGAAAAGAAAAATTTGGGGTAAGAATATTACCAAAATCCCATATGATGTCTGGTCTTTATCATGATACATTATGTCAATATATCAATCAGCTCTTTTAGAACACAAAGTGAGCGATAATTTATGAAAACATCTATCAAAAGACAAAATATCAAAAATGTTTAAAAAATAACGTTGGGCCACCCATTCGATTTTTTGTAAATTCCTATTTGAAAAATAGACAGACAGTGTAGAGACAGTTGAGATAAAAGAAAACCTTGGCATGGTTCAAAAAGTAAATATCCGCTATCTCTGAGCACAAACGCATTAGATGCTTTCTTTTTTTATTTACCTTTTTCTTGGCTGCTCTTCCTCTGCTCTTGGTGAACTTGCTGTTGTTGTCCATGGAGGCTGCCCTGCGTCGCGGGGACTTGCCACTCTTCCCGCCCTCTGGGTTTAGCATCCACCACGAGCTCTTCCCCGTCCCCTCATTCTGGACGCGAACAAAGCGGCTGTGCAGCGACAGGTTGTGTCTAATGGAGTTCTGGAGGAGAGGGAGACAGAGAAAAAGAGAAAAGCTGGGTGAGGAGAAGACAAACAGAGAGATTTGTATTTGCCCTTTTCCCAAAACACTTCAGATCTGCTTTAGCATACAAGTGCAAATCCATCCGTACAGGTGGTTCTCTTTTAAAAACACACTCGGCTTGACAGCTGACTTACAGAGGAGAAAGGGGAGATTTTAAGGTCACTCAACAATTTAATGCCATTTGCAATTCAAAGAAACGCATGTGCACAAACACACAATAGGTGCCAATAAGTTTACTCCATGAGCAATACATCCTGAACAGAGCAAGGATTAAACTGCAGACACTCTTATCTCCAAACAAACTGTTCATGTGGGCCTTTATTTCCTTCACAAAAACAGAGGGGCCCATTGTAAAACACCATTATGCCAACACTCACATTCCACCTGAGTATGTGTCTTGTCTAAACCAGCACAGAATCAAAGGGAGGAAACAGACTAATCTTTCCTCCTTACAGACACATTAATACTGCGCTCTAGCGTTGCTTAGTGACACCCCCAGTGGAAAAACTCATTTTTGTGCAGGAAGCTAGTGAAGCATTATTAAAACACGGCAAACAAGAGAATACTGGACAAACGTCTGCTAAGCAAACCACAGAAAGTGAGACGCCATTTTTGCCCTACTTTACTGGAACTACTACTGTACTGGGACACTTACTCAACAGCTCAGACTTCATTAGTTTTTCAGTGTGTTGTGATTTTCAAACTCTAAATCAGCCCAAACTGTTGTTTAAGTGACCATTTACCCTCAGAGAATAATTTACACTCTGGCTCTGTATCGTTTTGTGTCCGGGCCATAACATGAAGTAATGAGCCTTGGCCAGACACTACTGTGCATGCGTAAAGCTTGTTGTTTTGGAAGAAAGGCTGGAACTCCCGGCACACACACACACATGCGGAGCTTAGCGTGCATAGTGGCTAACGTCATCAAGCCTGTTCCTGCTGTGAGTCACTGCTTCACATCTGGTTCACAGTCTGCCCTCTGCTCTGCCTTCACCTCTGCTTCTCCTCATCTCCACCATCTCTTCTCATTCTTGACTCTGAAATCTCGTCCCGCTCTCACCTACGCCAGTTCTTTTCACTGTTGATTAATTTCTCGACTGAGTCTACAAAATGTCAGAAAACAGTGAAAAATGCTCATCATAAATTTCCATAGTCCGAAGTGATGTCTTCAAATTGCTTGTTTTGTCCAGCAGTCCAAAACACATACATTTTTCATTTACAATGATATAACACAGAGAAAAGGAGCAAATTCTTGCATTTGTTAAGTTAGAAACAGCACATGTTATTTGCTTAATAAAGCACTTCAAAGATTAAAGCCATTTAGTGTTGCACTTCCATAAAGTTGGGGGACTTGCAAGAGACACATTTTTAAAAAAAGAATGGTCAAAATCAAAGCAGAGGAAGCCAAGATATCCTGACTTTAAGTCCCTTGTATGGGTCAAGCTCTTAAAACACCAGATCCTACATTTCCCATAATGCAACTTGATAGCACCTTTCATTGGACCCTCCCTGACTGTTAAATGCCAACATCTTTTGCCAACGACAACCCCAGTTTGGAACGAAAGCTTTCTGTTAAAACTGCTAAGATAACCATGAAGGCGTCTCAGGCTGAGCAGGACTCCCCGTGATGAGTAAGCTGACCTCCATGTGTAAAATTGGTGGAGTTTCACTTTGATCAATTAACAGAATTGTTGTTGACTAATTTTCAGACAATCAGCTGATCAATTAATTGACTAATCTGCTCTATTAAATACTATTACCCTCCATTTCAGCCATAACACCTTCGTTCATTTTCCGATCTGACTTTTCTTTAACATCTCCTCTTCTTCTTCTCTTTCTGTATCTATTTTTTCCTCCTTTCCACCTCTTTCCTCTCCTCGCTGGATGACCTTAGGCTCTAAGGCACATGGGGGCCCGCCTAAACACTGGCCCTTCACAAATGAATGAAATTCCAAATGAAATGACCTGACTGCCTCAGCCAATAGTCTCGGGCTAGTTTGCATGATCTGAGGGACGTGACAGCCCTTCCCTGATTAGCTTAGCAAATGCCACCCCCCCTCCTCCTGCACATCGGTAGCTATGACAGAAAGCGAGGAGTAAAGTCTGGTCATGAGCCTCTCTTTCCCATGACTGCTAAGAGTGCTGGTAATTTCAGCTGTGCTGCAACAAGGAATGACTGCAATGTGAGCGCAGACGCCGGGATGTCCTGTTACAGCCCTATATCATCCTGATGACAGGAAGGAGAAACTCACAGCTAAAGTCTCCACTTCTGACACTCTGGTTTCTATTTTGGCTTATGTCACTGTCAATGCGCTGGGTGTTGTGATGATGGAGAAAATTTTAAAACCAGTTTAAAAGTCTTGATGCAAGAGAGGGAGTGCAAGTGAAGGGTCATAACAACTGCTCGGAAATGCCAGAACTCGGCAGAACTCGGAGTGCCGTGTGGGGAGTGTGGCTGAGGGTGTCTGGTGGGGCCAATGGAAAAGCCTCGTCTCCCACTGTGTGCGTGTGCGAGTGCCAGCTCATGTTTTTAGTGGAATGGCAGTACGACAAACAGCAGCGCAGTATGGTTTTGATTTCGTTTCTCGATCCACTGCAGCCAGTGATATCGTGGTTTGAAAACACACGCAATTTGGGACAAACACACGTCAGTCATACACTAGGAGACACAAACACACACACATCACATATGAATGAAAAGTATGATGCATTTCTTGCTACATTTGTTGATGAACATTCTCTCTTTTTAACATATTGTATTTCTTTTTTGCAAATTAAGAGTCTGTTTGGTTTGGATCCTGCAACTGTACGGGACACTGATTTATCTCTGACCGCAGAACACAGGAATCTTAACATTCCAGCTAATCATTGTGTGCAAAGTTCAATCGTAATCAGAGCCAACGTGTTAGTATCTCTTAGGAAACAGTAAAGGCAGGATTCCCAGCCAGACAGCCATCACAATCAACATTCCTCAGCAAGGTTACAAAACCCACGATTTCACAGAACTGAACTCTGATTACCGTCGCTTGAGGACGGCCCTATCTTGTGTTGTATAAAAATATGACACCGTCCCAGCTCATTGTTTCTTCCCACAAAAAAATGCAACAAAATGATGGAGACAGTTTTGGAAAAGAAACTAAAGATTGTGTAAAGAAAGAGCCTGCACCTAAAATAATATCCACACATTAAATGTTGATTGCAATTAACACACAGTTAATGTGAATGAAAAGCTTTTGTTTTTGCACTGAGGAATGTAATCATAATAAATGCAGTGACCTGACATTACTGTATCTCTGAAGGCTAGTCCATGTAGCCAGAGATAATAAAAAGACTTTTTCTCTGTTCTGCCCGAGCCCACCGCGAGGAGCACCACCTCCGTTCTCTGAGTCAACAGAACAGAGCGGCGCTGGCAAAATACGAGGAAGTGACCACATGAAAGAGGACTGTGACAGGAAACAGAGCTGACTTCCTGCCTCACAGGAAACACGGCGGTCGTGAGGCAGAGAAAAAGGCATGGAATGTGAAGCCGCAGCGCCGTGAGCCAAGTGGACACCGCAAATTTAGCTTTCGCCCCCTCCCCAGACCCCCCCACTGCCAGAGTTTATGTTTAGCAACAGGCACTAATCCCTGATGTCACACTATATTTATTAAATGAAAGTAATGTTCAGTTTGTCATGTCACTGCCGAAACTGAATTACATGACTGGATACGTCATGACTCAAGAAGTGGCTGCAGTATGGGCGTCTGGGTGGTGTGAGTGTGTGTGTGTGTGTGTGTGTGTGTGTGTGTGTGTGAGAGAGAGCAGGAGAATGTGTTTTGAGTGTAGGCTATTTAAGAAATAGAGAAAGAGGGGTTGTGTGTAACAGAGTGGGCATGGATCAGTAAAGAACACACTGTGCTGGTTTAAACTCCCTCACTGGCAGCACTACTGAAAGGCCACAGTGTTCGGGACATCACCCTCTCCTTCTCCTCTCCTTCCTTCCCTCCTTCTCTATATTTCTCTTCTCCTCTCCTCGTCTTATCTTGTCTCCTCTCACCTCTCTCCTTTGTCCTCTCCTCATCTTGTTCCCTTCCTCCTCCTCTCCTCTCCTCATTTTGTTTCCTTCCTTCTCTTCTTCTCTCCTCTCCTTGCCTTGTCTTCTGTACCCTCCTTCCTACTCCTACATCTCTGCTCTTCTCCTCTCACCTCCTTCTTTCTCCTGTCCTTTCCTTGTCTTGTTTCCTTCCTTGCCCTCTCATCTCCTCATCTGGTTTCTTGTCCTCTCCTCTCCTCATCTCCTCTGTTTTCCTTCCTTCTCCTCTCCTCATCTTGTTTCCTTCTTATCCTCTCCTTCCTTCTCTCTTCATCTCCTGTTTTCCCTCCTTCTCTTCTCCTCATCTTGTTCCTTCCTTATCCTCTCTTTCCTTCTCTCCTCATCTCCTCTCCCCTGTTTTCCTTCCCTCTCCTCTCCTACCTTCTCTTGCAGACAGTTGCAAAGTACCTGCAGAAAACTGGAGACAGTGTGCCAGACAGATGCTGGCACACTGGCCGAGGTGCTGACGCTCTCAGAGCTGCTCAAATGTCAACTTGTCTAATGAAAAAATCCCCAGAAGAGCGCTACACCACCTACTCGCAGGGCCGCTTTGAGTCTAGTGAAGCCACAAGTGAAACCTCAGCTGCAAAGCCCATACAGCTATAGGTATAAAGTGTCTGCAGCAATGCTCTCTCCTCACTGACTGAAAGTGTGCAGCAGGTACGAACTCATACGCCAGCAGTTCTCTGAACAGTTTCACACGCATTCACCAGAGATATAGAACCGATGAAAGTGAAAAAATGTGGTTACCCTGCACTATTTCCACTGAACTCATTAGAGAAACGGTGCTGTCCTGAACACGCTTTTTCACCTTTCATTACCCATGTTTCAGCCGTAACAGTAGGTGTGTTCTTGCACTGTAACAAGCTATTTTCTCTGTAATGTCTGCGGCTGTGAAGAGGACAACCTATAGAGCATGCAGCGCACCATTTCTAGCCGCCAGAGTAAGTAGCCCTAAAGCTGTAGCTTGGTCATGTCTGGAGCTTTGTGCTGAGTCTGGCTGAGTTAGAGCAGTGTGGTTAAGACAGAAAACGTGTAAACCTGTTATTAGCCTAACACCAGCTCAGCAGGTCTGCCCGCTTAACAACAGCATGGGGCTGAGCACACAGCTCCAGGTGAGATGGCGGGGCGACAAGTGACGGGGAAACTACCACTCACTGGGATCACAAAGTCATCAAAAGATACACTCACGGCAGGTTTTTCCCCTTCATGTCAGATGCACTTAGTATTCTGTGATCCAGAGGCCGATTACAACTGATTCCATTAGATTATGACACTATAGGTTCGCTAAAGGTGGCGCATTATGCTAAACTGGCTGTAGAGGCTGATCAAAGTGATAACACCTGCAGCCAGGGAAAGAGCAGAGGGAAGAGGCAATAGTTATTTTTACAGAGTCAGTTGTATAAAGATAAAGATCAGAGAGAGATGTGTCTGTAGCTCAAGTACAAAAAGCTGACTAATGCCTGGTCATTTGCTTGCTCTTTGATCATTGTATCCACATTTGTTAAATGAAAAAGAGTTCTGTAGAAAAATATGTTTATGTCTCTCAAACTAAGGTTTCATCTCAGATATTGGCGCTACCATCAACGAATTTCAAGCAATGCACCTAACAGGGGTTTTAAATCTTCAGAAACCAAATTTCGCCTGGTTGTTTATTGGGCGGATTCTGAATTATTGGACATCAATAGTCAATAAAGACAAGATCAAATGCAAGTGTCTGCACCTAAATGTTGCCTTAATTTGCTGAGTCGGGGGGTAGCCAGTCATTGTTGTAATAGTTTAAACTGGTATATGGCAGCTTTACAGTATTTATCTACAGGGTGATTGTTTTAATGTTTTATTGGAAATTAAAGAAAAGCGTTACAGTTTGGGAGTTTTGATCTTCCCACATGCTCAGCTACACACAGGGAATCTCTCTCTCTCTCTCATACACACATGCAAAAAATAAAGCAATACACCTTCACATTACCACATTCACAAAGCAATCTGAATAGACTGATGACTTCATGTGTTTGCAGTTTGATAGGTTATCATCTGCACCAATATTGAACTGACCAGTGATAATCACTGACCTATTTACTAAAGTCAATACAGCAATGATCATAAAAGGCAGTGGATATAAAAAGCAGAGCACAGGAAATGTAAAGCCTCAGGCCTTTTTTATTATTTATACCCTCGGTTTCATTAAAACAGTCCAGGGAAAAGGAAATGATTGTTGTCATTAATGTTGCGTAGCAGCGAGCAACACAGCACAGCGCCTCGGGTTCGACTGGTCGGGAAAGCATAAAGGTGTCACTGTTAGCAGCGATATAAAAAGAAATCTGTTTTGCCACGTTTTCTGTTTTTAAAAAGTGTCAAATTAAAAATGGAAACTGACCCTAGGATATGGTTCGAACCAAAAATAGGCTATCACTGCCCTCTCCCTCCATCCCACCCACTTACTAGTCTTCTATTCCTCCCTTGTCCTTTTCACTGGCTCCTCTGGGGCATCATGCACGAACACACTACTGGCCACAGCTGATCGCACACTCGTGTTGCAGCAAAAAGGGTCCCTTTCTCACCCACTGACGTCAACTTCCAATAATTCAATTTGGCAAAGAGAGGGGAGAGAGGAGGCCTGGGCACAGAGCGCTCAGTGTGGAGCTCCTTAAATTCACTTTAGAGTTCTATGAGCCCAAGAAGCAATCTATGACTTCCAGGAAAGTACCTCTTCAAAATGGTCATTGTCAGATGCGATGTCAGAGTTATATGACCATCGTAAAGCGCAGATGGAAAGGCAGAAAACACAAGTCATGCAGAAGCAAATCTGTCTGCAAATGTATTTACTGACGGCCTCTTGGCAGGATCTCCTTTTCACAATCCTCTGCAAGGAATCTGAGTGCAACCAACCACCCTCCCCCCCAAACACACACACACAGCTGAACTTGGAAGCCTGAGCGGATGATGATTGGTTAAGCTTGAGATTGATCGGTCTCACAGACGCTGCAGACAAATGATAAATAGTTTGTGACTGGTTCTGTGCATACGGTGAGAAGCAGCAAAGCCACTGACACTTCAAGATCTTTCATCGCTGTATGATAGTGTGAGACGAGTGGCGGAGTGGAGGGGCTATTAGCGAACTTCCTGCTGCATTGTATCCGCACAGGAAGAGCTGGCCAGTCCTGATACTGATCCCACTGATGCCTCTGGTTTCTATGCAGAACACTGCAGAATGAGGCCCTGGTAGGTACGAGGGACTAGCTGAAGAAAACAGTGGGTTCAAGAGCCACTACTTCCTAATCAAAACTCTGTAGTCTGACTGGGCAAAACAAGAGGAAAAAGGAAAGAGGTAGGTTTTTCTAGCAGGATTACAATGGTGGATAAAGCTCTTACTGTACATCTTAGAAACAGTCCCCCACTTATGATTTGCCCTCATTATGGATTCAAACAAACAGAACTTGGTGAGAGAATAACAAATCATCCGTTATTTCCTTTGGTTTGGCAGGGTCGTACATTTGGACAAATCACTCCAAAAGACAACTTGGCTGAGCGAGTGAGTGACCGTACATTCAAACTTTAAACTACATAATTAACAAGTCAAACAGTTAAAAAGTTTGTTCATTGACAAAAGCAAGTCGAACTCTTTGTGTTTGTTGGCTATAAACCTTAAAATCCAATCAGTTTTTTGCACCTCCTCGTTTTCATTTCACCAGGCCAATAAGAAAAGGATGAGAAGTTGACTAGAGCCAATTCTATGGCAATTAACACGTAAAAGAATGATCTGGAGAGGAGAATTGTTGGCATTAGCGTTAAGCTATGAAGTAATATCTAACTCATGTTTACTTCTCTTCTCAAGCTGTTCTTCAGAAGTTTCAGCTCATTTAAAAAAACACAGAAATCAAATATCTTCTCACTTCATAACAATGGCCAAGTTGTCCATTTAAATTTGCATGTCATTGCAATGTAATGATATGATATGATATCATGTTATCATTTTACACATTTCTCTTACAAAGTAAACTGTAATTAAATTAATTAATAACATTTATTTTTTTATTCTTCGACTGTCTGTCATTTAACCACACTGCCCTTATGCCATCTGACCCGGAAGGCCCATAAACGTTGGCTGCTTTGGTGAGAGAGCAACTGATTGAATGATTCACATTCCTTTTTGTATTTTTTTTTTTTAGATTATTCGTACGTTGTTTATGATAGCCGATACACATACTTTTAAAATAATGTGCCAGCAGCATGTTAACAGCTACCAGAGCTCGGTGCTTACATGCTGAGCTCTCTCTTGTGCTTGCTGATTTCCTGACTCAGACTTAAGCAGCACGCAGCTCATGTGTACAGACAGGGACCGGGTTGTGCTGGCTAAGCTTACCATGCTAAAATATGTGCATGTGTTGCTATGCGCAACACAATGTGAGTCTGTAAATGCACAGAGCTGTGTCTGTGGAGCGGGGATATTTTTCGCCTCTGATCAGCAGAGCGGCTGGGCTGGGCTGCTGCCTGCTCTGCCTGGATAAAGATGCAGTGTGTGGACCACTGCTGGGTGCCTGTGTGGCGGCCTGGATCCATAGGCCTGACCCACCACGGAAGGGAGGGAGGGTCGGGGGAGTGTTTGGGGGGTTATATTTATATGCTTGTTACCCCAGTTCAACCTAGCAAACACGGGGATATCCCCGAGCTGTTTTTACGGCTGGATGTTGATTCCAACAATAAATCTCCATTTGGTTACAGAGTTGAGGGGATTTCTCACTGGTACACTTCTTTTCTGTGTTGTTTTATCACACTGTGCACTTCTAAACTGTCTTCATGAAAAAAGGCTGTATACCAACGATGTTTGTAATGCGTAAAAATAGCAACATAGAGAAAACGACGGCCCACGCTGTTTGAATACGAATTACCACAGCGATTCCTGTTGAGCAACAAAAATGTCACCAAAATTAAACAAGGACATCACAAATTGCCAATAATGTCATCAAATGAGAGACATACACTAATATCATGTCCTGAGTCTGAAGTCACAAACAACCATGATGTTGTTTTTCCAGGAAAAGAAAGAGATTTCTTTAAAAACAGACTTCTTCTTAGCTTTCTTTCCCTTGAGGAGGTAATTCGGTTGCACTGTACAAGACTGAGCGAGCAATGGCCACAAGTGTCTTTGGTTGACAGATTATTGTTTAATCATTTCGTTTAAAATTTTTGTAGCCATCCCAGATGCTTTTAATTCTCCTTAGATATGTACAATGTCCATTAAGCAGTCCGTTTGTCTGTACATTGGGTTGTAATGCACTTACCTGTTTGCCAGTAGTAAAATTAGCGCGAGTCATGCTCTGCCACAAAAAACTGTTTTCAGTGAAAAAAACACAGATGAAACCTTATGAGATGTAGTAGAGCCATTATAGTGCTTTTATAGTGCTATAGTGCTTTTATCACAAAGTAGTTTTTTTCATGTGCTCATTATGGATAGGGAATAACAGTGGCACATCACAAAATAAATAAATATATGTGAATCTCGCGTCTCGCACCAGTGCCATTAGATGACACACATTCAATACATTGTAAGTGTCTTGCTATGCTAAATCAAAGTCCTCTCATGATGACAGCTGAATTGTGCTATTATGTGTTCATTTTACTGGTTGGAAAAAGTCAACAGTCACGGGAAAATGTGGAAAAAGGTGTCGTTAGTGTTTTCATTTCCTGGAACTAGTAGATCAACATGTATGACTACAGAAATACTACAACATTCAAAATCTCCCCCAATGAATATTAAAAAATCTTATCAGTTGTGGTGAGGGCTCGCATTTTTGTGAGGGACAGTAGACAGCAAGTGTGACATTAAACCAGGGCACCAAGACCTGGACTTGGCATCCCAGTCAGAGGTGCCATTATCCAGCTGGCACCAGTACAGGTCAGGAGAGGAGCTGCACATGAGTAAACCAAAGCCTCACGCCAGCATTTACTTTGGCTCTATTTAACTGAAGTTTTTACGGGATCATTTAGCTCATTACGTCAATATCTCAATATGAGAATTTAAAACGATAATTTAGAGGGCACTGATTCACTTCCCAGCTCTGAGTAGAGCAAAGAGGAAGAATGAAAAAAATGAAGGAAATGCTGGAAGAGGAAGAAGACACAGAAACTGGCGTCACGCTCAGTGTTGCTTCCTCTCCTCATGACATCCCTACCCTACTGCTTTCAAAGCACCCAATTCCTGTCAGCCATGGGATGAAATTTGCATCTCTTAGAAGTGAGAGGAGCAGATAATTCAGACAGTTACATGTGCTGACATAGAAAATATTGTCATAACTAAAATACTAAACAGATAATGGTAATAACAGTAATGGCAAAGGACCACTTGTTTATTACATTCACTACGTGCTACATTAAAGAGGCTGTATGTAACAATTTACATGTATTAAGCGTTTTTTTAAGCGTTTTTTAATCGTTTCCCAATTGCCTTTCTTCTCTTCAGCCCCGCTACAGCGCTAACAGTGTGCAACACTAGCTAGTTAGCTCTATGATACTACTTCATATTTATACAGAATTTAGATAACGTTATTTTGAATATCGATGGAGCAGCTACAATGTTAGCATAGCCCTGATTGATCCGAACTCCATTCAGAAAACAAGCATTTTAAAAGTTGTTTGTTTGTCGTATTGCAGACAGACCTGACAAAGCATGAATTCGGTATTTTTACAAATCGGCATCATGATGTAGTTATTTCGGCATCCTTTTGATCCGTTTATTGCAATTAAATCACAGCAAAATCAGTTTATTTTGGGATCATACCGCTGTAGTAAGTGGAGTCTGCTAAGCTAACGTCAACGAACGACCGGCACACACCACAACACAGACTCACAGCTCGACACAGGCAACACATCTTATTTATAATATTCATCTAGTTCACTCAGCGTTAGCGTTTTCATCCAGCTAATGTAGCTGTGCTGACATTGCTGATCCTCTTGGTGAAAGCTAGACAAACAGCCACTGATGAAGCTGGCTAGCAAGCTATCAACATTTTTTTAAAGAACTTTATTGAAAAGCAAGCTATCAACATGATGCCTGTCAATCACGTTCAGTCTCGTGCGTGTCACGTCACTGTTTTGGCCGATGCTGGCTCGCGCCTATGGAGTGCGAGCACACACAACAGGATGCTGACTGCAGTTGACTTAAGAGGTGTCATTGTTAACAAGCATTTTCTGAATGTAACATACAGAACCTTTCTTCGAGATCATATCTTTAAGTTTTCATTTTACTCACATGGCTGAATTCCAACTTTGATAATATTTCTCACCTTCTGCTAAAGTCAGTGAAATAATTATTACATGTCAAGATTAATCTGGATAAAATCTCAAATGACAATGAAAATAATGATTCTGGATTCTTAACATGACGACACAAAACCCAGTGTCGTCAACAGGTCAGGATTGCTTTTTTCTTTGGTATCTCTCTTGTTAATTACTTCAACTGGGACATGAATGATTCATTGAGAGAAAAATTAGTCCACATGTGGTTACACGTCTAATCTGCCTAACTGGCACTGCTGCATTTCCTAGAATCCAACACAGGAACCCTGAATGCGGAGCCACACCGGAAACTGAAGAGACCACCCTCAAACTGTACAGTACATCTACCCTCAAACACATTACATTCATATGTTCATATCTAGCAGTACCCCACACATACAAAAATACCCTCAGAAAACAATTTTTTTCTGTCTCAGCTATCAGTCGTAGTGATAAAATAATAACATCCCACACTTGCTTCGGAAATTGCAAACAGAAATCTATTTTGGACTTAAAAACAATTTTTAAAAAATCATTTTTTTTCCATGTAGTATGTGCTCATAAAAGCAAAATGTCAAGTGAAACCTAACTGCTGGTAACCTCTCCTCTCCCCGTGAGGTGTTTCTTTTATAAACACTATGTCAGCCAAGAGCCTCGCTATACAGCACAGACAATAGCGCTGCAATGTCGTAACACCAATGCAAACCTAAATTGAACACTCCGGCGGTTCGGTTACACTGTTATGCACTTTGACCTCGAAACAAACTATTAGTTCCCGTGACAACAGAAGCAGGGAACCTGCTGTCTGACGCACAGTCATAACAGCACTTCTGATTAAAGTGCGCATTTAAATTTCCACCCATGCCAGCCGGCTACAGACCTCCAGTGAGCGTTCATGTATGTGAACACAATGACACATGCCTGATTGCATGTGTGATTGTGTGATAATGCCGGGCCAGCCTGACAGGCACCGCGCATAATCGCTTTAGGGCGGGAATTGCACAACAATGTGGGTCTGGGTAATGCCTGTGGTTTGGGGCCCTCAGCAGTGAGCGGTCCCATAAAAGTGTTGCTCTACTTACTCGCCTGCGGCCAGTTCACATACACACATAAGCTCTGAGAAATTGACGGGACACCACATTTTTCATGTGTGAAGAAGCGTTGAGGGCTTTCACTTCTCATTTGAATGGTGAAATTATTCAAAATCCATACAACAGTTCCTCTTCTCACGCCGTAAAACAATGCTGAGGTCTTCCTGTTAACCCCACAGGAGACTTTTCCAATTTTTTGGACTGATGAGAAGTTGCGATGGCAGACAGAGCAACAGCATATTCTGTGAAACAAACTGCCATGCCTGGGCAAACCCACTGCCAAAACAGACGATCACGTGCACTCGGCCTGCTACTACCAAACCCGCACTGAGAAAAACAAAACAATCTGACTCATCCTAAATCACTGTTTACCTGACCACGGTGCTGGATGTCAACTCTATTTTTTCAACTCCAGAGTGAAGCAGCCTGCGTGGGCAACTCTGTTTCCTCTGTCCTGTTGAATGAGGCTCTACCCTCTGCTAGTATCTTTCTGTATATCACTTACACTCTCTGTGCAGTTACTGGACGCTACACTCACTCAATGATCTGTCCTCTGGTCTATAGCCAGAAAAAGAACTGACAAAACAAAACTCTGGCACGAGTGCTGCTGGGTTGTGTGACGGCGGTGTCTGAGGTGGGTGGAAACACCCGCGCTCACATTTGACATGATTTGTTTGAATTCACTAAATGAAAGGGGCACTTTACGGGGATTTTCCTGGGTCCTTTCCAGTGAGATAAAGGCTCTGCAAGTGTGGAGTTACCAGCTGTAGCACCAGCAGTGTCACTGAGCTTGAAAATATCACTTATAATATGGTTACCTAGTATTCCTCGGCTCAGTAAACATACAGTTTTAATAGATCATGCTCAAATTAAGTATGTTTAACTTCATTTTTATCTGTTTTAGAGAAATAGTGCGGGGATCTGACAGTCGGCTGCATTTTGGATGTGGTTCCAAGTTGGTAAAATATCTGCATTCATTGAGCTCAGTCTAACTAGTCTTTTTTTAAAGCAAAAAGCAATGTATAAAACATTCAAATAATAGCATACAATAATGTAGATAAATAGAAAATAAGTAATCTAACTCGAAGAACTTGTGTTTTGTATTCTTAAAATCTAAAGCTAAATTAATCCAATAAGGGATTTCGAAAGGATTCCAGCTGAACAGCTGTATAATGGAACCAAACTTTCTTTTTCTGCTACGACAAGCAGTGAAACTCATCACGCAACATTTCTAACAATCATAAAATGTACTAAAAAAGGATCTGAAAGATGTCTCATTGGCGGCTCAGACTGGTGCAGTCAGACAGTTCTTGATGCAGGAAAAACCTTGACTGAGTGATGTTTGGCCAGCCATCAAAAAGCTTATCAACAGATACAATGTGGTTGTTTTGTTCTGTGGAGCAACAGAAATCTTAATTATTGTCCCTTACAGTCAAAGCTACAGAGTCACAGAGGTTCTGCCTGTTTTGGGGACATCTGAGTGAAGAAAATGATTGCGTCTGCATTACAATCGGACAAGCAGAGCAATGACCCAACGGGATCTGAACTTTTGAAGGCAGACGTGGCCCCCTGTGTGGCGTGTGTCTCGTAGCTTCTGTCGTTGCCCGCTGGCCTCCTCCCATGACATTCTGGACATGCTACTAAAGGTTTACTGTGAAACAATGACCCAGACAGCACCGGCACATGGAATCAATATTCGTTTGAGGTTGAAGTGATGTGACTTCATAGCTGCAGAATGGCTGGATCCATAAATAAACACACGTGTACCACACACAGGCATAAACACCATTTGATATCCCTGCTGCGCCACACTGACCTGCTTTCCTGCGTCTTTTTTCTGTCTGTTGAGGTTTGAGTCAGTGATTAATATCCTAAAATGTTTCTCAGTTGAGGGAATGAGAGATAGACAACAACAGAGAGTGCTAATGCCGGGGCTGGGAGGTAAACAAATGTGGAGCAGGACAGAAGGTAAACAGGGGGTTGTGAAATAATCTGTGGGGCCACGAGTTTTACACTGTTACTCAATCAAATCAGTGTGGATGGGCACAGTTACATCACTTCGAACATGGCAATATTTTGTACTCTACATCATATTTTTATACTATGCTATGTGTGAAATGTGAGAAATGAATAAAATAAATAATCAATATGTTAATTGATAATGAATATAATCATTACTGCAGTCCTAGCATCTACCAGGACATCTTGCACAGAGCAGATCAAAGACTAACAGGTGGTATTCATCAATACTCACAGCTGCTTTTTAACACTTGCGGTGTGCCAGCTATGGTGATTCAGCACATCAAAGCACTAAGTGGTATGAAAAGCAAAGGGGCGAAAAAAGGTAGTTGTAAGGAGATACTGGATTAAAATCAGCTGGGGAGAAAAGGAAAGTCAGAATATCACGCCACAATAAAAAAGATATAAAAGCCTGTGCTGGAATGTTCCCTGTGTCGGCCTGTCTGTCTGTCTGCCATCGTGTCTGTGCATCTGCCAGCAGCAGGGCTTTAATTATGAGGCCCAGGTTATGTGCTCACACACACACACACACACACACACAGGAGACTTGCGTCCCACATATCTCTAACACAGTGCCTCACAGTTCCGCTGACTAACCAGTGGCACCAGACTTTGGCCTGCGGCTCCCTGATTCCAGTAAATGTCTTGTTATGCAACTCCTAACAAGTGTCACCCAGTCTGAACTTAAAGCATTCTGGGTCTCTGCTGCTCTCTCTCTTTCTTTCTCTTTATCTCTTAATTTTTCAGACAGTAAGCGGTTAGCTCCTTGGGGATTCACCGAGGGG